>OV651818.1:46653340-47205840 GCA_927349885.1 Psylliodes chrysocephalus | reverse complement strand
TGCAATTTATAAATACAAACAGACTAGCTACTTTAAAATTAAAATATTGTAATGTAAATAGCTATAAATGCAATTAATTAATATTAGCATTAACAATTAAAAATTAAAATTAAGAAATTCCTATTAATTTATTATATAGTTTTGTGTTTACTTAATATGCAATTGCATTTATTGAAGCATTTAATTCCAATACTTGGGTGATTTCTAAGCGTGAGAAAGGTTGATATACGAGTATGTCAGTTTTTTGTCGTTGTATGAATATATCTTTTCATTTTTATTAAAATTATGTTCATTTTCTTGAACGTACAGTATTAATTGCTTCCCCTAAAAATCAAAAGGTACAGAAAATTCAAAGAGGTTGCCAGCCGTGTTTAAATAATGAATATCAGTGACTAGTACGTCAAGTTATTGAATAAATAGGAATCGATATGTACAATGTCTTTATGCTAGAGGCAAAGTTGAGCTAAGAATACTCAAGCATCTTCCAGGCAGCCATTGAGAAGTATATCCAGTTTAACATCGAGAGTTACTATCGCAGACAAGAGATTGTCTCTTACATAATCAGCTCAAATAAGGTCTGGAGATGGTTAGAAAAACTAAATGAGCTAATCGAGGAAAATAGAGTTACTCTCACTTGGCTCCTCGAACATAACGGGGTAAATGGTAATGATATTGCAGATAGTCTCGTAAGGAAAGGGGATCAAACACCCTTTGTGGGACCTGAGCCGTTTTGCGGTATCAACAATAAGACAATATTAGAAGAGATTAAAACAGAATTGGGCAGTAGAAGAACCGATAATTGGAACAATATCTTGGGCTAAGAACAGGCTACGCATTGTAACAGGGATCCATTGATAGTAGTAGAAGATATTTAGTGCAGGAATGAGGAGGGGGACGAAACTTCCATTCATATTCTACCTGAATGTGTAGCACTCCAGAATCCAAGGGCACTATACTTAGGAGCATATCAAATACAGCTATTTACCTTAATTGAAGTCACTCCAAATCCTACACTTCCTTAAGAACATATGATTGAAAGAGTCGTTATATTCATTGAGATATTTCCTTGCTGCATTAGCGACAGAAAAGGCAAAATAGGTAGTCCCAACACAACATAAACTAAGAAAGGTCCACATAAACCAAATAAAAAACAGATTTACTAACATTGAACTTTCGGAATTAATTTGTTATTTATTTAACTATTGATTATTTATATTTCAAAAGTACTTAACAAACCACTCATTCACAACATACACAAATGAGGAAAAAAAATTAAAAAGGACGAAAATGGAGATAAATAAGGAAAAACTGAAAAAGGAAAAAGGAAGAAATAAGAACGAACTGAGAAAGAAAACAGAAAAAACAAAAAGAAAGAAAAGAGAAAAATAAAAAACAAAGTAAATACAGAAAAAAAAACAAAAAAAAAACAAAAATAAACAAAAGAAAACAAAAAAAAACGAAAAGAAAACGAAACAAAAAACAAGAAAAAAGAAAAAACTAAAACAACGAAAAATGAACTAAAAACAGAAAAATTAAAATGAAGAGGAAAAAGTGGGAACGAATATTACTATCAAGGGCCAAATTGAAAAGAAGAACATGGAACAAACTGCTAGAAAGTTGAAATAGAGGAATGCCCTCTCTAAATCATCGAATGTTAGGACACAAAAGGGAGAATATAACAAAATTAAATAGGGTAAATTTTGAATACTTCCTACACCATGTAGTTATACTTGTAACAACAATTTTGGTTTGTTTAAAATAAAAATGTAAAATGAATTGTCAGAATTTTCGGTTATTTTCAGTAAATATCCGTTCATTCAAACAATAAAACTAGACCACAACCAATTCAGTGTTTTACGAATAAAAAAAAATTATAAATAATGTTAATTAAAAAAAATAGACCCATTCTTTCTCGCCTTTCATCGAAGTTACTACAGTATCCAAAGTCAAGGACTCCTACCAAAAAGTGAAAACCGTTGTTTGACCAATAATCTAGCAATCCACTTCGTGTTCGTTTCGCCAAACACAATCAACAACAATAATCGCGGTAGTCGGTCGAGAAATTCAGTTACTGCTGGTTATGGAAATGTCCAGTAAAACTTAAAACTCGTTTTTTTAACATGAACATGAAACAACATCGAAGCGAGTGAAATCTGTGGTCAAGTGGTTATTTTCACTGTAATTTGTGCCCGTTTTCTCTCGGCTCTACGGTTACACTTTGGTAAGTTTCGAAGACATAAAATCAAACAAACGCACCTACTTAATTTATTTTAAGGCTACTAACCACTTGAAATTGCCAAAATTTTGAGATTTTGAGTCAAACAAAAAATGTATGAAAATATTTTAAAAAACAGGTCCAGATTTTGTTTTAGTTCTGAACATCTTGATTATTTATTTGTGCTCTAGTTCCTTTTTACTCTTAAACTATTACTTTAAATAGTCCTATTCTTTAAAAAAATATTTATTTGTGTTGATATTATTTAATTACGGGTCACTGCGGATCTCAATTAGGTTTTATTGAGGATAGTTTAAGACAGAGTAACGTAATGTCTATGTAATTCTCAAGGTGTTTTAAATCATTATGCTGAAATTAACATACTTGTGACAGTTTTTTAATATTTTTTCGATCTTAATTGGAATTCGAATTTGTTTACCCGTTTCCACAATTAGAAAACATAAATTTGTATATCATTTCCTATTGTTTATTCTAATCAAGTCTAGAACAAAAGAATTTATGACTTTTTGCCATTATACATTTTAGTAAAACATTCTTATGTATTGTTTAGCAATTTTGATCCAGCTAATATTAAACATACCTAGTACGCCCAAATCATGCACAATGAATTAAGTTTTCGACATATGAGAAGAATATTAAGAAAAGTTCAAAATATTTAAAATATTTTTCTCTATTTCAGTCCAATATTTGTAAAAAAAAATAAAGTTCGCCAATAATAATGAATAAATCTTTTCAAAAATTGTTTTATATATAAAACAAAATAAAAAAGTTTTTTGATCAAATTATAAACGATGCAATTTTCTCTAAGCTTTTTTTTTCAGTGTAGAAACAATTATCATGTTAATATTTTATACAATAATAAAATATCTGTAGAAATGTTCGTCGATTATTAATTGTTTAATGTATAGGTAAATACTCTTAAAACCATCTCTTAACAAAATAAAATAATTTAGTTCAGTTCAAATTTTTCACATACATTTTTTAAATGTAAATGAAGTATAAATTAAAAAATAATACAGATTTATTTGATTTATGTATTTTAAGTTTATTGGGTAATTCAAATAGTTATTATTTTCAACTTCATAGGCACTTCCTAATAATATTCCTCATCTCAACAATTTTGGTTTACCCAAAAAATATACTTCTATATTATCACGTCTCAAATTAAATCATGGACGGTTTCCTGCCCATTTACATAAAATAAAAATCATACGACTCTCCCACTTGCACTTGCAATAATACGTAATATAATAATACAAAAATTATGCATTACGAACATCTGGGCTATATAAATCTTTAATCTCTCTCAATTTTCCTCTACCAGTAAATTTGACATCCCTTCTGACAAGCACCGATAAACATATCCTCGATATTTTAATTAAATTTATATGCGACACTAAGCTAGATATTTGCATAGATATATAACCAAGACAGATAGGATTATTTACAAAAATTTTGAAGAATGAACGGTGGTGTCCGCGGTTAGAAACTCAATAATCGGATTGAACATTGATGCCAAGTTTACGTGCTTTTAACTATAGATATAATATATAACCAATACAGAATTACACAATTTCTGAAGTCAACGCGGATGATCCTCGACAGAAATGCAATATTTGGATAAAATTAAAATATTGATGCCAAGTTTGGCGATGTTTTTAACTGTAGTAATGTTATTGCGTTTGCTTGAATTACTGTTAGGTCTTTAAATTGTCCCCAAAAAATAATGTCTGACAACAGCGGAAGTAGAGTAGACCGCAATTGTGGAGGGTCGTATATTGTTTCATTCATAAAAATTCCTTCGATACAGTAGGTACTAGTCCAGAAGCCAGTGAATTTTTTCGTACTTGTTTTCCCGGTCCGTGTATATTCCCGGTGAACTGTATATTTAAAATGGAACGCCAATCTATTAACAAAACTAAGCCAGATTGAATTCGCGCATTACGTCACATCGATACAAGTGAGATTGTTTACAAAGTGCCTTTGCAGGCCTATTTTGCCCATTTCATGTATTTGTTTTTAAATCATGTTAAATTACTATTTTGAAACTCAACAAGGAGAAAATCCAATTAACTCTTCCGTTGTGTATATATATAAGATAAATTAAGGAGGGTCCTTTCGCCACACCTCTCGCCTCAAATGTTAAAAAAAAGTTATTAGATTATGACTAAAATTAATTTTTTTTCTAATAGTTGAAGTCCTTATTTATCTAATACCTTAGGGGGCGTCCATTAATTACGTGAGGTGTTCAAGGGGGGGAGGGGATAAAACTAAATCTTTCTAAATCTCACTTGGGGGGGAGGGGGGGGTTTTCGTAAATCTCACGTAATTTTTTTTCTAGTAGAAAACGGTGTAAAATTGCGTGAAAGTAAAGCTAAATTATAGTAAAAGTATTTCTAGAATAAAATATGGAAAAATCTTATAATTATGTTTATTTATTTTTTATTAATTTCCATTTAAGTATTTATCATTTAATTTTATTAATGTGATTTTAACACTCTCAAACACTAGTCTTTGCTAGTCTTAAATAAAAGTAATGGAACATATTGTGTTTTTGTTTTTTTTTAATAATCCAACACATTTACACCCAAAACACGAATTTTGAAAAATCTCACGTGAGATTAGGGAAGGGGGGGAGGGAGTTAAGGAAAATCTCACCAAATCTCGCCAGGGGGGGAGGGGGAGTCAAAAAATCCTCAAAAATACCTCACGTAATTAATGGACGCCTCCTTACCTTGCAAATTTTTGAGATTTTTTTTTTTTAAATGTGAGTATTTGTACAGTGCCTCACGAGAAAGTAAGTCCTCAACAACAATTCTCGAATTATACTATTATTTATTGATTAGATGGAGTTGAAAAAAACTAAAAATAAGGTTTTTGAAATATTTAGATTTTGTTTTATACAATAAAATATATATAGTAAACCGTGGAACTTATTGAGAAATTAATATTAAAAAATCGCAAAAAATTTTCAAGTATCCTAGTTGAACATTTTTTGTGATTTTTTAATAATAATTTCTCAATAAATTCCACGGTAACCTATATATTTTATTGTAAAAAACAAAACCTAAATATTTCAAAAACCTTATTTTTAGTTTTTTTCTACTCCATCTAATCAATAAATAATAGTAAAATTAATTATAATTCGAAAATTGTTGTTGAAGTCTTACTTTCTCATAAGACACTGTACAAACTTACACATTTTAAAAAAAAAAAAATTCTCAAAAATTTGCACGGTAAGGTATAGTTAAAAGTTCACTATTAGATAAATAAGGACATCTACTATTAGAAAAAAATTAATTTTAGTCATAATCTAATATTTTTTATTTAACATTGGTGGCGAAAGGACCTCCTTAACTGAAGTTTTATTAGTAAAGTATTAATACTAAAATTTTAATGTAATTTACAGAAAATAGCTAGGTATGTATTTGTTTTTAAATAATTTGATAATTTATGAAAAAAGGGAGTAAAAGTGGAATGACCAGTGGCCCAGTAGGTCAGTCAATACAAAGTATCATATATTTCTATTATAACATAACTAAAATACCTACATCTTTTAATCATAATAAGTTAAAAACCATTTTAATATATGCATTAGAATGAAGTAATAATAACTTAAAGAGACGAGGTCTTAAAGTAATAGCTGGTACAGCATGTTTTTTTAAACGTTTCCTCATTGCTGCTAGAATGAAATCACTTACTATGAAATGTGCTCTAAAAACGGCATTTATAGCAGTCAGTGTTCAGTCTTAGGATCTCTTCCTAAAGCCCTTATCCAAGCTACATACATATTAAAAAATAATTGAAAAAAAAAAAACATATATACCTATATAGTTTTCGGTTCTGGGTGCCCTAAAAGAGGGACACTTAGCCGACAATTTGGCTCAGATAGCTAAAACCCAAAAGTCACACCCGAACCAGGACGTATTGCTATCCTTTTAAGTAAAAAATAACTACAAATAACTTACCTGAAAAAATGAAGGCGTCTAATTTTACACCAAAAAAAAAACCATACACTTTTTTCCATTGTTGCAAGCACCGATGACGATTTGATAGATTTCAACTAGAAGCATGTACTTAATGGTTATAAAGCTTATTTTAACACAAAAAAGAATAAAGCACTAGTCGAAAAGCAGCAATCAAAATATAAATAGACCACAATATTAAAATTCAAATTAAAACTATATAAAAGACGAATACTCTAAAAGCGCAAAAGATCAGAACCAAATAAAATGAATAACCATAATAACCTAAAAATAACACTAAAATTGCAAAAACTATTACTGTAAAATCATGAGATTACATCAATAATGCATATGCGAGTATCGCAAATGTCAAAAGTACAGTGTTTCCATGAAAATTAAGCTATGTTTTTAGCAGTATTATAGGACCATTTCTACCATGCGCATCCAACGATATTGGCGTTCCACAGTTCACTGTATTTTCCTCACACCTCTAGTATAAATGATTTGACATAACGAAACTAACAATAATTATAATTAATGTAGAGTAATAAGTGATTCGTGAATTCTAAATAAAACAATTATTATATAAAAGTGTAAAAGAAAATGTAATGTATTTCCCTATTTTCTTCTGTAATATTTTCAATTATTATGTTTAATTTCTATAAATAAACCAACTGGTTAGATGAAACATTGTGATATAAGATTTTATTTGTGTCCTATGCGTACACTTTAATATACAAAACACCTGGAACATTCTTTAAATAATTGTGGTCGTAGAAATAATTGTGTACATAACTCGTTTGAAAGTGTACTTTATGCACTTGCCAAATATATTATCCATACAGATTAATCAGACAATTTTTTTACTTAACTTCAGTACATCTCTTACTACTAAAACTATTTTTATCAATGGAAAAAAAGGGCCGTGTTCTCGTATGTTTTGACGCATTTTCGGCCTCAACCCATCGGATCCGCCCTCTAAATATATATGAATTTTGCTTAGAATTGCTAATCCTACAATTCTCTATTCGTGCTTGCTGACTGGGAAAATAAATACCGAAAATCGTCACTGTCTCCTGGACTATACAATAGATGATGATGAGAACTTCACAACAAATACACTTTTATGAATGGCTAGTTGGGGATGTGAATATTTGAGACCCTACTCTTATTTCTTTCTTTTCTGTATTCCGTTTCTATTATTTAAACATTCTGTGGCAAATGGACACCGTCCGAAGCCATATCTCTCACACAACAACACCCAAGTTTATTGGGTATTCGTAAAATTATTAGAATTGTCGCTTCTCTTCTTTAACCTAGTTTTAAAAAATATAGAAACTATTCAATTTTACTATATTTTTGATCTGTTTTGTGCAATAAAATAGAAATATGTATATATAATGCTAAAATTTAATAAGACTTGTGATAATCGTAAATTTTTCTAACAGACATCAGCTACCTACCCATCAATCCCCATAAGCAAATACTGATATTTGGCAAAAATACAAAACAGAGCATTTATCTGTGAGTATTGATGGTGTCTTGATAGCGTGTGTAAATGTTGCCAAAAATCTGTTTCTTCAACTTGATACTGACTTAAAATTTAGAAGCCATGTAAATAATTGTATAAAAAGAG
Organism: Psylliodes chrysocephalus; assembly: GCA_927349885.1. Taxonomy (NCBI): domain Eukaryota; kingdom Metazoa; phylum Arthropoda; class Insecta; order Coleoptera; family Chrysomelidae; genus Psylliodes; species Psylliodes chrysocephalus. Next base: position 47,198,003 of record OV651818.1, on the reverse strand, counting down.
CTTATGCTAATAATTTGAAAATGCTTTAACCGCATCGCCATGTTTTAGATCAAAATACAAAAATACTACTTTGTGATACTATGATTGTCAGGTATTTTAATTGCTGCGATGCCGTATACGGGCCTTGTATTGACAATGTGGATATTAATCGTTTTCAAAGAGACCAAAATTCTTGTATATGTAGCTATGGTGTAAAACAATACGTAAGGATTAGTCACAAACTCATTGAAACTAACTGATTAAAACTATGGAAACTAGAAGGAAATTACACATCGTAACATTGTATCATAAGATCATTTTATTAAAATCACGTCCTTATCTCTATAATAAAATTACATTTCGAAGTGATTTGCATAATATGCATACAAGATAGAGGAGATATATCTCCACCTCTCCCTCGTACCTCCCAATTTCAAAGTTCATTCTCTTATGATATTTAAACTAGGTATATACCCTGGGTGCTCCTAAACTCAAACATATCTAGACAAATATATTTAAGCATAGTACAAATATATCTTGATGTCAGAAAATATCTAGTCAAAAAAACCTTTAGATATAATAATACGAGTAAAATGTAAATTTACAATTATAACATTTATGTTTATATTTTTGGTTCGAGTGTGCCACAATTCATTCTTTGTTTTCTATTATTTTTCTACACTATTAGGGATAGCAATTAATATCAGCTATGCTGTCTAGCATTCCTTTTTCTGGTATTATACTATTTTCAAATAAAATTCATGTATTTAATGCAACTTTTCTTGTAATACTACAAATTATTATTTATTTTATTTATTATAACCAGGAAACAGCTAAATATAATGCTGGCCTGGATTAAGGCAGATTAGTAAACAATTCTTATATGGAAGCGCATCCATTTTAACCTGCTAGTAATTTGTACTCAATAAAATTAGATAGTTTTTGTTAATACGTTTATTATTTAAGCTATACAAAGTACAACAGATAGTTTTAATATTACCCAAAAACATTTCTAAACGTAAATTTAAATTGTCAATTCTAAAATCTTAATGTGCATCTTGATACATGTATAGAAATGAAATCGATTATTTTAGTTTTTAATAACACAGAAAAAAAAAACACATTTAAGAGGGTTCTTTACCCATCAGCTCCGTCAGTTTCATGCATAACCCCGAAATCCTCGTCTCTTAAGTATAATTTATAACCACCGTAACGTAACTTAACTTAACGCCGTAGAAACTTAACCTAAGATATAAAAATAAAGTCTATTTATAAATGTCCGTAACGTAAGAGTTGAGCATGCGTGTTGATTTCAGAGATTATCAAATTACTGACAACCTTATGAAATAAACAAGTGTAAACTATGTGTACCTAACCTCTAAATAAAACTTATAAATTATGATTTTGCTGTATAGAAAGAAAATATTAACTACTTTAAAAGCAATAGTATAAAAATATAATAAAACAGAATAGTTTACCGAAGATGTTGATTGTTTTTGAGCAATAATGAGAATTTAATATTTCCTAGCAAACTAGTTTTGTGTCTATTTCAGTTCTAGACTTGATGTTTAATTATAGGTATATGTAGTAACACTCATATCTCATAAATAGTTTATCCCCAATAACATAAACACAAATCATTCATGATGTATGTCCATCAAAAAGGAGAATGATAGTTTACAAATGGTATGTCTATTAATTTATAAAAAAATAAAAAGAGAATAATTGACAGTTATCACATGCTGAACTCAGAATTATCTCATTGGCTAACCGTAAGGTCTTGTCTTAAGTTAAGTTGTTAAGTTAAAAGTTGGCGAACTTTCTACGGTACGTTAAGTTCTTAAGTTACGTTACGAACTTTATAAATAAGAATACGTAAATTCAATATTTTAACTTCTTACGTTAAGTACTTAAGTTACGTTACGGCGGTTATAAATTAAGCTTTACGTCTTCGCCATAATCCCATCCTTTAAAGAAATTGTTAGGCAGCCTGAAATACATTTCTGTGCATTCATGGTTGCATAGTCTACCAATTCTCTGATAAGAACATCTAGACGTAGCATTTTCGGCCGTTGATGACTGACAAAATTAGATTTCTATATATGAAGGGGTTAGAAGCAAAAGATTTTAAGTGACATTTCTTTTTAAATGAGTTAAGTGCATATTTCGTTATTTAAAACTAAATAAGGTGCTAAAACGATAGAAGTGATTTTTGATGTCTAAACAACATTTGTCAGCTGATAGAAAAAGCATGTTATTGAAAACTTGTAGTTTGTTTTAGATAAAACAGTTTAAATGCACTTAATTCATTTGCTTCTAACCCCTCCATATATAACCGGTTTTTCTTTAATAAGTTTAACACGGTTTCTAGTTTTTTGAGCTTATTTTGTTTATAATTACTTTTTATGAACACTTTATTCTATAGCCTTCGCACATTCATAAATAGACAAGCGTATAAATCAATGCAGGTAAATATATTATTTGTTTTAGTTTTTATTTTGGAAATTTAAGAGATACTGTATTGAATAGTCTTCGTCTATTGATAACCTAATTATGCGGCCCCTAAATGCTCAATATATATAATCGTACAAGTTTAAGACTTCTACAACACAAAACGTGACGTCACCCAACCAATCTTTTGCTATTTTGTTATTTGAACTTGACCCATAATAAAACCACTTCTTTGTCGATTTATTAAAGTCACAGTGATTATTCTCGCACAATTAGATATTCCAAAGACCTGTCATACAATAGTTGTGAGTGGGAAGGGCTCATAAATCTAAGGGGGTTGCGACATAGCCTTCCATCTTGGACGCTATTTCTATTTGAAATAGTAATCGCCAAGCCTGCCAATTTATAGAAAATGCATAAACGGTTTCTATAAAAATAATATTTTGTTTGACATAAAATATTTAAATTTAATTCATTAATTTTGATTTAACGTATTGTAAATAGACTACATCGTATGTCGCAATCCTTTAAACATACCAAACCTTAGAACCGCGCTTCATTTGTTTGGAATGCCTAATTTACTAATAAACACACATGTATTTGTTATTTGATTCGCATTCGCAATGACATTGACAACCACAGACAGATCACTTATTTTGATGACAACTATGGAGGGTAGAGGAAAGGAGAACAATCTCTGTATACAAAAAGTGTCCCTCAAAATGTATACAATTAAGATGGCGCTTCTGTGCCCAGGGGACGTCGACAGTCGATAATTCAGATCACACAATCATAAAAAACTAAAAACTACACCGTGAAAAGTGACTGGTCGTAGAAGAGTAAGTGTTCTGTGATCGAAGATAAATTTTGACAATACACGACAATAGTCAAATTTTATTGAAAAATAATAATATAAACAATAAATAATTCTTATATTAAAATGGCACGGAGGTCTCAATTTACTGCTTCCTGTCTGATTTAATTATGAATGAGCAATCTATATATATGACTATATAGCATTGGATTTTGTCCCCTGGCTACACGAGCGCCATCTTAATTGTATACATTTTGGTGGCCACTTTTTAATATAAAGATCCATATAAGATTGTCCTCCTTTTCTCTACCCTCCATAATGACAACACATAAAATTACAACGTTGCCAAGGGTGACATTCTTTCTTTTTATTTGCACATTACAGAATAGAAAATTATTTGTTTATAAATGGGGTTTTAAACTTTCATAATGAGCTCAAAGCCTTGTCGAAAAGTGCAATTTTATAAAACGCCATTAGCGCCCTTGATTTTTGCTATAGGAATGTCTTTTTCTCCACTATATAAGCAAAATCGGTACCTATTAATTTTTTCCGATTGTAAAATTTTCGGAGCTAAACTTAGGATAATTTTTTTAGAAAGTGTGTAATTTCGGACCAAAATCGACAAGCTCGTTTCATAATTTCGCGCTCGGATTTTGTATTTATTCTGTAACACTACCTATTTTGTAGCAATTTTATGCACACCCTATTTATTTTTCTATGATTTTGTTTTGTAATAAAAACAACTTTCATTAGGAATACATTTTTTGTAGAAATGTATTTTAAAAACGGACTATTTCCAACGCTACTATGAGCTTTGTTACAAAATAACCAATAAAGCTTAAGTAACTGCATAAAATCTAAAACCGGCGAAATAACTAATTTCAAACACTATCTTTCATTTAATACTAACAATTATATGTCCCACGTGACATCACCGTCAATCAGCTGCATGCGCAGGAACATTACGTTAGTCTGTGTATCGTGTTGTTTGCAATTCTATACATAGATCGGGAAGTAACTCTGTAATATTTATTGGTTTAGGCAACTGAACATACTTTTCGCGACTGGTGCGCCATCTGGCATAGAAAATATTAATTATCATAGTATCCAGGAGATCCAAACCTAAGATCCAAACGTAAAAGAGGATCGTTGGGAGCAGCACCTCCCGGTGCCCTCTGAAATTTTTAAGCAATGTTCAATTTTAGAAAAAACTACTTACTTTTTTTTAAAAATGGTAAATACACAAGTTGTTCAGTGGTAAATGAAGAGTGGCGGATAATAACATTTATACGTATATGACTTTTTTTATATTTTTTTCATTTTATTTTTTTTATGCTTATAAAAAAAAGTCATCATGCGCCAATCTACGATGCATAAGAAGCTGGGATACAAAAAAATATTTTTTTTGTGAGTATTAAGCCCGCTATTTGAACATTAACATTTTCAATATGGCGGACGGGTATAGAACCCTCTTAAAGAGTTTTTCTAAATACGTATATTATTTAAACTATGCCAGGAAAGTTCCTATAAATTGTCGTGTATTGTAAACACACCTTTATTGTAAAAACAAAAGAACGTGAGTGTTGTGTCACGTAACATGTCAGCATGTCAAGCGTCATCCTCGGGGTAGATTGTAACAGGGCTAGGCTAGAGAATAAATGAATTAAATTCGTCTTATCTATAAATATATAATTCTGAAGTCATCCAGAAAGTAACAAAATAAAACATAATATAAACGTCGAAATTTGCTTTGTTTCCGAGATACATAGTGTTTAAATTTTAATTTTTAATTTATTTTTAATAATTATTTCAAATAGGTTTAAAGATATCGCTTTGGAGGGATAAATGTACATTTTTTGGGGTAATCCGAATATTTCTACTTGTACCATTTTATGGTGAATTCAGAAATATGACTGTTCATTGCATTACTTTTATTTTCGCAGTCTCTAGTGGAATAAAAAAACTGTTACGTTTTGTAAAGTATGACAGTTCATTTGAGACCAATTTTATTAATAATCAATGCACTTCAATTTATGTTCATATTGCACTTGCAACAAAATAAAGGTAGTAATAATACATTTTTTTTTATTTTTAGTTTATTTTTTTAGTTAATTATGCACTGCAATACATCTTTTATCTCTAATATTTTTAAGTTATTAGGTAAAATTTAAATTTGTAAAAAACTATCATTTTTAGGGCACATACTATAATAAAAATAACAAATTATGAAATAATAGACTGGGTGGTCACTTTCAAAAAAGCGAAGTATTAGATATTTAAAGATTAGCAAGTTGTTATCCCTGTATAAAATCGTCTGTACATAAATATAAACTTTTCCTCCCCTCAGATGTTTCAGTTAACCCTATTTGAATTTATCAAATATTTTAACCTAAACGTCAATAACAATGTATCAGTATTTTTTCACATTTTTGCAATAAATTGACATCGTCGCAGAATAAAAAAAAAACTTTGAAATGAAACGTAATATTTTACGCTGAAATTAATGGTGAAAAACTATATAGAGTGAGTCATTTAAAAACATCGACATTTAAGTTGCCCATTTCAGAGCGATTGAAGTTCCTGGCACTAATGGGTCACCCGGTATATCGCAGTGTACAAGAGCATAATATTCCGATTAATAAAATTATTGGAACACTGACATTAATTTGAACACAATTAAATGAATCCCAATATTGTACATTAATATTAATCATATGATATGCACACTTTACTTAAATAAATCTTCAGTAATTTGTTGACAGATCGTTTGCTGATTTCCTGTTGGGGGAAAAGTCGTCATTCGGATCATTGAAAACTCCGCGCTTTAGTCGGATACATGAGCACAATCACACATTCTTGCTCCGACTGACAGTCTTACCCCATTATAAATGTATCTGTTTAATATTTTCATATTTCTATATGTGTAAAAAAATGTCAATCGAATTTTAATAATTTTATTCCGTCCGTCAGCATCCCATTTTTAAATTACAATATTCGGTAGTAAATCGACAGAACTATTGATAAAAATGCTGTGTTTTTCATTCATTCGGTCTAAACTGGAGTAGGCTTCCATAATTTGGAATCCCCATTACCAAACTCATCGGGACAAGTTAGAATCAGTGCAGCGGCGATTCTTAAAATTCATTTGCTTCAAGCATGATGGCGTTTATCCGGAAATAGGTACACCTCATCAATATCTGCTTGATATACATAACTTTATTGATCTTAAGACAAGGCGAAATTGTCATCTAATAATCTTCATACACAAGTTAGTACATAACAAAATTCATTGCTAACAATTATTAGAAAAACTTGCTTTTAGCGTTCCGAAAACTACTACACGGTCGCAGTCTACTTTCTATCTCCCATATCAAAACTCTTAGAAAATCTAAGAAGGATTCATGGAGAACATTCTGTCAGGAAATTGAAAATACAACTGAAGGATGCAAACTTCACCACATTCTAACAAAAGATCCAATAAACCCTGTGGGGACTTTAAAAATCCAAACAGGGGAATACACTAAAACTGGAATGGAACCATTAGAACTACTTCTTAAAACTAATTTCCCTAATACAACAAACTCGAATGCAGCAAACCCAACCCACACGAACTGGAACTCTCAAAAAAGAGTCTCCAGCCAAGAGTGGGAAACTGCTAAACGGGTAGTCACAACAGAGAAAGTAACAAGGGCAATACGCACCTTTAATCCATATAAATCACCGGGACCAGATGGCGTACTACCTGTGCTTTTGCAACAGGCAATAGAAACGCTGGCCCCGCATATTTGTAGGCTCTACAAAGCAAGTTTGGTGCATAAACATGTACCAAATACCCGGAAACAAAGCAGAGTTGTTTTTATACCTAAACCGGGGCGTCCAACGTATGCCAAGGCAAAGGCCTATAGACCAATAACTCTGACGTCATTTCTATTGAAAGGATTGGAAATACTAATTGATCAGCATGTCCGGCAAACCACTCTGATAGAGAGGTCATTTCATTCAGAACAACATGCCTATCAATCAGGAAAAACTACATCATCTCGTAACCAAGATAGAAGGAGGACTAAGTAGCCTAGAAATAGTCCTAGGAGCATTTCTTGACATAGAAGAGAGCTTTTGATAATACCTCCTTGAAATCAATGGTAGCTGTCGCTCGTAAACATGGAATAGAAGACACCATCTGCTGGTGGATAGAAGACATGTTACGCGGACGGCAAGTGCAGGCATAAATGTTCAGTGAAAGGGTGGAGTCCTTTCTCCTCTACTGTGGAGGCTAGTGGCAGATGAACTGCTTAAAACACTGAACAATCAAGGGCTGTACGCCCAAGGATATGCCGATGACATAGTCATCCTTATCCGAGGAAAACACCAAACCACAGTCTTCGAACTCTTAGACTGATAGAAATGTGGTGCGTTAGGGAAAACCTTTTGGTAAACCCTAACAAGGCACAACTCATAACCTTTACTCGAAAAACAAGAATGGAGGTCTTAGAAACTCCGACTCTGTTTGGAGGAAGGCTAAATAAAACGAACTAAGTAAAATATCTGGATATAATCCTAGATAGCAAACTTTCTTGGAACCACCACTTACAAAATGCGACCAACAAATGTAAAATGTCTCTCATTGTAGGGAGACAGGCAATTGGAAAAACATGGGAATTAAAACCAAAAATGGTCCACTGGCTATATTTGGCAATAACAAGATCCATGATAACTTATGGAGCGGTTGTTTGGTGGCCAAAAGTAAACCAGAAAACAGCCCTCAATACCCTATGGAAATCATTCTGAACCTCCCGCCCCTTGACCTAGTCATAAAGGGGTAGGCCAGAATGAGTGCATACAGACTTGAAATCTCCAACAATTGGAACCTACTACGACATATAAAACATACCAGAATAACACATGAAGTAAATGATTCTATATTAAACATGGGATCATATCACATGACACCCCTCCTAACCTTCAACAGACTCTTCCAGATCAACTACAACTGGAACAAGGTAAATAAAGAGATAGATAAATACTTGCTTAGTGGTCTTGTATGGTATACGGATGGATCTAAAACTAACAAGGGAACAGGCTCTGGGGTACATGGAGTTAAACCCAAATACCACATCATCATCTCAATAGGAAAACATACCACTGTATTTCAGATTGAAATACATGCAATCGAATTGTGTGTACGAGAGAATTTAAGAAGGAAGTACAAAAAAATTATTCTAATTCTCTCAGATAGCCAAGCAGCTTTAAAAGCTCTTGATTCATACAGAATCAAGTCAAATATTGTCTGGAACTGCCTTGGAATACTAAATGATCTGGCAACCCACAACAAGGTAAAACTGGCGTGGGTACCAGGGCACAAAGGTATCCAAGGAAATGAAAAGGCTGATGAATTCGCCAAAGAGGGATCAGATCTACCATTCACAGGACCCGAACCTGTATTTGGGATAAGCAAAACCTCTGCTCGACAGGCAGTCAACAGGTGGATAAACACAAAACACAAAATTCACTGACAACAGATAAAAGGGCACAGCATCAGTAAGTTCATGCTAAGGGGACCAAACTCACGCATGGCTACTGAGACACTACAACTCGAAAGGCCTCAGATATCCATCATTTTGGGATTACTAACTGGGCACTTCTTGCTGAAATACCTTCATGTGATGGGATTATACAATGATCTCACTACGTGTATACTCAGCATGAAAGAGGAAGAAATCTCATATCATGTGATCTTCGAATGCGAAGCTCTTACTAGGCGACATTTCATCCTTTTCAGCCTATAACCGGAAAGAACGCCCCAGGAACACTTGGTAGATTAAAACTAACCAAAGACACAGGACTATTCCAAAGATAGTACCTGAATACGGGGAAAGCAGTGGAATACAATAGACCCAAGAGGCCGCAGTGTTCTGAGCCAAACCTAACCCTACCTGATTATAACCGACAAAGATAAAGATCTCTCATTAGCAAGAACTAATGTTTTAAAATCATCACCACTGACAATATGTGTACATTATGTACATTAGTAATATCATAGATATATTTAATTGTAGTGTATATAGCATTAAGTCTGAAGTTTTTAAGACGGTATAGTGTTTACATATTCTTACTTATGTTTTTTTAATTATTTTTGTCAGAATTTCCTGCTCTGTAATTGGAATTGCCTAAATAAATGAATACTATAATTAAATAAAAAAGTATATCGGATGCCATAACTTCCATTAAAATATGTGATGCTGAGACTTGAGATTCTATCTTCACACACCCTTCTTAATTTTGGTTACAAGTTCACACGCCTAGCTGACGTGTAACCCCTTCCTTCTGCGGCGTAGCTGACTATTTTGTATGTATGATATTTGACGCCCGTAACATATAAAAACATTTTTCATGCTCGGAAAAGATTAGAAAAAATACAGACTTGTCTTGCAGCATCCCACGACTGCTCCTACCGCTACTGAAGCAGCTGACGGTCGTTTTCGTCATTGGCTATATGGCTTCTGCTTTGACTATCTCTCGGACTATTATAATTTAAACAATAACATTTTTCAATATGCTCGATTTATATTTTGATTAAAAATGCAAGCCGTTTGGCTTATTATAATCTACTAATTTCTGATAATAAAAATTTAATATAGATCTTTTATGATTCTTAACAACCAGAATTATAATGTAGTGGTAAATGATATTGTGAATTACAGACATTTTTACGCAACCATCTGACATCTGTGCAACTTTCTCTTTAGATAAACATCCTGCAAACTTGGTACCAATTTTAAGATTCCAAGAATATAACGTCACACCATGTACATACAATTATTTATATTACGCTTACACTTACTGGTAAGATCTAGAAGGAAATGTTTAAAAAGATAATAACAATTTTTATCGTAATAATCGTAACAAAATAGTATCTTTAAAAATGAGCTAGAACAATTAATTCGTTTTTCAAACCTAGACAGTTTCTGTGATATTTTGCTGCAATATACCTATCTATTTTCTTTAAGTTTTTTAAAGATCTATGAAGTTCACGTATTTTTTTTATCAGATCTAATTTTGACATATGTACAATATTTTTTCTAATTTGACTAAATTATTTACATAATTATGTTTGGTTAAAAAATGACAACCATTATTTTTTTACTTCTATGTTTATACTTTTATTTAAGTTTAAGCCAATTCGCCAGTTGGTTAACTACTGTGTTGATGTTGATATTTTTATTTAGCTTGATGACCAACGGAGTTAACAAGCAGCGTCAATTCGCCAGTTGGTTAACTACTGTGTTGATGTTTACATTTAAATTTAGGTTGATTCTATTTTAGATATACACAGGTTGTACCCTCTTAGGTAAATATTTTCTATTGGAATGACTTATTACAACCCTGTATATTTCTTAATATTGATTTTTATAATTTCTTTTGAAATGACTTAATACAACCCTGTATATTTCTTGATGTTGATTTTTATAATTTCTATAGAAATACTCAAATTCGCCTATCGAAAACAGATGTTTATCCTAACTGTCTTTTGGAGTAAATGACTGAAGGCCATGTGGTTTATTGGTTACGTTGATAATATTTTGAAGTAAATGTCAGGCCCTCGTTCAAACGAAACTCCGGTGGTATCTCAAAAAAAGTTACATAAATCTTTTGACTCACCATTGAAAATACAGGCATTAGATTCATATATACTAGACATTATGTACTAAAGTTGTGACAGCGTTGATTTAGTTAGATCGCAGCATTGAGCGTCGCCTTGCATCGAGGCGCCTAGCGTCGTGGTGGAGAGGAAAGTATTTATTACAGTACTACATCGGGACTGATTTACAGTAGACATTTTTAGGTGGCGCGGAACGTGATATCGTTCGGGGGATAGAAGTTGTTTAGGAAGAGCGTTTTAGGAAAGGTACTGACTACTGAACTTGAAATATAACTGGATACAAATAATAAATGAATGAATACCAAATAATAAAAAATTAATGACTCTAGCTCCATGGTTTCGGGTTTTTATACCCGTTTTAATGGCTTTTTGTGACGTCATTTTGTCTCAGTTCCAGTGGGAAACGAATCTGGGTGGAAAAGCGGGTGGCAGATTTATTACTTGTCTTGAAAAATGTGTGTATCGAAACAACGTTACTATTCAAACGTACTTAAGATAAATGCGTTAAGTTTTTCAACGTTTACCACGTCGTGACAAAATTTATGTTGTACAGTGGTTTTTGGGCTGGGTTCCCAGACACGTGCACGAAAATTGGATCTCTTATGGACAGGTTATAGATAGTATTTATTAGGTGTCGTAAATAAGATTTAATTATCTGGGAGATTTTTCCTTAAATGGAGGATTTTGAATTTAATAAGAATGCAATATTTTATTTAATAAATGGAATTAATAAATTATTACGGTACCTGGGTGAGGTAGGATACAATTGCTTTTACACTAATCTTGAAAGTTGCTTGAATATTTTTGATACTAATGTGCCGGTCTTCTTTAATCATGTACCGAAAAGAAAACCATATTTATTTTTTTAGTTATTGCCGTTTTTGGCTTAGAAGCTTCAAAACTGTCATTTAAGGAAAGTCGTCCACGTTAAAATTCATTATATCACTGCTTTGCGGTAGCGAAGAAACACAACTTGTTACCAAACACTCGATTTCTTTAAACCTTTATTCACGGTTTATTAAGCCACTCTTGAAATTGTAAAAAATTAGAGCCTGATAATGCTCCTTTTTAATTTACTTATTGACGAAAGGATTACTTTAAACTTATGTAACATAGAAACAATCAGGTATTTTGGATCATCTGTCACTAAACTAATCTTGTAAACAACTAGATTAAAATGTCAGACAAAATGTGTTGACAAAATATCATCGCCTACTAGATAGTCTCAGCGGAAAGAGAATGGCCCTCGTATATCAAGAATAAAAACATTATTTTAAATTATATGAACACTTTATTGTTTTTAGAGATGAACTTAACACTTCGAGATTTTAATACAGAATGAATAATAGAAAAATAATTGTCGAATCATATTATTATTCACTTACCAACACAATAAGTCAAGATCTACAAGTATTTGTCCCTACTTACATTTTACTGTACGTCTCTATATATTAATGTCAATAATCACAATTTATATAAAATATATTGCGTAGACTGTACGGCCATTCTTTTCTTTCGTCTTCGAAAGGTATATTATGTCTGCGTTATAAATTTAACTTTTTTATTTTTATTTAAGAAAGAACCCTTTAATATTTTTTTCAATAAGGCATATCTATTTTATTTATTTCGTATTCGAAAAATGCATTTTAAATTATTATATTTCTAATTGTGGATCTCCTAAGTGTTTACATAAATATATATATAACAAGATTAAGAGGCATGTGCAAATTAAAAAAAAATCTACACATTATTAATAAAGATTTTCATTTGTGTTTGATATATCACGTAAGTATTCATTAAATTATAAATATCAAAATTAGTGCGACCACGTTGAACAACCGAAAAATCCTACCCGATAAGAATTTGTGGGTGCGGACTTGCTTATGTCGCCATATTGTTACCATTGCAACGCCTGTCTACTCTAGATACTAGTACCACATTATTTTAAATACTTGTCATGGTAAGTTTTCTCCTCTACCTACCTTCCGCCATGGTAATAATGTTGTAGTATTAGCAAAAGAATTAGTTGTTTTTCGAAGGAAAACGGTCGCTCCGTATTATTTTGTGCAACATGGCTTAGAAATGTTTTTCTTCTTTATTTTACACCTTGGTACCATTTTTGAGTTTGTAAATATTTTCCTTTTATTTGTTATCAATTTAACCGACTCTATAATACCAATAATGTTCCTATTAAAAAGTATATACCCAGTATATTCATTTTGTTGCGTAATTCCTTTGGTTGTTTTTTATTTTGTATGTTTTTTTACGTTTATAGTTCTTAAAATTTTGTCAGTCCACAAGGTTTTTCTTAATTCCTTACTTTACTTAAACATTAAAGAGTTTTTACATGGAATTCTTTAGGTAATTAAAATTATCATTAAACACGGTCCATGTATATAAGTAATTAAAAATTATTTGCGTCACAGCAGCTAGTATATTTACAAGGAACTTGTCTCTGTTAATTGATTTTATTATATACAGTACATAAAAACGCCAGAGTTAATTATATTTAAAAAATATTTGCATACGGGGGTCCATACAATCTGTTCCTTTTCTATTATATTCTAGATTTTATTTAAAAACATTTGTAAACAGAATTTCATTGTAAAATTTACAACAAAGAGTTTTATAAAAACCCAGACAGCCATGGTCTAACACAGCCATACTCAACCTGCGGCCCGTGGGCCTCATGCGGCCCTCCAAGCTGTTTTGTGCGGCCCTCCAAGCTTTTTTGTGCAGCACCAAACACTATTATTAAGAATGACATATAGTCCTATTATTTTTTAAACAAATTGCCCCAAAGCTTATTATAACAACATGAGCACCTTTTTATTATTTTTATTTTTTTAGTTTTTTTTTTAAATATTTGTAAACTAAAACAATATGAGGACCTTCTTACAGGCCAAAAGTACCTTACTGAGCAATATATTTAAAATTTATATTAGTTACCTTATTATATTTTATCATATTTTCACTCATATAAACATTTAAATTCAATTAATTCCATACCTCAATGCGATTCAAGAGTCAAAATAAAACAAATGCACTTTATTTAAGAAATTATATTTGTATAACTATAAATTTTTTATGCTATTTTTCGTGAAGAATCCAATGATTTTGGCTGGTTGGTTCCCCCATATTTCATTTCTAAAATAAAAGAAAATAATAATTAGAAATATTTAAATATTGTAAACAAACAAATATAACCTTGTCTAAGAATTGTCATATCTTTTAATTTCTAATTTGTCATTAATTCTTAAAACAGTAATTTCTCTTAAATCAATTAAAAGAAGAAAACAGAATACCAACTAAAACAATTTATTTCTAAAATTTCGCCTCAAATATTAGCAAAAAAGTGGTTCTTGTCTTTTTTCGCATTAGGTACATTTTCTGAGAAAGAAGCGTGCCCGCATTTTGCGGATTTTCTTCGAAAAACCTAATATTTAGTGAACTAAAAGATTGTGTGTTAATATTAAACAATAATCTCAACATTGTGGATTAAAGTTTTTCACTTTTTTTTAAGGAGGTCCTTTCGCCACCAATGTTAAATAAAAAATATTAGATTATGACTAAAATTAATTTTTTTCTAATAGTTGAAGTCCTTATTTATCTAATAGTGAACTTTTAACTATACCTTACCGTGCAAATTTTTGAGAATTTTTTTTTTTAAATGTGTGTGTTTACTCAGTGTCTTACGAGAAAGTAAAACTTTCGAATTATAATTAATTTTACTATTATTTATTGATTAGATGGAGTAGAAAAAAACTAAAAATACGGTTTTTGAAATATTTAGGTTTTGTTTTTTACAATAAAATAAAAGTATATAGGTTACCGTGGAATTTATTGAGAAATTAATATTAAAAAATCACAAAAAATTTTCAACTAGGTTACTTCAATTTTTTTTTTAATATTAATTTCTCAATAGATTCCAAGGTAACCTATATATTTTATTGTAAAAAACAAAACCTAAATATTCCAAAAACCCTATTTTTAGTTTTTTTCTACTTCATCTAATCAATAAATAATAATATAATTCGAGAATTTTTGTTGAGGTCTTATTTTCTCATAAGACACTATAAATACTCACATTTTTAAAAAAAAAAATCTTAAAAATTTGCACGGTAAGGTATAGTTAAAAGTTCAACATTAGATAAATAAGGATTTCAACTATTAGAAAAAAAATAAATTTTACTCATAATCTAATATTTTTTATTTAACATTGGTGGCAAAAGGGGTGGCGAAAGGACCTCCTTAAATTAACTTACTTCAATTGAAGCCCTTTTGCCATCCAAGGTGAGTTTTTAGGGAATAACACCTATATAAAAAAAAAATAATATTAAACTTTTTAACGTCCTAATTTTGGCAATATATTTTTAGGCCTTTTATACAGACTTTCACTTTCACTCTTATGCTGATTTACAATCTCATTTCCATTCTAATTTCAATCTGAAGTTTCATTTTTTTGATTTTACTATATCTAGTCTGGAACCTGGAGGTTCCTAGACACTGAATTACTTAAAGACGCCAAATAAAGCTAGTGGAGGACTCCAACCAATCCATCTCTTTGAGTTTAAAACAACTGGAGATTCAACTCATGGTTAATATCCAGAAGACCTGAAAAAAAAACGGCTAAGAATAATATTTAAATACTAACCTTTATTTATACCTAATCATTTTTTTCTATGCATTTGTCTTTTCACCCGATTGGTGACGTTCATATACTATTTGCTTTGATTTTATAAAATTTATTGTACCAACCAATCTAATTTTATTAATATTATCTATTGACTATTTATTTCTAGAAATAAACTACATCTTACCGTAGGTTTTTACAGCAATTACTAAACTTAATTCATTGCTTTACATGGGTACCAAATTGAAGCTCTTCAAGCCTTTAAATCTTCCGATTATATTCGATTTATGATTGCTTTTCAAACACCTAAAATCATTTAAAGTTATATAAAATATTAGTTAATTTATATAATTACTCACCACCTGTTTATAATCCAGTTGTGCTTATTTATTTGAAACCATAAAATATATATCTACTCTCATCACTTAATAGAAAATGTTCCGCACTATTTTTGTTTTCTTACAAGAACCCGAATCTATTTTAAAAGCAACCAAAAACTGTTTTTAATCCAGTACAACTTTTTTTTGTGATATTGTGGCCCGTGTAGCATAACAAACAAATTTATGTCGCCCGAAAGAACAAAAGGTTGAGTACAGCAACAAGTTATAAAAGTAATTTTAAAAAACTGACTTCAAAATCATTCAGATGCCCTTAAAAATTGATATTTTTTATTTTCTCATAGACCATTAGAGTATACGAAACTACCTCTGAGGTATCACCTTTCTAACAAAAAAGAATCATAGAAATCGGACAACATGGAAAGAATTATCGCTGAAAATCCATAAAACATTAAGAGTTTGATGATTTTTCATGGACCCCATCATTAGATCTTGACCAAATTTATATGGGACCACCCCTTTCTACTTCTCATTTTTTTGAAGTCGGTTTGCAATCTCCATTATGATGCGTTTGCAATTACTATTTGAATTTAAATTCAATGTAATGCATTTACTAACTAATTGTTCATTTCTCACAGAGGATCGCGAGCTTTATAAAAATGTTAGAGAAAAAATATTATTATCAAGGAATTTTAAATTTTAAACATCGTAATATGCAACATCACGATAAACCGCCAACGCTGGCGATGCAAGTACATTCTCGTTGATCGGCACTCTACTTCGGAGACTCGAGCGAACCAAGAGTATCTCGGAATGTGCTCGAAAGAATGTAACATTCCGTCACAACCAATACGCATATCAACCAGAAAAATTAACCATCCTAGTGCTGGATGATCTAAAAAAGGTTGCTTTTAAAATCAGTGGATAACAAAGAAATAGCAATAGCCACTATCTTAGATATTAAAGGAGCTTTCAATAATGTTTCAACCAGGTCAGTAACGAAGACTCTGGGACAAAAAACGTTCCAGTCAATATGAAAGGAGACCGGAAGTGCAACAATGCTGGCCGATTTGGGCAAATTATGGTGGGTTCACAGAACTGAAATTTGGGGTAATTTGACATACCTAACCTATAATTTGATTAGTTTTTCTTCTTATTCTTCTTTTATTCCTTTTGCGGGCGATGTCCTTCGGGAAATTTCACCCATGATTTGATTTTTTATGAAAGAAAATATAAAAATAAAAACGTGAAGCATATTGTGTCTTCAGGAGTGAACGTTTATTGTTTATTTCATACTGTTTTCACTTTGTTTTCCACAATAAAAACATCTCATCGTAGCTTGTTGACACAATTTAATGACAAATGTGATGACAAATGGAAATAGAGGTTACGTTAAATAACATCCGGTCCGCCATATTATTTGCCCAAATCGGCCAATTTTTCGGAACATTTTTTAGGGGGCTATAGCCTATCCAGTAAAATAATACAGATCAGTGGTTTATACAGATGGGTCTTTCCTATAACAAAATTTCTTCAGCCCACCCCTTTCCGAGATATCACCCTTAAAAGGTGGTGACTAAAGGTACAGTTACATCTGACATTTATTGCATGATATGTATGTCTGACAGTTGTTTATTCCAGTGTAAACACTCAAAAATATATGTCCGAGAGAAATTTTTGTGTGTTTACACTGGACTGAATAACTGTCAGACATAAATATCATGCAATAAATGTCAGATGTAACTGTACCTTTAAATTGAGTTTTTATTTTTTTTTTTTCTAAAATTTCAGTAAAGCTATTTTGGCTAGAGGTGGTCATTTTCAGCATTTATTATGAATCGTATTACCATTTTACATCTTTACTGTTTTCCACTCAATTTATTAAAAAAATTATAAATTATGGTGTTTATTTTTTTTCTCTGCAGCTACTGGTTTTGGGAAAAAATTTAGGAACAATTTTTTTTTTAAATAAAACAAGGATTTCAAGTTATAATTTTATTTCATATAACTTCATTTCGAAAAAAAGTTTTGATATGAAATAAAGTAAGAGTTGCTAATTTCACCCCCCTATAATGTAAAAGGAATATTGAAAAAATACCCGTGATTAGTCCTTTGCGAGTGCACGAAAATTACAAAATTTCAAGTTTCTAGCTTTACTGAAATTTTAGAAAAAAAATAAAAACTCAATTTTTTTAGTCACCACCTTTTAAGGGTGATATCTCGGAAAGGGGTGGGCTGAGAAAATTGTGTTATAGGAAAGACCCATCTTAATTAAATACGAGCAATCACCTCCTGAATTTTTTCGCATAAATTTAGAAACACCTAGTACTATTCTGCTTCTTGCTGATAGACTTTTTTGTGCAAGGTTTATCAGTAACTGATATATTATAATTCCCAAAAAGGGCTAGTGTTGAAATGTGATCCATCTAGGACAAGCACTTGAGGCAGAGATAATGTGTCCAGCCTGTAAAATAAGTAATATTCTGCTGCGCTTCGTACATTAGTTATTTAGAAAATCTAATACTTTATTATTATTTAGTGGTGTTTATATTTTTGTTTTTTCACTATTTACCAGAGTTTTTATAATATCGGTATTTGATTTGTTTAATGACAAGCTACGAAAAAGTAAGAAAAAATTAGTTTTGATTTTTCTAAATAAAATAATAGATTTTTTAAAAACTAATGTACGAACCTAAGTAGAATATTTTCTGTCAATTCACTTTTTCATTCGGTGACGTCGCCCGTTCTTAGCAACAGGAACGGGAATAAGGCCACCGTAGTGTCTACAAACCGTGGGTTTGACCAATTTCACTATTCTATAATAGTAGAATGTTACTGCTAAATCATAGCTGATCAAAATTTGTTCAAATGTTTAGATAAATTCGATGATAAACATTATTGCTCAAAACAATGAAATTGTAAATATATATTTTAGCGGCCATAAAAGAATATCTAAATTAATGCCTGAAATGTATGTCCTATCAATTTTTAATTGTTTCATTGTCGACAAATTTGATAACAAAAGAAGCGTCAACTTCGCGTTTATTTAATTGTCAAAGTCCATTATGTAAACACAAATAGAAATTAATCACAGTAATTTCAACGTCCTGTGAGTAGATGTAATTGGCCGGTTCTGGAAATGAGAAAGAGGTACAGAGAGAGGTAATTGGGTAATTAGTAATTATCCTAAGTACCCCCCCACCCTTCGCGCAATTAGCAAGTACCTCCCAATTACATCATGTACTGTAATAAGTGCAATTGCACAGTAAGTACCACCCAATTACATCATGTACTGTAATAAGTGCAATTGCACAGTAAGTACCTCCCAATTACCATGTACACGCCATACTGTAATGATTGTAATTGCATAATAAGTACCTCCCAATTACCCACAGGGTATACATCTCATTACTCCATACATATTAAAGTGTAAGTACACCTTAGGTAGTAATTACTGTATGCAATGTAGTGTAATGAATGTTATCTAAGTGCCTCCTAGTGATTACTGTTGGCAGTAGGTCCTTAACTCTCGACCGTCGTGCCTAGAGTGCTTAGCCTGCGTTAGAGACGGTCGCGCTTAACCGAAATATCGGGGTAGGGCTGAGAAAAAGTGGGGGCATTTTCTAGAGGATATATACTAGGATCCGCATCCAAATAAAATCAGTTTAAAATCGTGAAATTTAAAAGGTCTACAAGTTCCAAATAGTTACCAAGTGTAGTATTGTGAGTGTATTATTCAGGTAAAAAAATATTTATTTGTATTCTACTATGGCTCAAACGCAAATTGATGCGGTTAATAAATTACTTGGAGACTGGCCCACAATATTGGACCAAAGAGAACTAAAGTCATTGGTTATAGGTCAACTTTATATTATTAAAACGATAATGGTCAAAGATACCAGGTATGGTAAATGTTTACTTATTCATTTAATTGATCGACATTCGCTGGAGCTTTTCCAGTGTTGGTTACCGAGGCGCATTTTTGAAATAATGCCATCCGAAGTCATTGCTATGATAAATGATTCTACTGGTCAATATGCCATGGTCTATTTAGGGGAAAAGCCGTGTTACAACTCAACTACTAGGTCTCATATAAGAATCGATCTAGTTGGCCAGCAATCAATTAGTTAAATCCATGGTAGAGTCACTGTAAATATTTTTTTACTTTTAATCACATATAGATATCTAATAAACACAATATTTCATTAAGAATTTCTACAATTTTATTGTAAGTATAACTTGGCCCATATTTGTTCATTTAATAACGGTCAAATATTGTTTCAGATTATTTCGATATGTGGATGATGTATTCCGAAGAGCACTGGCCTAAAGCCATCGACATAGAATCAGCAATAAGCAGACTTGGAAAGGAACTGGACGCACTGGCGATGGATGCATTACACTCCATCAATTACGACGCTGAGGTATGGCTGTTTCCAGAAGCTGTAGCCTATCAAAACGATTGTTATGAGAAATACTGTAAAGGCAGCAGTCTTTGCTGCGAATATAATGCATGTGAGCTGGACTTGGATACATTCTGTGAGAAGATGGTTACCCTAAGTTTGAAACGCTTTTTGAACGAGGCCTTACCATACATCACCCCGCAAATAAGGAGTAAACATGGTTTAGATGAAGATGCAGACGATGAGGCTGATGATGAGGCAGATGACGAAATGGATTAGCGATTACTTATATAATATATCTATCTATCTATCTATCTATCTGTGATTAAAATATAAATAAAACAATATACATAGTTTAAATGTTTTTTATTTAAAAAAGGTTACATCTTTTTATTTTTGTTAAAAGTGAACAGGTATAAGTTTGGATACAGTAAATTAGAGTATATGAATTACAATGGCATATATTCGGTGTGTACAGTGCCATCTAGTGCATTATAACTTATAAGAGCTTCATGAATAATAAGCGCATACGCTTTAGTGTTGGCGGGAAACTGCATTTTACGTGTTTCGAATTCAACCTTGACATCCACAGTTGAAGATTTGATTGGTTTTGGATACATACTGCAATCAATTACGAATAGGGGGTTCGCTCTAAAGCCATTCAGGCCTAACATCGGTTCAGGATTTTCCTTTTTGTAGTAACTTCGCTGAAAATCTTCATAAGCATAATAAGCGGGAGTATCCAACTTTTTCCCGACATCTAGATTCCAACGCTCTAACGGGTAAACTTCAGAATTTAGATATAATCTGATATTAGTTATATCAGCAGCCGTAAACGCAGTCACATCTTCTTTTCTGTTCTCAGTAAAAGAAGTATTTTGAAATCCAATAATTACATATCTAGGTCGTTCCATGGATGTAGTGGTTTTAATCGCCCATATGTCGTGAGAAGTTTGCCTTAGAGTAGGTAATTCATAAAGATCCCATTTATGGTGTGGTATTTTAATGGATTGCAAATGTTTGTCATTAATTTTTTTATACATGAGAACATCCGCATCATTTTCGGGAGTAATATGTTTGACTATCCAATCCATTTTAGTGATAGTTATGTCCGCATCGACTTCTCCTATATAGCAATTTTCGAATGCTCGAGCAATTATTACAGTCATCTCATGCTTAACACCTATTATCCCTTTTTTGTAAGATTCGGCAAAACCAAATAGATGTTTTAATAAGATTCTACCTGTAAATGTATAACTCGTTGAATCAACCAAAACTTGATTCTCTTCGCTGAGGCCCCAACCGGATGTTTCTAATAATTTCGCATGTTTTTCACCATATGACACCATATTTTTTATTGCTGTCGTTATAATGGGTTTTCGACATTCAGCAATCTTTTGTCCACCCATTTCATATCTAATTTCTTCAAATAGGCCAGGAAGAGCATTGTTGGCCAAATAGCACTTTTTATTAACCTCTTTTGGCTTAAATGTTCCGACTATATTGATGTAACTATCGCAAATTAAGAGATTCAGGTCCATATTATTGATCGTAAAGGTGATTGTATCAGAATGTTTGTAATTTGGCGATCCCGTAGGCGGGTGGATATATCCATCGCATCTTTTGATTGAGTTATCGACGATCGGCTTTTCAAATACGTCCAACATCTCATTTCTTACATAAACAGCCATTATTTAATATCTTATGTGGAATCCAATAGATTGAAGAAATTTATAATCTTTATTAGACAACAGAAGTCTTCTTCGCTTTACAGTTACTCGACGAATGTTCATGTTTTTCCCTTCGATTCTATTTATATGATTATTTAAATGGGCGCTAGTTGAATATCGTGGTTTGAAGCAGAATCCCATATTAGTTTATCTCTTTTAATTCGAGTGTGATATTGATAGTTTCCTCTCCAAAGTCAATCAACTCGCCGTTATCGTCTATAACTCGGATAGTAATGTTGTCTAGGTATTGCCGACCGGTAGGTATGACTGGTAGATAAATAATGTTATGAGGTTCCTTCGTCAGTTTGTATCCTGGCTCAACGTCTATGTCAAATGAAAAAAGGGTGTGGGCTTCTTTCCCATTTATATAGGAACCAGAAATAATATTACAATCCAATTGAACAAGATGGAGGTTCATAATATTGATCGGCCTTGTAGAGACATAAGCTTGAGGCCTTGGCGGGCACTTCGAATTACCGAATCCTAAGAGGCTAGCTATACTGTTGTCACAATCAAAGTTGATTATAAATTTAGATGAAATTTCACATTTTAGAGTGTTGTTGTTCGCCGACAATTTAAACATATCATCAAGTTCTCCTTGATTTAAAATAGTTTTGGTATCCGGATATAGAAAGTCATATATAGCTTTTTGGACGAACTTATTAATTTCGTCAATCTCATAAGCGCCGGGTGCCACACGTACATTAATTTTTTTCGGTGCACTGCCTTCCTCGGCCCAACTCTTCTCTCGCTGCACCACATCTGCCCAAAACTTTTCTGGGTCTACCACCTCTAAACAGATGATATTATTTTTTGAGGTGATATTTTTGATAGAATGGTAGGCATAAAATGCTATTAATCCAAGACCATACTGTTTATTAACATCCAATTCGATGGGCGGAAAAAAATCATTGCTGAGAATGCTTGACGCTATGGACGACAAATGAAATGTTCTTGACATGGCTAAGAAGTATGTCACACTGACTTCGAAATCTATTTTCGATTACATAAATTATAAACTCGCTTTTTAGTGGCAATTTTCAGTTCTCGAATTTTACAAAAACAACAAATTACGTGTTTTGGTGTTGGATCATCGCTTACGTCAATTGACCCGCGTTTCAAAAATACCGTCGGACCATCATTTACGTCAATAGATTCATTTTTAGAAAAATCCTTAGGTTGTTCTTCATCGTGGGTATTCATTCTTCAGAGAGAAGAAATTGCAAACACAAATGTCCACATAGGACAGTATCAAACTTCTGGTAGCGTTTATAATTATAGTGAACTTCAGATACCGGCCAACGCCCTTTATACAGATAACTAATTAAATCTGAAGGTGGGGGTAAATCACCATAACTATCGAAATATATTAATGACGCATCTCTTTTCTTGTAAGCGACCCAATGTGTTCCTGGCCCACTACTACTATCCAAATTGACAATGGCTGATTCGTTTCTTAGTGGCCCGCAGTTTGGTAAACTATCTCTCATATACACACCTCGAAAGTAGGGAATCTTGAATCTTTTGGCAAAAGATTGTATGTCTAAATTACTGAGAGGTCTTCGAGGTAGTGAACTTACGAGTTTTTTGGCCGATATGGTTTCATGTAAAGGCCCAACCCCTTTCGATAGGGCTTTAAGTATAATCCTTTACCGTTTTTTCCTAGAGAGATGGCTTCCATGGTTCTATTGTGTCGATTAGCTTCTGTTAATTGTTGACTATTTGTTTTAGCGATGTTCACTGCTTTGACGATTCCGGACGCCGCTCCTGCCAAGCTCCCCAATGCAGATAATCCAGCAAAAATAGGTATTAATGGTAAAAATCCACCTGTTTTTGGTATCGGTATAATACGGGGAATAATAATTTTTCTCTTTCCCCCGGCTGCTTTAACATATTTTCGGGCAGCCATGAGAGATGATGCAGCCATCTTCCTGAGTGTTTTTCCCCCCATTTTCTGTCCGCCATATGTCTTTAATACCCCTTTAATCTTACTGACAATTCCTCTACCGAAAGCAATTCGTTTTTTGCTTTTTGTTCCGCGACGCCGCTTCCTAGACCGTAATTTATGGCCCATACCAAAACTTCGCTTTGTTTTCATAATATTTGTGATAGTCCAGGCAGCTGCTGTTTCACCAACTGACGCGTCGCTAGCTTTAAACCGAGTCCAAGTTAATTCTTGAAGGTCCTTATCAGCAATATGTCTAGCTTTCAAATCGTTTGCACTTTTAGAGTAAGCAATATCATGTAATTTACAGGCTTTATCTAATTCATTTATTCCGGGGTCGTTACGTGCTAAACGTTTTTGTAAGCGCGTACCTGGCCCACAATATTGGTACCCCGGTATGTGCAGTTCAAATGGTAATTTATTTATTAGGGAATTAACAAACCCTCTTCCACACTTTCTCTTTAAATAACGTTTAGTGATAGATCGCACTCGTTTGACGCTAGGCATTTAAATGAATGTTACATGAGGTGATCGCTTATATAGCTAAAGACAGTCAAACGATGCGCATAGTCAAAGTACAAAATAGTATTTGTGTAAAGAATTTAGATGAAAAAGTTGGTGATGGGGTTAGTGAAAATAAGGTTCCCAGACACGGCCCTTTGTTGCCTGATACAATACGCGGCCTTCTAATAGGACCATCAAATTGCGGTAAAACAAATGTGATGTTATCACTACTCATTCAACCAAATGGGCTACGATTTGAAAACGTATATATTTATTCAAAATCTTTATACCAGAAGAAGTATGAATACTTGCATGAAGTTTTGACGCCGATAAAAGGGTTGGGTTATTTTACGTTTAACAATAATGAAGATATAATTCAACCAGTAGATGCCAAACCGAATTCTATATTTATATTTGATGATGTGATTTGTGAAAAGCAAGATGTTATTAGATCATATTTTAGTATGGGGCGACACAGAAATATAGATTGTTTTTATTTGGCTCAAACGTATTCGAAGATTCCGAAACAATTGATTAGAGACAATGCAAATCTAATTATTATGTTTAAACAAGATGACTTAAACCTACATCACATATACTCAGACCATGTAGCTCCAGATGTTCCTTTTAAAAAATTTCAGGAAATGTGTGCTGAATGCTGGGGTGAAAAGCATGGATTTCTAGTGGTCGATAAAGATAAAGATATAAGCGCCGGTAGATATAAGAAAGGATTCGATAGCTTCATATACCCATAAACAATGCAATACGTGTTATTTTCCAAGTAGCGTCCAAGGCGGTAGGTGGTTTCAGCGATTAAAATGTATAGCAATAAAAAACATTTCGACGTCAAATCGGAGCTGGCTGCTGTCTCCGATTCGGTTAGACAGAAATTTAATGCCTTAAAAAGTGGGCGCGTTGAAACTCTACAAGCTCTAGAAAAAATGTATGAACCGCTGACGAAACCGTTGAAAACAATTTCAAAAGCCGCAACCTCTAACCCCTCTAACACTAAAGAAGAAAACCCCGCTAACACTAAAAAAGAAAGATCTGGCATAAAAAGGGAACTCGCGTCAATATCACCGGACTCGACAAAATATGAAGAAAGTTTTGAAAATGCAATATCCGACCGCGGTGATGATGATGATGATGATGATGATGATGATGATGATGATGATGATAAAAAATATATTGATAAACATTTAGAAGAAATATCGCGAGGTAATAAACACTATGATACTCGGTACGGCGTATATATGGACAATGACATGAAAACAATGGTTGGGAATTTAGAAGTAAAATTTTCTGATGGCAAAATCTCGTTTTGGGATGGGGATAGAAGAGTTGCTGACTACCGCGGCAATCCGGAATTATATGAGCTACTATTTTATCGAAGCCCTAAGAAAGTAAGTAATGCGACTAAGAACACATATAAGGAAATATTACAACTTACCGGAGCGGCCTTTAAGGAGTATGACGAGTCCAAAGGGCTAAGTAACAAAAATGTAAATAAATTGAGAAAAATTATTAGACCATTGTTCTCTCCGGCAAAGGTAAAGGGTAAAGGGTTTTCAAAAATACCTAAATACAAAAAAATAATGACCTCTAAACCCACATATGTTTATTGGAACAAGCCGAGAGAATTGGTGGCTAGATTGCGTTTATTATGGAGTTCAAAGCAAGCCGGTCATACTGGGCACGATAATGAAATTTTATCAATAATTGAAGAATTAAGAGAAGAGCGAATAATATATTAATTACATGTGCTGTAGAGGTCAGTCGTAAACGGAATGTCTTCAAGAAACATTGTAGATAAATTCGGAAGAAAAAAGAAAAATCAACGAGTAATTATTCGAGAAAAAAGGGGTCTTGGATTCAAATTAACAGATGACGGTAATTATGATATGCAAACCAAACGGTTGGTAAACCTTGGAGAGCCAGAACAATCGACCGACGCTGTAACAGTTGGATATGTTGACGATGTTACTAGGCAAGCAAAAGATCTCGTTTTAAAAGCTTTAGCGGAATCCATTAAAAACATATTACGCGAAGCTACAATTTATTTCGAAAAACAGCAGAGTGAACTTAAGAAATTAGTATTTGAACATCGAACTGTGTCAAGCAATAGTATTAGCGATGTTAATGTTAAATACCAATCGATGTTACAAATAGTGAAGCACAATAGAGAATTTTTTGAGGACATACTTACCACTACAAAAAGTAATATTTCAAAAGTTATTACTAAAGTTGATAATTTGGAAAGTGAAATAAAAGGCATAAAAAGTTTTACTATAATATTAGAGAACCGTTTAACTGATCTTAGCGATAGATTCATTTAAGTGTAATACGGAAATTCTTCGAGACCTTAAAAGCGTCAAAGCAAGTATTGGGCAAAATACGTCGGTTTTATCGAAAATTATAGTGGGACTGGAAGAAAGGATCGAAAAGTTTGAATAAAAAATTGTATTTTAATTGGAAAGAATGTCTAAACGCCAAATAATTGAAGAAATCCACCGATCCGCCTGTCGAAATTTTCCCAGGAGAAGGACTATTGTAAAAGGATATGCCGACTTGTGGCAGAGTGATTTGGCTGATATGCAAAGTTATAAAGATGAAAACGATGGTTACAGATATATTCTAATTGTCATCGACTGTTATACGAAATATGTGTGGGCGAGACCATTAAAAAATAAAACAGGCTTACATGTTAGAAATGCCTTTTTAGATATACTCCAAAATTGCGCACACCATCCTAAAAATCTACAAACGGATCAAGGGACAGAATATTATAACAAGGAATTTGGGAAAGTAATGAAAACATATGATATAAATCACTATTCGACTTATAGTACAATGAAAGCGTCAATGGCAGAACGTGTGATTCGTACGATAAAATCCCTATTATATAAAAAAATGGCTATGAGAGGGAAATACAATTGGATAGATATTATAAACGGCGTCATTAATAAGTATAATAACACCACGCATTCAATCATAGGTATGAAGCCAATAGATGTCCTGCCGACAACTAAACTCAACCAATATAGGCAAAACAAAAATGAAGTAAGGCGTAAAAAACCGAAATATCGTGTCGGCGATGTCGTAAGAATAAGTAAATATAAAAGCATATTTGAAAAAGGGTATACTGCTAACTATACAACTGAATTATTCAAAATAAGAAAAATAAATAGCACATACCCCGTAACATACATTCTAGAAGATATGAATGGTCAATCGATTAAAGGCTCATTTTATGAGTTGGAATTATTAAAAACAAAGTGGAAAGATGTTTATTTAGTGGAAAAGGTCATTCGGACGAAAGGGGACAAAGCCTTGGTGAAGTGGTTGGGATTCCCACAGCAAGAAAACTCTTGGATTAATATAAATGATATTGTTTAGTATGGATATTAAATGAAATAAAGATTAAAAAAAAAACAAGTTTTATTTTCCTATTAACTACTACATATACAATAATAAAATAACTTACACTTAAATATATACATAAAGCTTAAATAATAAACTATACAAATTAAATCTAAAACTAATATATAGAGGGTCATTGGATGCATAACAAAGCCGCCGTATTGCAACCCCTGACTTCTTTATTTCAAGCGCCGATGCATACAGGGCAAACATTTGTGTCGCAGAAGTGGGAAATATATCGGGCGCATACATCGCATGTTTGCGGATCCTCCAAATCCCCCCCTTCTACAACAAAATGCTGATGCTCATGTATGTACCTGGCATTTGGATTTCTTTCGACATCCATCTGCTCGTAATGAAGGAAGCAGGGGTTGCACAGACGTTTGCTCCGTTCCATGCCAGGAATAACCAACTTCACAATAACGGAGCTGGTTGTAACGCAGAAGTGGTTACCGCCTCTGGCCTGAAATACAGCCAGCTCCCTTCTTATTGAAGTCGGTGATCCAGGGCAATCAGCCTCAATGCCCTCATCGTCGTCGTCGCTGGCGGGCTCATCGGCGGGTGGGGCTGGACCAACGGCGTCTGCACCCTCTTCGGCGGGTGGTGCCGGACCAACAGCGCCCAAATCCTCGTCGGCAGGTTGAGCTAGACCAGCCGCGCCTTCTCTATCACCATCAGCAGCGGCAGCAGCAGCATCAGCAGCCTGTAAAGAAGTATATTGATTAGATATTTTATAAGCATAAGGAGTAGTAATTTTATAAACATAAGGTAATAGTTAAAAACTTACATCACGTTCTACGGCGGCCCAAAATTCGTCAATTCCTGGCTTGTTGGCATCAAAGCGCGCTACTAAGGCCAGTTGACGAATGATATCCCTAACTCCTTCATCTTCTTCACCCTGGTATTCATTTTGGTTGTTCATGACGGTGGTCAGGTCAGCTACACTTAAATGTCTGATGCTGGTACGTGGTCGGGACCTCCTTATATATGTTATGTATTTCCACCTCCACTCCACCAACCCACGAATTTACCACCTCCCCTGCATTACACCGCGCTCAGTTGAGTTCGGCTAGTTCCGGAAAGTTGGAAGTCAGAAAAAATTTTACTCTAGCATTAATCGGCGCCCTGCAGATAATACAAATAACTACGGATTGACTGCAACTCACGCAAGATACGGCATGCCCGCATGGTATAAAAACCATTTGCACCTCCTTATCGCCACAAATCTTACAAGTAAGGCGCTTACTCATAGAACAAGTATCATTTAATTTATTCATAGTAGCGCAGGGCCTTCAAGCTGAATTTAGACAACTGAATATCTGAGGCTATAGGAACTCTTTTATTAAGAGGTCGGCGGATGGATGTTGAGGTGGGGGGATGTTATAGATAGTTCGAACCTTAACAATGCAAACTTTTTTTGTCTGGGCTAGCAATAAGTTCTATTTTTCTTGCTCACGCCCATTCTAGTAGATGAGTATTTGGGTTAAAACTGTACATAATTCTTCAAACGTAAAATAATAGTTTCCTGTTATTCTTATATTATTTTTTCGGAAGACGAAATATCTTCTACTCTACCATTAAAAATATGGTGGGATAGATGTTGAGTGGGACCAATTTTAAATTACAATTGACGCAAAATTATAATTTTTAGCCCATTGAGCAGTCCGCTAGTTTTTGTTGGTTCTAAAAGGAACCGTTTTTTGTTTGTTTTTTTTGTTGGCCCTGAAAAGGGCCGTTTTTCTCGACTAGAGCATACACCCTAATCCGAGTCGGAATCGCTATCCGAATCAGACGATATATCGATCGCCGGTATATCGTCTGAGCCGTAGCCACCCATATCAACATCATCGATGTCGATATCCGCCACTTCCACTTGCGAGGTGCTGTCGCAAGGCCCCGCAGGTGATGGCGGCCTTGCCAGAGGGGGAGAAGAATAAGTTGAATCACAAGGGCCCAACTCCTCTTCCGACGTGGTCGGAAACAACCATGCGATGGTTGTCCTACATAGTCCGGGTGGGCTGAAACCAGAGCCACTTGCAGAATCGCACATCATGAAGCAGAATGATTGTATGCATATGTGCGATGAGTATTTATAGTGATTGAAAAAAAGTGAGTAGAGTGGGGGAGAAGCGAGAGTGGAAGACTCTCAGTGATAAAACTTTTATATCTTAAAATTTCGCTATTATATTATTAAATAGTAAAAATTAAGAGTGCAAGACTTTCGACAATAAAACTTTTATATCTTAAAATTTTGTTGTTTTGTTTGGCTCTGATTAGGGAGTTCTTTTCCACACCATCTTATATATTACAACTAGCCTATCATCATAAACTAATCATAATATATGGAGATAGAACTCATGGCGCGTTGCTTTTTTTTAACGTGGTTAGCTCCCCAGTAGGCATATCTCCACAACTAACAAACTAACAAATACCAAAAAATGTCTACCTGTCCTTATGCAAAACTATGTGCCCCAGAAACTGTTTGTAGCCCATACTTTCTCCATCACCATCGACAGCGGCAGCATCAGCAGTCTGTAAAGAAGTATATTGGGGAGTTCGTTTCCACACCATCTTATATATTACAACTAGCCTATCATCATAAACTAATCATAATATATGGAGATAGAACTCATGGCGCGCTGCTTTTTTTTAACGTGGTTAGCTCCCCTGTAGGCATATCTCCACGACTAATAAACTAACAAATACCAAAAAATGTCTACCTGTCCTTATGCAACACTATGCGATCCAAAAACTTTGTGTAGTCCGCACTCCTAACGCGCGCCCGCTCAATAAGTTCGCGATACCGGCCCTGCATCATATCATATGCACCCTTCTTTTTTTCAAACTCCGATTGGGTCTCTTTGACCCTAGCAATTTCAATGCCCACATCCAACTGCCTTTGGCGCACATTGTTCCGACGATGAATGGTCTCATCCATCTGCCGTTGCAAGTCAACCAAGTGCCGTTGGATGCGGGCATCTTCATCTGCCAATCCTTCAGTCTCGCGCTGAAGTGGCGCTAAGGTAACCTCCATATCTCTCGCCATACCATCCACCTCCATCCTCAGCTGTTTTAGTGTCGCTTCAGTGATACTCAACTGCTCCCTATCAGCATTATACCGCGTCTCCTTATTCAATAGGACGGTGGCGGCGGAGTTGATTTTCCTCCTCATGCTGTCTTCTTCGCCGTCATCCTTGGGCGGTATTGGGATTGGTATCGCCGCACTTGTTGAGGCTACCGCCTTCAACTTCCTTACTGGCGCGGTCTTTGGTTTCGCTGCGGTGGCTCTCGGCTTTCTACTCTTCGGCACAACCACCCGCGGTCTCGTTGGCTTCGACCTACAGGGCGCATCTTCCATTGTGCCGACAAGCTTTGACAATGTGGCTGACGAGGGTAGCATATCAACGCGTACATCGCTGAGGACCCGGATCTTCTTGGGCGCTTCAAAATCGTCTCCGCTATCATATACCGGTACTGGGGCTAGTAACGGAGCCGGTGACGGGAGCGGCAAAGGAGCCGGTAACGGGGCCGGTAATGGGATGTCGCACACTTGCGACAGCTCCATCGGCGATACCGGTGAAGGAACCGTCAACTCCTTGAAGATTTCCTCAAAATCGAATTCCACAGCATCGATTGAAATGATTGAGTTAGCTGCGGCGATCGTCTCTTCGATTGAAGTCATGTTGAAACACTGCTGAGAACTGAAAAAATAACTCGAAAAGAATTAAATAGTTTACTCGGCGAGCCGTAGTAAACTGAATTTCTCAGATCTGGTTCCCGTATATATAGTGATCGGAAAGTGGAGGGGAGAGAGTGGGAGTGGGAGTGGGAGAAAAAAGAAGAAAATCGGCCGGGCGCGGGCTTCGCCCGCGTGCGCCTCCAGCCTATTCGTTATATCTAAATTGAGCCACAGTTTTTCGAGGTCCATTACGATATTCCTGAATATCTTTATGTCCCCATAAGTTCTATAACGCTCATGGCACCTTTTTTTTTTGTTTTTTTTGTTGGCCCTGAAAAGGGCCGTTTTTGCGGCTAGAGCATACGCCCTAATCCGAGCCGGAATCGCTATCCGAATCAGACGATATATCGATCACCGATATATTATCTGACTCGTAGCCACTCATATCGACATCACCGATGTCGATATCCACCACTTGCGTGGTGCTATCGCAAGGCCCCGCAGGTGATGGCGGCCTTGGTAGAGGACAAGCAGAAGATGAGTCGCAAGGGCCCAACTCCTCTTCCGACGGATCCAATTCCCCCCAGGCCAGCCTTCTGAGGATCGCTTCTCTGAACATCTGAGCCAAAAAAATATCATTAAAATCGTCCATCGTCCAGTTGTTTACTCAGCGAGGAGCTGCAGTAAACTGAATTTCTCAGGTCTTGTTCCCGTATATATAGCGATCGGAAAGTGGAGGGGAGAGAGTGGGAGTGGGGAAAAAACCGGCCTCCGGCCGGGCCCTATAAGCCCGGCCTTCGGCCGGGGCGGGCTTCGCCCGCGGAGGCCTCCGGCCTCCGGCCGAAGGCAATATTGATAGACATTTTTTATGTTTTTTCTGTGCGGTCTGGCTAAAGCAGAATGAAACTATGCATACATGTGATGAGTATTTATAGTGATCTGAACAAAGCGAGTAGAGTGGGGAAAGAGTGGGGAGAAGCAAGAGTAGAAGACTCGCCGAGAATAAAGCTTTTATATCTTAAACTTTCTTAATATATCAATATATTATAAAAAGCGCTTTTAATAATAATGAGTAGGAAGTGTAGGGGAGGGATAGTTGGAAATTAATAAAAAAAATTAAGTAATTTTGTTACAAATATATTACAAACTTATGCATACATTTATGTTTACATTTCTTCTAATAGTCTTAAAAGTAAATCTAATTTATCTTCTTCATTACTATTATTTACAATATTGGATACCCTACATCTAAATTCAGCCACAGTATTTTGAGGTCCATTACGATATTCCTGAATATCTTTATGTCCCCACGGTAGAGTTTTAGCGGTGTTTGGTATTATAAACCTTTTTTCATCATTGTAAGATAATGCAACTTTATTTTTCATTTCAGTATAGATATCATGTAACTGACTTCTAAATGTATTCATTTTTCTAAATATCTTACCCCCACCTTCTACAATTTTTTGATAATCCACCATGTTTAAGCTGTTTTGAATTACGGATTTCTTTACGCCCTTAGCGGTTTTGCTCTCTTTTTCATCTGATCTAATATAATAGGCCTTGGCGCCTGTCCCTAAAAATATGCTGATGGCCTGATTTGGATACTCATCCTTAAAATTTCCCAATATTGGTTTACTTACTGGCAGGTTAAATTTATTATCCGATTTATAATTAGATGTGTCGAAATGTTCGATATTTCCTTTCATAAATTCGTAAAAATTTATTGATTTAACTTTAAGCACAAAACTATCAGTATCCGTGTAAAGTAAGGAAATGTTATCGCCTAATTGTCGTTTTAATGTGCCGTAATAAAAATCATACATTCTCACTTTCGACAATTCCAACACCGTGAAACCTACATAAAGTGGTTTGTTGTAACAAATTTTAGTTCTACCCATATGTATAGCCACAAAGTGCTCTGAAAATATGGAACAAGACTTAAAATTAGGTCTAGCAATTAAGTTGTTTGCGCCTGGGGAATTTCTCTTACTTGCCCAGTGGGTTCTAAGGTAAATATCACGCCTGTCATCTACATTTTCCATAGTTTTCCCGTACACAGAATTGACCATGCGCTTAAAGTGATTTTTCTCGGATGTGTCCTTAGCATTGTTTCTCATATTTGTATTGAGGTCTATATATTTCTTCAGCCAACGAGACTGCTTAAACTTGAGGACGCGATGAATTTGAGTTACAATTAGCCCATTATTTATGGCCTGCTTGAAGTTTCTATAGTGTAATACGTACTTGTCTTTATGATTTAAATTGGGAACCAATTTGGGGATTTCTGTTTTGGAATTAGGTGGAATTATATTCTCTACTAAAAATGGCAAATCAGCGTGTTTATCATGAAGGTGATGCGGATATGTTACATCAACTTCTAAAACATACCCATAATCCCCGAGATCATCAACAGACATAATATCGAGTTGATTAATTTCCTCCGCCGATAACCAAACAAATTCTCCCGTGGGCAGAGGTTGACTCATGCTATAACCATAGAGATTTGTCGCATCGATATAATGTATGGAAGACTTTGGCTCGAAAGGATTATATTCGGACAAATACGGGTTATTGGCGATATGTTTTCTTTCAACGCATTGGCTTATACCGCCGCGTATACTATTTTTGAAGAAATTAATCATATCTATATCTGTCAGTAGTTCCAACTCCACCTTAGTGTACCGCAACATCGCATCCCATGACAGACCTGGAGATGTATAATATTGCGCCGGATCTAGTTTATATGCTTTAAGTGATACATCCCTAAAATTTTCAAATATATCGCACAACATTAAAACATCTGATTTTAAGTATAAATCAGAATCAGATCCCAAAGTTTGACATTTAAATACATTCCAAACTTTCTGAGCCCTAGCATATTCCTCATCAGTTATGTGGCAATTATTTAACTTGTCATAAAACTCATCTTTTGAAGGTAAATTGGGGTGATCTAATTTCATTATATTATCCATGAAATTATATGGAAACACCCCCTTCTGCCTCATTAAATCGAATTTTTCTTTTTCTGCAAAACATTTCCTTGTTTCAACAAAAAATTCTGATGGCAGGTTTTCTGACAGTCCAGCCAATGAATCAGCTAAAAATCTGTAACTATCCAAAAATCTAAGTTTTATGTAATTTTTTCTCAACATACCATCTCTATCTACATAGCTATGGGTGTACAATGGTTTAGTGAACGAAATATATTTTTCTTTATTTTGTGCAATAACTTCGGTCCTCTCACCTTCGCCATACAATTCTTTAATAAATAAATGACTGTCATACCCACTCAAATTGTGGAAAAAGATTGGAACAAATTGTGGGATTTTATAATTTAAATTACAATTGCTATGTGCGGCGCCAGGTGTTTTCTTACCGGTAACATGACAATGATCTCTTACTTTAACGTCACCTTCCTGAAAAGGCTCATCGCAAATAGAGCATATAGTTGACGAGTTAAAATCATCTATTTCATCATTAGACAGCTGATGCATCGGAACAACGTCTTTTAAATAGGTATTATAAATAGTTAAAACATCGTCCTCTAGCCGTTTCACGAAATCGCTACCAGCATTATCACCCGTAAAAGTTACAAATTTCGTCAATGAATTATCAAACGAACATTTAATCAAATATGCAAAAGAATATGGTTCATGTTGGTATGTCGGGATAGTAAACTTTTTTTCCGGATCTGGTTCGCAAGTATCTATTGGTTTTAAAATCGATTCAAAATCAGCGTAAATTACAAATGGAACCCTAAGTTGCTTATCATAATTTTGAAACTTAAGTATGTTTTCAGGTACATAATTACCGCGTTTATCTTTTTTCAGCTCCACTGATGGCGTGCTGGTGTATATATGATTACAATCGCGCAATTGGTGCCGCAATAGTATGCTTTCAGATCGGAAATAAAGTAAACAGCCGTCACAAAAAAATTTTTTGTGCTCATTTCTAGTTACTTGATTCGATACCAATCTGGAAATATTTTTAATCCAACAATAGTGACTATTTCCTGAATCCTCCGTTATTAATAGTAAATTTATATGGTGACCTAACCTCCTAGAGGAATATCGTAATGGGCCTACTATTTCGAATTTAACCTTACCATTTTCATAACTACGTTCCAAACCATAAACATTAACACTTATGTCATTTAAATCTTCAAATTTTGAAATGTCTTTAAGCTTCATAGGGAATTCAATACCATCAACATTCAGCACGGCCTCGAAGTGTGGATACGATGTCGTTAGGTGAACATTGTCCCTCGCTGGATATAGCGCCGACGTGATGGCCCAAGCAAAGCAATACGCATCATTGTTTTGGACATTAACTACACCCTTCTTGGTTTCAATAAACTTAGGGAGCTTAATGTACGAGCAGCCGCCCAATGGGGAGTACTTATTTATATTAACTTCTAAAAATAGTACTTCCCGTAATGTCCAACCTGAAACAATTAGTAATATATTAGTAAACGCTATACTATGAATTATAAAACTACTATACCTGAATCCTTATGTTGAAAGTCTGCAGTTTGAGATACCACAGCGTCCTTAAAGTCTACATATACCGCATCCAAATCCGTCGACAAATCGAGTATTCGATTTATGCTGTTAAAAGATTTGATTTCAGAAACATCTTGGCTCTCCAATGCATAAGTAGCAAAGGCCTCTACATTAACTTTAATGGCATTATGGGCCTTCAGAACAACTTTTAACAATTTCAATACTCTTAATTTTATCGCATCAAAAAATGTTACATAATCTATATGTTTTTCATCACATTTAAGCCTGTAAGTTGCGATTCTGCACTTAAACGCGCTCTTAATTAAATATATACCATCAGCATGAATTGCACAGGCTTTTTCTTTATGCCCAAGACTCCTCATATGCGACGTCATCTGATTGGTAGGGACATCTACATTACATGATTCACATCTTCTATTATGGGCTTTTGAGTCTACGATGCGATGCGTATGAACTTGTGGAACTCGCATTACCCGGGCTTTTTTTTCAGGTGGAACATCATTACTGGGAGTAGTAGATCTCTTCGTACCTCCGGATGATTCGCCGATGCGGTTAGATATCAGCTTGCAACTTTTATTTTGATGTCGACGTAAATTATCTACCCTTGTATATGTTAAACCACAATTGCACTTATACATGTTTATTATTTTTATGATTATTTCGATATTAGATGATAGAACTCCCGATAGGCTTAAAGCTAACGATATTTGTACGGATTTGGATGCGGGTCCTACTATATATATCCTCTAGAAAATTCCACCACCTCTTCTTAGCTCCTCCCTCGATATTTCAGTTGGGTGCGTCTATCTCCGGCGCAGCTACCCCTTCTTAGTCCCTTACCACAATATTTCGGTTAAGCACGACCGTCTCTAACGCAGGCTAAGCACTCTAGGCACGACGGCCGAGAGTTAAGGACGTGCTGCCAACAGTAATCACTAGGAGACGCTTAGATAACATTCACTACATTGCATACAGTAATTACTACCTAAGGTGTACTTACACTTTAATATGTATGGAGTAATGAGATGTATACCCTGTGGGTAATTGGGAGGTACTTATTATGCAATTACAATCATTACAGTATGGTGTGTAGATGGTAATTGGGTGGTACTTACTGTGCAATTGCACTTATTACAGTACATGCTGTAATTGGGAGGTACTTTCTAATTGCGCGTCTATCTCTGGTGCAGGCTACCCCTTCTTAGTCCCTTACTTCGATATTTCGGTTAAGCACGACCGTCTCTAACGCAAGCTATGCACTCTAGGCACGCCGGCTGAGAGTTAAGGACGTGCTACCAACATTAATCACTAGGAGGCACTTAGATAACATTCATTACACTACATTGCATACAGTAATTACTACCTAAGGTGTACTTACACTTTAATATGTATGAAGTAATGAGATGTATACCCTGTGGGTAATTGGGAGGTACTTATTATGCAAATACAATCATTACAGTATGGCGTGTACATGGTAATTGGGAGGTACTTACTGTGCAATTGCACTTATTACAGTACATGATGTAATTGGGTGGTACTTACTGTGCAATTGCACTTATTACAGTACATGATGTAATTGGGAGGTACTTGCTAATTGCGCGAAGGGTGGGGGGTACTTAGGATAATTACTAATTACCCAATTACCTCTCTCTGTACCTCTTTCTCATTTCCAGAACCGGCCAATTACATCTACTCCTGTGATGCGAATAAATGCGTTATAGGTTATATAAAATCAGAACCGAAGCCAGAAATTTTATGTCCGCAATATATAGGTACTATTTTGTATTTGTATATATTTACGCCTCTAACTGACGGTTCTAATTTCAAAGAAAACTCTGGGTGTAGAGTTTATTCCCAATTGCCAAACCTTATGGTCAAAAAACTAAAAGACGTAATTGCTACAAAAGTAGTAGATAATAGTTATTTATGAACCAAGTGCGGAAGAATAGATGCATGAGCGTCGCGAACGTGTGGATGATGTCTTTACGATCAAAGTTTGAACAATATTTTCTGGAACGAACAAAATTTTTACCATATAATTCCTAAATAAAAATTTATACAAATTGCAATTTTATTTTAAAATATAAAATAAAGCGAGCCACTGTAACAACCATAAAGAGACCACCGCTTGCCACCAGTGTATTCGCGATTCAAGCTAAGTGATACGCCCTCTGGAGGAAATTAGTAGAAGGTCCCTATAAGTAGGATGACGTTCAGTGTTGCCAGAAGCAGCAAAATTTCGTTACGTCGTCGGATTTTAGTTCTTGAAGAAATGGATAAGACCTTTTAAGAATCAAAATTTGTGTCTAGTAATATGTAATCATACTTTTATTTAAGGATTTTTTTATAAAATCGATTTAATATATTGATTTTTTTTTAAATTTCAGTTCATTTATTAATTTTAGTTTTAAAATCAGTCAGAGACAAAATCAGTTCATCATTTGGCAACATCGGCATTCGTGTTCATTGTTTACATTTTAATTTGTATCAATTACAATTAGAGTTTTTTGTTACTTTTTAGCTTTAAATTTGTTTATTTCTTATAGTATGTGATAGTATATAAATTAAAAATGAAATCTGCGAAAAAGCGTCCAGCAAATTGCAATGTATATGGTGTTATTGTCAAAATCAAAACTGAAGTACCTATTCATTATTTTTCAAGTGCAAGTCATAAAATTTTGTTTCTTCCGATAAATGGGTATCTACAAATTCACAATATTGAAATTTTGCAAAACGTTGTTTAGAATCAAACTCCAATATGAGTTGTGACGGTTTTATTACCATTTACATGTATACAAAGTACTACACAATTCACTTCATGATATAAGAATAAGGATAGTAAGATTTTTAAAGAAGTTCATCAATAATAAACGTTTGGTACCTGATATGTCCTTTAAACCACATAATAAAACATGTCCTGGGTTTAGTAAATACATATTTCTAGATGTTCTTGTAGAAACTAATAGGTCAAATATTTCCACAACAAATTAGTTCATACTACATACGAAAAATATTACATTTATAACGAAAGCACGAAAACTAAACTTAAATTAACACTAAATGAAACTCAAAAACACTATTATAATAAGAATTATCTAAAAACAGTTAAAAAATCACAAATACAAAATCCCACAACACGTAAATAAACAAACATCCTACTTATACGTGACAAATGACAGGCAGCGAAAATTAATTTGAATCGCGAATAGTTCTTCCATTATCAATTGCAGATCATAAAAACTCGTTCGGAACCTTTACCGACAATTTTGTTTGATCTGCCATAGGCGTAGATACCTACCTCATTTTATAAATTTATTTTATTAATACTTTTAATATATATCATATGCAAGAAAGTATTCGTTAAAAGGAAATCAAATAATTATAAATTGGACGTTATTATACGCTCTTATTTAGACAGATGCACTTAATTGTAATCTTACTTGGACTTAAAAAAAAAATCATTATAGCTCGTTAACTTGCTAAAATTGAATATTAAATTATAAAACGTAAAAAAGCGAGTAAAGTGTACCTGCCTGTAAGGGCGTTTGGTTTAAACAGGGTACCAGACGTGAACTGAACCCTTTTTGTCCCCATTCGTTCTTTTTCTGGAAAACGAAATTTCAAAGAAAAAACCATAAAGGAAAATAAATTCTTTGCAAATAAAACAAAAGAAAAAAAACAATTCAATTCTAAAGTATCTTTATAAATAATCATGGCAGTCTGAATCCTCTGAACTAGAGTCATCATTTGGTTGAATTATGATGGGTTGTAAAGAGGGTAATAATACTACATACTCATCTTCTTCTTTGATAACATGTTTAACACAGTTTTTCCAAAGCTCTTGGCGGTCTGCTGCTAGAACTTTCTTTACGAGTTCTACAACTTCTTTACTCAGTTCTGGAGACTGATTACATTTTCGTAATTCTGATTTTAAGTTTGCCAATATTAACTCTATAGGGTTAAATATGCAATAGTAAGGAGGTAGTCTGAGAAGAGATTGCACAGCTTGTCAATATAATATATTTTTTCTAACTTTATACCTTTAATAACAGTAAGCAATTCTTTGTTTGTTGGTCCTTTTTTACTATCACTGGCAGGAATGGGAATATTTTTTTCAGACATAAAAGCTAAAATTTGAGCTTTTTTACTGCTACTATTTGGTATTTTAAGGAGTTGCCGCGAGTGGTAGGATGCGTTGTTCATAACGATTACTGACTGTGGTTGAATGTAAGGTAAAAGCTGTTCATTAAACCGTTTTTCAAATAATTCTGCTGTCATATCTTCATGATAATCAGCTGCACAGTTTTTAATTTGTTTAGCAGATAATAATAAAGTATTAGGCACGAAACCGTCTTTGCTTCCAGCGTGTACTATTATAATTCGTTTCCCTTTAGAACATGGCCCATTCAAACAGCAATTTTTACTACTGCCAACCCAACCGAAATTTACTATATCGTGACTGTCAAACAATGTTTCATCTAGATAAATTATGTGTCTATTAGAACTTCTGTAGCCTTTTATCTGACGCAAATAATCTTGTCGCCATTGAACTATCCTTGACGATTCGGTGATTGCCATCTGTTTATTCAATTTTTTGTGTTTAAAACCACATGCTGACAAAACTTGACGCAGTTTCCAAACTGGTATAAGTGTATCCTGGAAAATCTGCCACCCTTTGCTGTATTACTTCCAATGTCGGAACCCTGTTCTCCTTATATAAACTATAAATTGTCCTTCATATAAAATCTTGGGTCAACTGATTTCAGTTTTTCTTTACATGTTTTTCGGTTTTATGAATAATCCACAGCAACCCCTTTCGTGACTACCGGATAAACGGAAAATTTATTTACTTTAGTTAATTCAGCAATTGTTATTATGAACGTATCAGACTGCTGAATATTTTCCTTTTTTAAACATTCGAATATATTTAAAATAACATGTTGTGTTTGTATATCTAAATCCTTATCGTTAAAGCCATACCTGTCTTTAATCTCACTACACTGTGCAATTTCATTTTCTTCATTCGCCCATGGTCTAAAGAACGCCATATTTATATTTATTAAAAGAAATTTAAATTAAACCAACCACACATAC
The DNA here is from genome assembly GCA_927349885.1 of Psylliodes chrysocephalus. NCBI lineage: Eukaryota > Metazoa > Arthropoda > Insecta > Coleoptera > Chrysomelidae > Psylliodes > Psylliodes chrysocephalus. Next base: position 47,156,830 of record OV651818.1, on the reverse strand, counting down.
AAAATACACCTCACGACAGTACTCCACTGATATCGCAGACTGTCTTCCAGGAATATTTTCGAACACCTGCCTTCCGTAAACCTTCGGCCAATACAGTGCATTTAAGTTTACGATTCGATGTTTTCATTGGTAAACAACTGATGGTTCGTTTAATATTTACCGCTTTGTATAAGGGGAGTAAACATTATTTTTCGTTTCTTAATTTGGCATGAGTACCGTGCGTATATATTAAATATTGATGATTCCCCACATAACTGTGTTCTGCAATTGATAATGGAAGGACTATAACAACCACCGAATTCACAAATGTAACAACCATAATGGAATCACCCTTACTCCAGTGTACCAAATAGAGAAACAACGCTTGTCAACAGTGTAACAACCATAGGTCTCTAATAAAATTAGTCGTCTAATAATTTAGATCACTATCACTACTGTCGCCAGCTATAGGGTCCTAGAGTCCTGAAGGAATACCCAGTCACTCGTGGCAAAAAAATCAAAAAACAAAAGTATCCCTTGATAGCATAGTTGAGCTGTTTTTGCAACTGGTTAAAGTCACTGATAGTCCTTAGGGGTAGGAACGCCGAGGCTTTAAAATTGCTCTGAGTATTTTCTCGACTGGTTTTAGAAAGGGAGGAAAGAATAATAAGAGAATAAACAGTAGCAAGTGTATATTTAAAATAATTACAAAAACTAATAGTCTCAAGATAAATAAACAATTTTTACTTTGGGAATAAGCAAACATCACCTACTAAAATTTAGTACACTCTTTTGTCCAACCTTTTTAAATAAACGACAATTAGATAATAATATATTCTCGTGAGACACAATATAAGATAGATTGTGAACTTCCAATTTAATTATATAATTTGAACTTATTAACAATTATAGTAGGTACTGGCAAATTAAACTATATTGGATAAATGATTAGTCATAAAAGTTGGGATAAATATGGAAAAATTAGCATTCATATGGAAAATAACTATTTGTCTCAAAACAAAATCAAATAACAAGCATGTTGAAATAATTAAGTATATTTACGATTACTTCTGATTCACAGTTCGCTGCACAAAACTTTTACTTTGCAACATTAAGTAGCTTCGAAACATAGGGTCCCGAATACACTGTCACGGTTAAAGCGGCCTTACGGCCAGAAATTCGGTACTAGCCCGTACTCGACTCTCTCCTCTCAACCTTTTATTCTATTTTTAAATCAAAATCTACATAACAGTTCATTATTATTGGATAGAATATTAACGTATTACCCTTGAAAAAGTCTTTGATTAATTGTAAGCCATTGACTGGAGTAATAATCTAGTTATTTGATTTACTTTAGTACTATTTAATTTAATATTTAGTTAAAACATTTATTACTTTTAGCATTTTTGTGTATTCTTTAGATTTTTAATAATAATGCCAATTACTACACCACGACTGCATGGTATAACTTTCGTTTTATTTCATTAGGCGCTTATTCTATTTTGATAGTTTATTTACAAGCGAATTTCTGCTTATAAACCAAGTACCTAATTATGTCTTATTCTGACGATGATATTTCTTGCACTCCTCCCGAGATTCGGAAAATTGCAAATGTGGCAATTCAAATTTTACTCTCTTTGAAATCAAAAGCCAGAAACGAAGTGGTTTATTCAAAATATATGCAAGGGTGCAAAGAAAAAAATCGAAAAATTATTCCGCAAATTGATTAAAGATACTTATATATTTTGGTACAGTTGGTAAAGTAGAACACTACTAAGTAAAGCGATTTAAAAAATGGCGGGCTTTAAAATTTATCAAACTTGAAGCAATTTCAAGTAACATTTTCCTACAGCTTTTACTCACAATAATTAAAACGAATTAATTTTTATTGTAAGTAAATGCTGAAAACGGAAAATGTCACTTGTTTTAAATGAAAAATAAAAAACATTTGTAATAAGTTTATTTTATTTATACAATAGGTAACTATGTCATTACATTATATGTTCAACAGCATATTCACAATATAAACACTATAATCACACACTAAATTATTTAAGCATTAAAATGTAAGATAACAATGTGACAATTATTTTATTATTAACAAAAACGGGGTACAATTTTTAAAAAACATAATTATAATTTTAAAAAATTAAAAAACAACACCAAACAGTCATATATATATATCTATAATTATCACATAATTGTTTTAAAAATTCCTTGTATTGACTTAATACACAAAAGATCATTTTTTACAGAAAACAATAGTTAATATTTGCAATTAATTTAACAATAAACCGTTATACCTACATTAAACTTTGAAATAATTTAAAATTTATCTCCAAAACATAATACCTATATTATCTGTTTTTAATAAAAGAAACAGAGCTTACACTGAAATTTTGGTCTTAATTTTCCTTACTAAGCCAATTAATTTTCCCTGATCAATTCAATTTTAATTGTTATTGTTTTATATTATGTATCATGTAAAATTGAAAGATTGTTTTGTGTCTGATTTACAAAAACTTTAAATTTATTTTAATTTGTCAGGAAATTAAATTTTAATGAACATTCATGCAACCGACTTAGTCAAGCATTTTTTTTCAGACTCCTTCATCCAAAAGTTCTCAAGCTCTATTGAATGTTCGGTGCCAGAGTTGCCTAAACATACGAAAACCAGTTGTTTTGAAATTTTATTGGTAAGCCAACTCTGACACTGAACCACTCTTTTATCCTTTTACCTATTTATCCATCTATTTCAGTCCAGCTTAGTTACAATGCCACTTCCAAAAGTCTCCATACCTACCCAGGAATATCTAAAACAAAACAAAAAAATAAAGGTGCAGTGTATCTTAAAATTAACATAGATATATATTATTTTTTAAATGCTTAGAAATATCCTTATAGTTTTTTATAATAAAAGGTACACAAATTTTCAATTATTTCAAAAAAAAATAACATTTGATTTATGCTCTTGGCAAGTGAACCATGCAAAATTAAAATGTTCTATATGTCCATATTTGGGTAGTGTTTGATAAATATATTCATGAATAGTACCCAAACATTGAACAATTTCTTTTTGAGCATAAATCAAATGCCGGTTTTTATAATATTCTTTTAAATGTGTAAACTTGTGATGAGATTCTACAATACCTGCTCGTAAATTGCTTGTACACACTTCCCATTTCTTACACGCGGTTTCTTTATTAAAGGTTCCTCAACATATTCAATTTTATCATTAAGAGCAATCCAGTCCCTTCTGACGTCACACCGCACGAATATCACGACCTCCCCTTAAAGTATTTGGAACCTTGTTCGCTACATAAATTTGGCAATGTTGTGTGTCGTACGCTAAAGGGTCCGAATACAATTCAGGTAGGTATAATTCGTTGGCTATCGCCGCCTACTGGGGGTTAGTGGCTTGTTAATATACGAATGTAGGAATACTATTTTTAAACCAAACAACTCAAATATTTTTTATTTATTGATAGTTATAGATGATATACAGGGTGTCCCGAAATTAGACGGTCATATTTTAACAGCGTAATCTACATCCTAAAATAGTAGTAAAAGTTCATATAAACATAGGTCCGAAAATATTTCTTTTCCGAGATACAGGGTGTTAAAGGTGAAGTCCTGATACCACACTTTTGTAAATATTTTCTAAACGTTTAAAGATAATTAGGTAAAATTTGTTACAAATACTTACCTTTTAACGCTTCATTTATTGGACTAAATCCCAGTTATTGATCATCTTCTTAGGTGGGTAAATTAGGGGGAGCTTAGGGTAAAATTGCCGTGTGTATCTGTATGTCTATATCCACCATAACTCATGAACCGATACACAGAAAAACACTAAATTTTAAACTTAAGTTTTATTTCGGCCTGACGTGAAATAATTAGATTTTGGACAAAGTCGAAACATCTGGGGGGGTACTTTATGGGAGGCCGTTTCTATATTTTATTGAATATATCTGTTATTTATGTTTGGAGAAGAAAATTATTCAAATAAAAGTTACTTCTAATATTATTATCTATAATTTTTGCCTTATGTCAAAATTTCCTGAAATGGTCCGTATTCGAGAAATTTGACAAAATTCTAAACTAAACTAAAAGTTGTTTGCGATATCGATCTCTATAATTTTTGTTTATACATGATTTTTCTAAAATGGACCGTAATAAAAAAATTGTAGGAAAATTGCTAAATTTAAATTTTTCAGTATTTTCGTTTTCAATGAATAACTATAGAAATATTTCTAGGTAGATAGATGTATGTGGAAAATGTATATACTTAGTTTATCCTCTAAACATTTATAGAGATACTGCAATAAGTTGTACAAAATAACCAGAAAAAGCGTATAATAACTAGATAGGAAAGTCATGTATTGGACACATCAGATTTTTTGACTATAAAATTTGGAAAACCAATATATTCTGTATAATAAAGCTACATTTGTTGCATCTCGCTAGGACGCGCCATTTTCAAGAGAAAAGCATGTTACCTTATTCGAAAGTGTAAACAATAATTAGCAGGTCTGTAGAATTAGAAATTTTATTTTTTTTTTTAACTTTAAAAAACCGGTAACTAAAGAAATTTTAGAAAATATTTCATCTGGACTTCACTTGTAACACTCTGTATTTCGAAAACGAAACGTTTTCGGACCTATGTTTATATAAACTTTTACTCCTATTTTTAACCAACTTCATAAAAGGGGGAGGGAGGTTCTCAATTTTCGCAATATTTTTTTCATTTTTTTTATGTATGTTCAGCGATAATTCTTTAAGACGGTGTCCGATTTCAATGATTCTTTTTTTGTTAGAAAGGGGGTACTTCAGGGGTGGTTCCATATAAATTTGGTCAAAATCTAATAATTGGGCCCATGAGAAAATTCTCAAACTCTTAATTTTTTATGTATGTTTAGCTAATGCTTTACCACCTTGTCCGATTTATATGATTCTTTTTTTGGTAGTAAGGGGGTACCTCAGGGGTGATCCTATATAAATTTGGTTAAGATGTGGTGACGGCATCTGCACGTTTTTGAATTCGGTTTTTTTTTAATTTTTAATTTCTAATACGATACGATACGATACGATAGTTACAAGCCCGTTAGACTGTTTTCCACTCAATTTATTAAAAAAAATAATAATAATAAATTAGGGTGTTCATTTTTTTCTCTGAAGCTATTGGTTCTGGGAAAAAAATTCAAGAATAAAAAAAAATTAAATAAATCAAGGATTTCATAAAAGTTCATCTCGAAAAAAAGGTTTGATATGAAATAAAGTAAGTGTTGCTAATTTCACCCCCCTATAATGTAACAGAAATATTGAAAAAATACCCGTGGTTAGTCCTTTGCGATTACAGAATTTCAAGTTTCTAGCTTTACTGAAATTTTAGAAAAAAAATAAAAACTCAATTTTAGTCACCACTTTTTAAGGGTGATATCTCGAAAAGGGGTGGGCTACGGAAATTTTGTTATAGGAAAGACCCATCTTAATTTCATACGAGCAATCAGTTCCTGAATTTTGTCGCATGTATTTAGAAACACCCTGTATATTACACATTTTTTTAAGCGTGCAAAATTCTTGACAATCTCTTTTCCCTAATTGGCACATGTCGTATTTTTCTAGGATTTACTAACTCTGGCAGCAAACAAATAAAATAGAAATTTGTCAGCTGTGCATTTTTGCCTTCCAGAATTTTTCATTTCATAAATTAACTAAAAACTAAATTAAACAAAAACCTAACAACGCCTCAACAACAAACTAAGACGATCACAATAATTTCGCACCTCTTCAAAAACAACTACCTATTTTTCGACACAGGAATTAACAAATTTAACTAAACAGCAGCTACCCTTTTAACCACGGGCTTCAAAGACTAGCAGCGTTGCCATATTCACTGGTATCATTGTTTTAATAGAATTAGTATCGGAATGAAAACTATGTTAATCTTCGGTCCTGTTTAAAATTGGTAATCTTTTTGAAAAAAAGTTATTTAGAAAATAGTTAAGATATTTGTTATAGAATGCCGGTAAAAAGCCAAAAAATTAAATTTGTTAAAAAGTTGAAATTTTTGTTGTTTTTCTTTAAGAATATAAGTTTTTCGCGGTTTAGCGAAATTCTTGGTTCAATTTTACAACGATTGGCCTGAACCATTTTTTTTTACAATTTTTTTTTAACTGCCTCAAATGTAAAATTGATTTTTGGTGGAGGAGCGCCCGTCATGTTTGCTCTTAAAAATTAGAGCTTTCTGTTAGCTGAAGTTATATTTGAAAAAGTTGGATTAATCAAAACATCACTAATTTTATTTATTTTTGCAAGTGAATTTGATGTGAAGTTAATGAACCTCAGTATATTTTTACAGCTATAAAGTACTTAAATCTAGATAATTAAGCTTAAATAAATTTTACTCACCTACATTTTCCGCAAAAATATATTTCATGTGCAACAGCAACATAACCTAATTTATTATCAAAGCCAGATTTACACCACCTCATAATATTCAAATTTAACTTTAACTTTATATATTTATAACAAGTATCCCTGTATTTGTTCGTATATTGTATTAAAGTGATATTTAAAAGATTGCATTACTAAAATTATTGATTTCTTTAATATGTATTCATTTTTACTTTCCTATCTGTATACAGATATAAGGAAAGTATAGGAATCATGATTTTTTTCGACCTCGAGTTTTTGACGGATTTTTACGTTTTGAGGTCCCCTGAATCCGTTTTGACTATTTTCGCGATGATGTCTGTGTGTGTGTGTGTGTGTGTGTGTGTGTGTGTGTGTGTGTGTGTGTGTGTGTGTGTGTGTGTGTGTGTGTGTGTGTGTGTGTGTGTGTGTGTGTGTGTGTGTGTGTGTGTGTGTGTGTGTGTGTGTGTGTGTGTGTGTGTGTGTGTGTGTGTGTGTGTGTGTGTGTGTGTGTGTGTGTGTGTGTGTGTGTGTGTGTGTGTGTGTGTGTGTCTGTATAACGCATAACTCATGAACCGATACACAGAAAAACACCAAATTTTAAACTTAAGCTTTGTTTCAGCGTCCAATGAGCTGATTAGATTTTTGGCAGAGTCGGAACATCTGGGGGGGTACTTTATAGGTGGTCATTTTTATATTTTATGGAATATATCTGTTATTTACGTTATCTATAATTTTTGTTATATGCAAAATTTTCCTAAAATGGTCCGTATTCGAGAAATTTGACAAAATGTAAAAAAAAATAATTTTTTATAAAAATTGTTCAAATAAAAGTTGTTTGTAACAGAATTCTCTATAATTTTTATCCTATACATAATTTCTCTAAAATGGACCGTATTTGAGATATTTGAGAAAATGTGTAAATTTCGAATTTTGAAGAAAACTCAAAAACTGATAAAGGAAAAAACATTATATTTTAAACTTAAGTTTTATTTCGACCTGAGGTGAACTGATTAGATTTTGGACAGAGTCGGAACATTTGGGGGGGGTACTTTATTGGTGGTAATTTTTATATTTTATGGAATATATTCGTTATTTACGTTTGGAGAAGAAAATTCTTCAAATAAAAGTTACTTACAATATTATTATCTATAATTTTTGTTCTATGTCAAATTTTCCTGAAATGGTCCGTATTCGAGAAATTTGACAAAATGTGCAAAATTCTGATTTTTAAGAAAATTGTTAACTAAAAGTTGTTTGCGATATCGATCTCTATAATTTTTGTTTTTAAATGACTTTTCTAAAATGGACCGTAATGGAAAAATTGGAGGAAAAGTGCTAAATTTAAATTTTTCAATATTTTCGTTTTCAATGAATATCTATAGAAAAATGTTTCGAGGTAGATGTATGTGGAAAATGTATATATTTAGTTTATCCTCTAAACATTTTTAGAGATGCTGCAATAGGTTAACTAGATAGAAAAGTCATGTGTTGGACACATCAGATTTTTTTAATTATTATATGGGTGTAAAAACGGCTTTATATTTAGTGATCGCAGCGCGTGAAGAGCGATATGATAAACTACAAGCAAGGAAACAATTCCCGCCTATTATTCAAACCTTCTCCTTTAGTTTTTCTATGGGTCCCCTTGTTGGCACATATTTTCACGGCGTCAAATACAGCTAATATCCTATCCAGTAATACAGATCAGTAGATTGGAGAAACAAATAAAAAACCTTTCAAATGATATATCGCATTAACCACATTTCTATTTAAAAAATCATCGGTGACGTTATCAAACTCACAAAGATAATGTCACGAATAAATATTTGATGGAACACGCGTTAGAAAATAAAAATCGACAGGTTTCAAATTATGTTTCAGATTATGTTCCACAACGAGTTACGAAATAATGAATATATTCCTTTTATTTGCCACCATACTCTATACATTAGTAATTTACGTTACAAGACCGGAAAGTAGTGTTTTGCAGGTCGAGACAAGCAGATTCCAGGGCGAGCCGTAGGCTAAACCTGGAAGCTTGGAGAGACCTGCTTAACACTAATTTTCGGTCGCGTCACATTTTTGCTGCTTCCAAAATTTCTTCTGGAATTTTATTTTCTATGTCAGATAATTCAAAATCTGAATTCATATTTTTAAATTTGCGAAAACAAGTTTGACATAAACAACAAATTAAAAATCAACGAACTGTCACTTGGCAATAAATCGGAACGTTGTTATTATAGTAACAAAATCAAAGCAGACTGTATTATCAAACAGCGATCGGCAAGATGAAAAAGAGGGACCGGTAAAACTTTTGCCGGTCTACTTTTCTGTCTTGATCGGCAAAACGTTACTTTCTGGACGAAAAATTGTCTAGAAAGTGTATACTTTCTGGTTACTCTTAAAAAATAGCTATTTGTGTATTAAGAGCAGAAAGTAGCACTTTGGCAGTTGAGACAGAAAGTTGCCGGGCGACGCGTTAGCGGAGTGTGGCAATCTGTCGAATTACACAAAATATTTTTTCGTTGTAAGTTTATTTGACATAAGCCTCTTCGAAAAGAAAAAATGTTTTAGTATTGTGGGTAATTATTTATGTTTTATTCATTTAATTATTTGAGGAAAATATTGTTGGATGATTTAAAATATTAGGAGGTCAATTAAAATATTTTAGATTAGATTTCATTTAAAATACTATTAGGTTTCTTTTATTTAATTCAAATGAAAATAGTCAAACGTGTGCCAAAGTTACTTTGGCGCCCGTGTGCCCTAATAATGTCAAATTATGACAATACGCGGAAAACATCAACGTTCTAATTACTAATTACATTAGAATGTGCAAAAGCATACTTTGGATAGTGATAGTAAGAAAAATATGTCTATTGGTGTTACACCAATATTATCTTTGTTGGGTTAAATGCAATCATTGTCTTTGTATCAATTTTTATTAGATTATAAAAATAATGTAAAATCCATTTCTGTAGACCTTTGCTTACTATCCAATAATTTGATAATTGCTATAATTAGAACGACAGACGTTTTTGTTGGTAATTCTCGTTTTTAAGCTGTTATGAAATCCAATACTTACTCATTTAGCAATGTTTACCTATTCATTCGTTTCAGTGTTTCTAATACTGTATTTTCAATTGTTTAATATAGTAATACAGGTATCTCTTAAAAACATCGTTTTTCTGCAATTTTTTTTGTATGTTGCCGAATAGATTTTTATAAAAAGTGAACAAAACTTCATAACTGTCAGATCAAGCATATTTTTATGTCAAAAATAATATTGTATTAGGTATTATTACTAGCCCAGTTTTTTAATTGCCTTTACCCAAGAAGAAGTAGGCATAGATAATAATTATATTCTCCATAAGTGATAGGTAATAGTTTTCGATATAATTACTGTCGTGCGAGTCATTTTAGACCAGTCCGGTCATACTCTCTGCCCTTTCATTTCTCTCTGCCTTATTTGGGCCTCTAACGGCCCCACTTGTTTAATTACCAATATTCATCGAATTATTCAACCTCCGAAACCCCTAAAGATCCGCCCGTGGCAAAGCCCATTAGTAGAGGAAACCGGAGTCTATGAGTAATATTCTAGAATTTACCGGAAGCACCGCAGTATAAAATGTATGCCCGCCGATGTATGTTAGGTGGAAAGACGTCCAGAGTTTTCGTAGAAAGTTCTGGTGAATGCGAGAACATTTGGGTTCGAAATGTTTTTATATAAATAGGCTGTTTTACTATTGCACTGAATCAGTTCAAGTTAAGACATCGCATATCAATATAGTAAAACATCTATATAAATTAGTATAGTATGTGATTGCAAATTATTTAATGTATTTAGTGTAAATAAATTACAATAATAAACTGATTAAAATAAATAAACGGTACAATACCTACAAATTAAAATGAAATGTATTTATTTCAAAGAGCCATTCAATATTTATTATTTACGCAAAATTATTTTTAAGTACTGAAACTATCAAGTGCCATTTCATTTGAAGTATTGCGTATAATGTATTGCCTAACTTTCTAGGATTTAATTTCGTTTAAGATATACGAATAGTGTAAACATATGGAAGAAATTAATTTCTATGCAAATGAATGGTATTTAGTAATATGTTTGCATGCAGTAATTATGCTTGAAAAGTGCCTGTAAAAATAGTTATGTACCAAGTCATTAAAGTGATTCTTTATCAAACTAGACTGAGATTATGAGCTGAGCGAGACAAGCGAGTGAGGCGAGTAACAGGCGAGTTCGATAAAGACACTTTAATGGCATGGTCCATACAAAGTTGTATCGTCAACCGCAAATAATTATAATTAATAAAAACAGAAATATTATAATATCACAGTTTAGTATGACAAAGTAAACAAACTTACAAATACCAGCGAATACAAAACAAATCAGTTGTCAGACGATCATGGCTATATTGATAAATATTAGCGACAAATAAAATATTTTATTTTTACAGTGAGATAAAGTATTTGTTTGCTTCCGCAAATCGCTATGGTAATGTGTGGCTTTATTGACGGTTTGCCATATTAGTTATTTATGTACCAAGTCAGCAAAGTGATTCTTTATAAAACCAGTCTGAGATTATGAGCCGATCGAGAGAAGTGAGCGAGGCCAGTAACAGGCGTGTTCGACAAGGATACGTTGCTGACGTGGTTCATACAAAATTTTATCGCTAACCGTAAATAATTATAATTAATAAAAAAAGGAGATATTATAACATCACATTTTAGAATGACAAAGTAAATAAACAGAAAAATAACAGCGAATACAAAACAAATCAGTTATATACTATTTCTGTCAGACCGCCATGGTTATACTGATAAATCGTCGGCTTACTGCCAAAAGTGACAAAGTAAAAAAACTCATTTTTGTTTTTATCGATCAAATCACTTAAAACTATTTACTCTATATCTGTAAAATTGACCAAGCTAGTAAATAAATTAAAAAAATTTTGGATATTTATAACATTTGATTTTAGATCACTAGTTTAAACTGGTTTAACTGTTGCACTAGTTTAAAACTATTTATCTCAAAAGTTTGTTTATCTGACTTGGTCAATTTTGGCAGTAAGCCGACGAAATATTAGCGGCAGATAAAATATTTAATTTTACAGTGAAATAAAGTGTCTGTTTACTTCCTCAAATCGGTATGGTAATGACTGGCTCTATAAACGGTTGGCGATAAAAGTATTACACTACTGTACTTTATATACTTACCTCATGTTTGGTTTAATTTAAAATAACATTTAATTTGCGTGATTTTTGGTCGCAAGAAAAATAGTGTACATGACTCGTTAAAGAGTACATTTTCTCATATTAGCTTGTCATTCTTGTTTGTATTGTAAACTTCTTGTCTTTTTGTTTATAAATTTTCAATATTTCCTATCTTTTTTTTGCAGACGATGCCACCGGGGATAATAGCCCTCAGAGTATTGTTTTGGATGGTTATAAAATCAATCAACGTCCTGTATATACCAGTTATCATCAGAAGAGTTTTCACCAAATCAAGGTCATGTCCCCCAGTAAAAAACGAACTACTCCTTCTCTCCGCCACTGAGTTAGCCGAACAAATCCGAAATCAAAAGGTAAGAACAAATATCAATTAACCTTAGATGAAGGAGACCAGATATATAACATACACCGGTGTTTAACCTGCGTAAATGTTGCCAATTTCTAAAGAAAGGTCAACGGAGTGGGGGAACTGGGTGGAGACCCGGGGGCCTATTCTCGAGCTGTGTGAATTGTTCACTCGTTTGATCATTCACATGAAAAGTGCACAAATCATATTCTTGGTAAATCGACGAATGTTCACTTCACATGAAATATTGTGTGACAAGTTCACATGGGTTTTATCATGTGTATGTTGGATATTTTGAGTGAAAACCTTTTTTTAAAGGTTATGTCGACTCGACTGTCATCTGAACGGCAAGTTTTGTTTTCAATAGTTGGAAGTTGAATTTTTAATTAAAAATCGTTACAAACGTTTAAAGTAGGTTCAAGAGATGGAAGAAGATGAGCTTGCAGTTCTTTTTGCAATAAATGACTTGCAAGAGTTAGAAGACGCTCTTCAGAATCCTCGAAGGTTCTTAAGAGGTGGTAAGCCATTTCTGGAACTAAGTAATAGGCAATTCATTAAATATTTCAGGTAAGAACCTTTTCAGTTCCAACATAAACTTGATGAACTAAACTAGGAATTTTTGGTCCTAAAACGAGTGAAGTAATAGGCATACATACTTTTCTTAAAATACAATTTCAAAAATATTGTAGTCTTTTCTATTAGCTAAGGGGTAATAGAAATTTACTTAACAAAAATAAAAAAAATAAACTTTATTAATCATTAATAGTGGTTAGTTGTTGAACAGCGAATAATGAATTACCGCATCTATTCTTTTTCTTTATTCTTAAAAACAGTTTCTGTCCACTCATCAAAATATTAGTTTCACTTGTAGAGATATATATATATAAGAGCATGAGAATAAAATATTTTTTATTATAGGTTAAGTAAGGAGTTGGCAAGGGCGTTAATACAATTAGTGACACCCTTTATTACTCCACCAACTAGACCCACTGCTTTGTCAGTAGTAAAAGTTTTAGTAGCTTTAAAATTTTATGGTTATGGAAGCTACCAGGAAATCACTGGAACAAATATGTATACTGGGGTCAGCCAATCAAGTGTAAGTAGGGCTATTGAAGAAGTGACCAGTGCACTAAATAGGCCTGAAATATTTAATGAGTGGATAAAATTCCCATCTAATTTAGAGGAGCTGCATGCAATTAGAGCTAGGTAAATTTTTGAAATATATATTTATACATATATAAGAACATTAAATTAGTAATTCTTTATAACTTTAATTTGAATACAAATATAGATATTTTTAGAATGTACAGAAAATTTAGTATGCCAGGTGCCATAGGTTGTATCGATTGTACCCATGTTGCAATTGTGCCTCCAAGAGGTGATGATGATCACCCAGAAAACATATATGTCAATAGAAAAGCGTATCATTCAATAAATGTACAATTGGTAAGTTTGTAAAATAACAAAAACTAAAATATCCTTAATTACAATCTCAACTGATTAGTTCAATTAGTAGATAAAACCTAATGTGAAATTCATTGTTTCTTAATGTTTCATGTCTGTTCAGCATTATGAAGTATATTACATTTTTTTAGACTTGTGATGAAAATTTGAAAATAATACATGTAAATTCAAGATTCCCTGGTAGCACACATGACGCCCATATATGGCGAAATTCTAATTTATCTACAATTATGGAAAGAATATATAGAACATATCCAGGGAACAATTTCTTCTTGTTAGGTGATGCAGGTAAAATGTTTATTATTTGTAGACTAAGTTTTTAGTAAATTTTATTTTATAAAACTAAACTGTAGGTACTTACTTTTCAGGTTATCCCTTAAGACCTTGGTTATTGACACCACTAAGGGTAGTTCCAGAACCAGGGACACCAGAAGAAAGATTTCAAAATGTGCATAAGAGAGCAAGAAATGCCATTGAACGTTTGAATGGCGTTTTGAAATGTAGATTTAGATGTCTTTTAAAAGACCGAGTACTTCATTACCATCCGATAAAGGCATCGCAAATCATAAATGCTTGTTGTGTATTACACAACATGTGCATTACTGAAAATATTCCCATGCCAGAAATCGAAGAAAATATGGTTGAAGGTTTAAATGTTGATGTAGTGATTATTGATGAAGCAAATGATAGAAACAATGATTTAGTTCAAGGGAGAATGTTACAAACACATTTAATTAACAATCATTTCAGAAACAACTAATACTTTTTGTTTATTATTTCATATTTTTAATGTTAAATGAAAATGAAATATATGTTTTGATGCAAACATGTTTATTTAATTTTATATATATGTAAACGCTTTCCAATACGCTTTGCTAACGTCAAAGAGAAAATGACGGAGTTAGCATATTAGTGTAAACGAAACTATTTATATATCAATATTGCCTTAGACAGTCCGGTTACATGGTAACCTTGGCCAGGCCATCTAAACTAGCCACATTTATATAATCCGCTTCCTGCTCACAATAATACTAAACTCTAGTTTTTAGTTTGAAATTAGCAAAGCGTTCTATAGCTGACACTGTTTAAGGGAGCTCCTACAGCTGTAGCTGCCTTCCCTCTCTCAGCCTGAAATTCCATTCTTCCAAATATTCTTCCATTTATTTCATTGCAGGTATAAATTTGTTAAATAATAAATAAAATATAAGGTGTCTACTAATGACAGTATACCCTTTAAATAAACTCACATTTTATACATATTTACTTACTGAATTCCTTAAAAGAGAGAATAAACTTTGAATCCATCTTGGTGTCTGACTAGGGAAGAACAATTTAATTATTTTGAATGGTTAAAATGTCAAAAATAGGTGTACACCTTATATTTTAGAAAATAAAAAACACTTTTTAAGAAATACAACAAAAAATAAACGTTTATTTGAAACAAAGCACATAAACTAAAGGACTAACTACACAAAAAAAAATAAGTACGACAAGTTTATAGAAGCAAAAATTGGAAATTACCCTTTATATCTACATAATTTAAAGAGCTACAGCTGGTTGCAAAAACGATCATTAAAATTTATTGACCCGATAAACTGACCGCTTTTGAGAATATGATGTGTCTTAATGACATGACCTTCGAATTACTCAGTCTAAACAGCTGTCAAAATTTATTGGGCCCATAAATTTTAATGATCCTTCTAGCAACTAGTTTTATTTATGGACTGTATAGGGTGTCAATTTTTTAGAATGTCATCATACCTACATTATCATCTACCGTACAGGGTGTCCCAAATTGGTATGTTTTGCAGGGTGTAGCAAAAACTAGAGGATTTAGAAAAAAAGTAGTTAAGATGTCATGACTTCTTTTTTTGTTAAAGTAACGATTGCCCAATCAAACTTTCAATAGGTCCCTTTATTTGCGAGATACAGGGCGACTATTGGAAACTGACAAAAACCACAAGGTTCTATAACCTCTTTATTAAGAAAAATATTAAAAAACTTCATGGGAACTTTTGATAGATACCTATATTATAAAAGGAGTCAGTGGCGTACAACATTTTTTTTTTTTTAGGGGATCGCACTATGGAAATATAATACAAACTTATGTTTTTTTTAAATGGGACACCCTGTATATTTTGACATATTTCACCTGATAAAATATATTACATATATATTTTCAGTGGTAGGAGCTACATTATGCGACCCCTAAAAAAAAATTGTACTCCACTGACCTCTTTCATAATATATCTATCAAAAGTTCCCATAAAGGTTTTTAATATTTTCAGTCAGTGGCGTAAACATTTTTTTTTAGGGGGTCGTACTATGGAAATATAATGTAGCTCCTACCACTGAAAATATATATGTGATATATTATATTAGGTGAAAGATAATTATAAATGGAAGCGAAATATGCCAAAATATACAGGGTGTCCCATTAAAAAAAAACATAAGTTTGTATTATATTTCCATAGTGCGATCCCCTAAAAAAATTTTTGTCGCCACTGATTTCTTTTATAATAGATCTATCAAAGTTCCCACAAAGTTTTTTAATATTTTTCTTAATAAAGAAGTTATAGAGTCTTGTGGTTTTTGACAGTTTCCAATAATCGCCCTCTATCTCGCAAATGAAGGGACCTATTGAAGGTTTGATTAGGCAATCGTTACTTTATTAAAAAAAGAAGTCACGACACCTTAACTCCTTTTTTAGGGTTCCGTACCTGAAAGGTAACTAAAGGAACTCTATTAATATGACTCCGATGTCCGTCTGTCAGCGACCTCTAGCTCGTGAACCGTACTTGTTAGAGAGTTGAAATTTTGACAGAATGTGCATTTCTGTTGCCGCTATAACAACAAATAATAAAAATTAAAATAAATTTAAAAGGGGGGCTTAAAAAGGGGGGATTCCCTACTAGAAACGTGTTTTCTTACTTGTTTCTTTTACAAAAGTATTTAAAAAGTACCTACATAGTATATGACTATAAAAAGGTGGAATGGGGTTGCCCCACAGTACTTAGGCCTTACTAGGACCATTGTGCATCCTCCCTAATTAGAATTAATTTGTACAAAAGTACCTGCATAGTATGGGTATATAAGGAGAGATAGTGTAATTAGTTGCCCTATAGTACTTAGGCCTTACTAGGACCATTGTGCATCCTCCCTCTGCTGTCTCTCCGTCTGTCTGTCAGCGAAATGTTTCTCATGAACCGTACTAGGTAGAGTTGAAATTTTCACAGAATGTAAATTTCTGTTGCCGCTATAACAACAAATAATCAAAATAAATGAGAAAGGGAGGCTTAAAAGGGGGGCTTCCCTACTAGAAACGTGTTTTCTTACTTGTTTCTTTTACAAAAGTATTTTAAAAGTACCTACATAGTATCTGTCTGTAAGGAGAAGGGGGTTGCCCTGCAGTACTTAGGCCTCACTAAGGCCATTGTGCATCCTTCCTACATAGTAATAACTTGTGAAAAAGTACCTATATCTGTCTGTTAGAAGGGGAAAGGTGGGTTGCCCTACATTACTTAGGCCTAACTAGGACCACTGTGCATCCTCCTTACATAGTATTAACTTGTACCATCGTACGGAACCCTTTATGTGCGAGTCCGACTCGTACTTGGCCGGTTTTATTTCTATCTCCTGCAGTTTTCGCTACACCTTGCAAAACATACCAATTTGGGACACCCTGTACGGTAGATGATAATGTAGGTATGATGACATTCTAAAAAATTGAATATACTAGAATACTAGGTTCTTTTTCCTGTCGCTTCTTGTCATATGCTTATCCCTTGACGAGCCCTTGATTAAACTAACAAATAAGATTTAAACTCTTGAGAAATACTAGGAACATTTTTGATAATCACTTTCCTACTCTAATTTTAATAGGATTTTAAACATTCTAGTTACTTCTGGTATTTCGCAAAAGAATCCTTAAAGCAGTTAAAATCTTTTTTTGATTTTCATTGTTTTCTTTCATCAAATTAAGTTTTCTTTTGCAATATACTTTTCTGAACTGCATGAATTTTATTTTGTTTCCATAATAATTTGCCATAATATCTTTTTTTTCATCAATGGAGTTTACCAAATTTTGATTTAATTTAAGTGCTGTTATGTGACGTCTGCTGGCAGTTACCCTTTTTCCTCTAAGAGGAGTTGTAGTTTTATTTATAGCTGATGTAGTTTCAGCTGGCTCACTCAATGCATATCCATGTTCTTCCTATAAAGTTATTTTTAATACATGAAATTAAGACAAAAGTTTAGTAGCATACCTGATTTCCAATGTTTAAACTGTTTATTTCACTGCTTGTTGATGGCTTGTTGATGTCCATAAGATTTAAATTGTTCTGAAATTACAGTCATAATTAGTATAAATTGAGGTATAAATATACCTAATGAATATGTTGGACTGCATTACATACCTCAAAATCAAAAGGTACAACAGTTTCTTCAATATTTTCATGTCCATATGTTGAGCTAGGTGTTATTAATTCAAGAATTACATTTTCATTTTGCGTCATTTCGTTTGGTGGCTCACCACCTCCTGTTTGTCTCATTTTTTTTTTGTATCGGAAGCCTTTTTTTTTTGTTATTCGTTTCAAATCAGCCCAGGTCTAAAACGTTAAAAAAATATAAGGTTCAATTACTTTTCTGTGACTGATAAATAAGATTCACCTTTCCATCGAGGTTCACTAATTAGGTAAAAATGGCTCAATGAAGCAAAATATTTTATTAGAGCATATTAAATATTAAAAACGTAAGCTACTGTGTGAAGAAAACTTTTTTTTAAACTTACTCTTCTCCATTGTTTCCACCCCTTTTTGGCACCACCTGGAATTGAGTTTAAATTTTCACTTAATCGGATCCATAAATTTTGGGCTTCCTTATGAGTAAAAGAATCACTGAATTTACTAGAACATAGTTGACTATGATCTTTTAAATATTCCGTCAGTACAGTTTTTTGGAATTCGGTAACTGCACCAGCCCTGTTTCCACTCATTTCAAAGATTTTGTTTTATAATTTATAATTTGCTATAAAATTAAAACTTTGTGGATGCAACATGTAAATATTTGAGGTTAATTTCTATCTAATTTCGTAATTTCTACAAAATAGTTCAAAAGTGACATAAAACGTAGATCAGATACATCATATAAATTTGGCAACGTTGGTCTGAATTAACGTGAATTCACTTTCCCCGAGAATTCAACATTTTTATGTGTTGTGTGATGCGGTTATTCGCTTCACATATCTATGCCATTGAAATTCGTGTGAAGTCGAGAATAGACCCCCCGAACTCTGTGACAGGGACTGGCCTTTGTTTATTAGCATCATAATGAACTATTAGATTTATTTAAAAGATGTTTAATGGAATAGCGTATTATGAAATAAAATTAACGTGATTTTTTAATATCAAACAGATGCACGTTTATTTACTACGGACTTTTCTGTAAGAGACTACAGTAAACTGTTGAAATAGAATATTGTTAATCGAGCAAAAAATGGTACTTATTGTCTACGAGTATTATAAAAAAAAGCATGTACGCAGGCGAATACTGCAAATCAAACCTTGTGAGTTTAACATTATATTTTTTCTACGGCTATTACATAATATTAAAAATTAGTCAAAATGAGAAAATGCTTTTTTGTATTGTAACCTCATAAATAGGTATATTAAAGCTTCTTTCTTTAGGAATATTAATTAATATAGAGGATGAATCACATAAAACTCTAGAAATGCATATGTCTGAAACCAGATAACATTTTAAAATTGAAACCTTTTAAAAGTCATTTGGTAGCTAGGAATGGGTGATTATCGAAATAAATTATCGATCATTGAAAATAATCGATTATTTTCAAACAATCTATTTTTTGTCGTATTTTCTTTAAAATCGACTACTTGGTTATCTTTGAAAAATCAAAAATAATCGATTTAATAAAAAGCCAATTAACCGATAAATCAGTGTTTACAAAAAATAATAAAAGAATTATCGTTTATTTTAAATAATCGATTATTTTCAAATAATCCATTTTTTTTCGTCCATTGAAACAGATTATTCGATAATATTTAAAAAATCGAAAATAATCGTTTAATTAAAAAGTCGATTAAGTGATAAATAGATTTAAAAAAAAACGAATTATCGATTATTTTAAATAATCGAATATTTTCGATCAATCGATTATTATCAATAATATATTTTTATTGAATTTCTTTTAAAATCGATACTTCGATTATCTTTGAAATACCGAAAATAATCGATTATTCCAAAATATACGCTTAATCGAAAATGACCAATTAAGAAGCCGATTCTACGATAAATCGATTTTCCAAAAGAATAACCGAATTATCGATTATTTTCTAATAATCTTTTTTTTATATTCCTTTAAACTTGATTGTCTTTAAAAAATCGAAAATAATTAAATAATATTAAAAATCTGATAATTCTAAAAAAATAACCGAAATATAGGTTACATAAAATAACCGATTATATTCGATCAATCGATTATTTTCATATAATAAATTTGAAAAATCGAAAATAATCGATTAATTGAAAATAATCGATTGAAAAAAACCGATTAAACGATAAATCGATTTTTCCAAAAAAAAATGGATTATTTTCAATCAATCGATTATTTTGAATAAATCTACTTTCTTTATGTATTTCCTATAAAATTGTTTATTACTTTATCTTAAACAAACGAAAATAGTTTATTAAAAATAACGGATAAATCGATTTTCATAAAAAAATATGAGAATAATCGATTATTTTTAGAGATTCGAATTTTTTGATCCCGTTTTCTTTGAAACCACATTCGATTGTATAATAAATAATAAATATTGATAGAATTTGGATTTTTTTAGTAAACGAAAAATTTGTTCGAGTTGTTTAGGGGTTTATAATGTAAAATTTTATTAACAATGTGACTAACTTCCGTAACTTTAGTATTTTTTTGCTTATCTAGATCATATTGTGCGTTTTACTTTGTTTTAAGACTTAAGATTCAAATGTCACTTTCGATTTGACCGCAAATAAGATGAACCTTGAAATTTTTAGTAGCTTATCCTGTATTTCATCTAATATTCTTATAAAAATTAAATTTAGCTAGCAACTATGCTTCTTTACTTCTTATTTATTTACCAAAAAGGGCTAAAAACCACCTTTAGTAAATATTCGTATAAAACTACTTTTTAAAAACAAAATTTCGTTAGCCACAATGCTTTATTTAAATGAAATGTTCAAAATTTTACTCTTTTGTATATTTATGTAAGTAATATGAAATCTGTTTTCTTAACCCTTTAACGTGCACTGTAACCGCATGGTTACATTGAACAAAAACCTCTAAATTCACTCCTCGTATATTTAATCTCACCGGGCGCTCTTACCATATGGATACAACCTTATATTGGATGCTATGATTGAACGTTTACGTTATCCGTAACGTACATGTTAGGCCGAATTTTAAATGTAACGAGGAAAGTTCGGATAATGGAAAACTGTTAAATTAGAAGATAACAGGCGGAAAATAACAGTAACGTGTTGGAAAAAGTTTTTCATCATACGAACTTGCCTCATTACTATTAAAACTCGGCCTAACATGTACGTTACGGATAACGTAAACGTTCAATCATAGGACCCATTGTTGGTTTAATACACAACAAATCGAATAATTCCTAAAAATTTCGTTTGGCGCTTGTTTATTTCACGCGCTTCCTGTGTTGTGCTGCTGAGGACCGTCAGTTGTGATAAATAATATAATTTCAGTAAGTAATTTTATTTATTTAGATTTATGTTTACGTTTATAAGTTTATAGAGGGACGAAACTAATTACTAAGATAAATATAATTTTAGTGCATATTTACGTACTACAAGAAATTAGATTTGAATAGTATAGTAACCATTTGGTTACATTGACCGATAAAAAATTTACTTTTAGAAAAATGGATGGTTTATTCAAGGAAATATCGGCAGAATACTCAGATCAGGAAAACACTTAGAATCTCATGAAATTGCGGTTTCAACTTCTCAAGGTAAAAAAAGAGAAATTCAAGCAATTTTCAATTGGAGTAAAGACGACCTCCTACAAATGATTCGGTTTTGGAAGGAAGAGGAAATTTTATTCCCGTAACCAATGGAGAAGCACACGGATGTTATACAAAATATTGTACACTAAACTGGAATAAAAAAACTCTTTCTACGACTTTCACAATTAATTTTTTTAATTTTTTTTTTATTATTTTTTCGTTCAGAATAAATATTTTTTATAAATCTAATATAGGTGTATTTATTTGAAATTCTATTACTCTATCGGGCACTGTTACCACATGGTTACATTATCAAAGTTCACTTTTTTCAAAAACTTGAGTATTCTACTACTTCTGTTAGCTTTAGATGGGCACTAAAAATGTATGAGTAAAATAACATATTTTTCTTATTAGGCTTTCTATGTTTGCCCGATAAAGGGTTTTAAATATGTATTTGATGCTTAATATTTCTTGAAACCCCTTAATTCGGATTTGAAGTATTCAGCCCAAAGGATCATGGCGCTTTATGTCAAAACGTTAATAAATATTTACCGCTAAAAACGAATATCTTTTTTATCTTTCATAACATTGGTACTTGTATTATAAGTATATACAATTTTTCAAGATACATCGTTGCATTTTGAACTTGAAATTGAGTAACTAGAACACTTTAAATTGCTAAAATACCAACAAATAAATCAAAAAACAGCTGTCAATGGTGATTGAACTCAGGCGGAGGTGAGCGTTGAATGGAAAAATCGAGCAATTCGGGTCAGTCGTGCAAACAATGATTTTCAATTGATGGTTTACTTGGGGTTAAAATAGACAACATGCGCAGTGTGCAATATTACATCTTCGGTCTCTTTAATCTAAGCAATTAACGAAAGGATTTTTTTTCGTTTAGTTAAGTAGTATTGTCAGAGAATAACATATAGAGAGTTATTTGCAAATGTCTATAACGTCAGCGATTAATAGTGACAACGCAAATAAATTCCATGCTAAAATAAGACTTATTGCAAACCTGAAATTTTGACATTAAGAGTCCTTGTACTTATACATATTTCTAACATCATTTTAAAAATTTTCAATTACAGTTCATCTTTTTTGTTGTTTATAATAGTACATAATATGAAAGAGGCATTAGAAATTACCATTTTAGAAGGTTTAGATAACGATAATATTAAATATTTAATATTAAAAAACATCCAACTGATACGAATGTTGGCGACGGCCAGGGCCGCCTAGAGCCAGGTCGGGCCCCCGGGACAATTTTCGAGGTCGGCCCCCGCGACAATTTTATAAAAAAAATTAAGCCCCTTCAGTATCACATTTCTAAAAAAAAGGTCTTCAAGCAAAAACTTCTCCTCTTCTTTAGTGAAATGTCTAAAAAACAAGATCTTCAAGCAAAAACTTCTCCTCTTTAGTGAAATTTCTAAAAAGTCCCTTGTGCTCTTGTGGCCAACTTCTAAAAAAAATAAAAGACGTCGGGCTGCCGGGCTCCCCTTCTCAGATAGCACAAAGTCGTCTTTAAGACGTCTAGCATAAGACATATGAGACGTCTTTAAGACGTCTGGTATTTTCTGATGATACAAAAGGGGACGTCTATAAGACGTCTTATTAATGTCTTATATTGGTCTATAGAACTTAAAATAAGCAATAAATAAGACGTCTTTAAGACGACTTATTAATAGTCTTGTGAAGCCTTAAATAAGCCATAAATAAGACGTCTTTAAAACGACTTATTAATAGCTTATAATGGTCCTGTGAAGCCTTAAATAAGCCATAAATAAGACGTCTTTAACACGTTCAATATTTTTATTCTGCTAATTATATAACCTGTCTATAATAATATAAAATAATTTAAAAATGGGTATCATCGTGCATCTTGGTTATTAAAATTAGTAGAATAACCTTACAGATTATAAAGAATGTAAAAAAATAGAATTACAAATATTTATTGATAAAATATCTATTAATCACAGGTTACTAAGAGTAATTTTCTTTGTAACGCATTCGATCACTCCTCTTTAGCCATAACTGGATTAATTTTTCTCTTTATTTTTGATTTGCAGTTGCCTTTGTATAGTCACTCCTAAAAAGAAATTTAGGTAAGAACATTATAGTCACAGGAAGTTATACTTTGCAAAAGTTAGTAAAAACCGAAAGAACAATTATGAAACAAAAGAAAAAATTAATTTCTAAGAATTTTAAATCAATTAATTTTTCTAAAAATCATTTAAGACAAGATGAGCTATTATGCTTAATCGCCTATTTTGAAAATTTTACTTTAACTTCACTCAAAATGGCTATCTAACATGGGGCTTTTGATATCAATAGTTCTCGAAATCTCCATAAAAACAAAAAAAAGAAAATTGACGAATATCTGAATTAAATTTTATGTTAAGATGTATACTTTTTAATTCATTTAATTATTCTTATTTAGAAGAAACAGGATATTCTATATAAACAAATATTCATTTATTACCTGTAGAAAGTATTCCAGGAACGTGCTACATCAGTAACAGATACTACAAACACAAATACAAATGCACAAAATAGCCCAAACACACTTTTGGTGGCTATAACCGCGTACGCAATAAAATAATCAATAATCCACAATAAGCTTGGGCCATAGACATTTTTGGCTTCGGCTTGAATGTAGTGTTAAGTCAAACGTCAAACTTCATTTGATTCTTCTTTTAAATTTGAATTATTTAAGTTTCCGTCCGACTGAAAGACGTTTATTAGACATCTTAGGCCCATATTTATAAACAGAACTTACCTGAGTCGGACTTGGGTAAGTCGTCCTTGAACTAAAATCGAAGTTCGGTTGCAACGTTTCTAAATTTCTAGGTGGTGCTGGTGTTAGATTGGAATTTAGAGATGGATATTAGCAAATTTGTACATTTACGGATTTGTTACTATCCATCTCTAAATTCACGCGATATAACCGAACTTCGATTTTAGTTTAAGGACGACTTACCCAAGTCCGACTCAGCTGAGTTTTGTTTATAAATACGGGCCTTAAAGACGTCTTTGAGCTTTCACATTAATATATGGATTTGGAAAGACGTCTTTGAGCTCTCACATTAATACGTCTGAATTATGACTTTTGTCAGACGTCTTAATAACGTCCTAGGACATTGAGACCAAACCAAAACACAAAAAAGACGTCTTTTAGACGTCGTGTGCTATCTCGCTTATGCGGCTGTCGGGCTCCCACTTGAGCCCGGGCTCCGGGAATTTGTCCCGGCTACCCCCCCCTCTCGTCGGCCCCGGCGACGGAACCCGAGAACTATAAAGTCGCCACTAAATGGTGTCCTTAAACATCCACAATCAAGGACAGGCACAATCATTATTAAAGTCGTCAGTTCTACAAAGTAAGTGATCTGCGCATGCTCAGATGTCAAAAGAAGAGCGGCAATAGTGACTGACTTTAAGTGAACTTGCAATAACTCTCTACACAGGTTTAAATAGAACCCTTCTACCGTTCCAATCTTCAAGGATCAGTATAAAGTATGGAGTCACTCTGTCATTACGAAATTGATTGGTTTTACCATTGTATTTAGATCAACTAGTAGAACAATGCCAATGTAAATTATCTTGGAGGACAATGGACAGTATCAATAGATGGCAGCAAGCCCCGTGGTGTCCAAGTCATGTCTTTGATAATTTTGTCGTCTTCTACCGAGCCATCGAACGGTTGTCGATACTGAAATTATATTACAGGGGTTTTATTAATTTTATGATTCCTTTTATAACCCACAGTATAAGTGGCTAATTTACTTTAGCAATAATTGTCTCTATCTAACTAATACAAAATACCATAGCCACTTCTGATGGTAGTAGGTACACCACTGACTTGTAATGTTTATTTTTATTGAAAGAAAAAATATTATACATATAGGAAAAAGTTTAGTCTACGTTGCTATAGAGCTACTTTTCCAAAATCTGATTCAATTTTTATAGAAAAAATCGGAATCTTTCGACTATTTTAACGACTTTTCCATTTTTCTTTCAAAAAACTAAATAAAATTTTGGAAAAGTGGTTCCAGTGGAACACAGATGTAACCCTTATCTACTCGCACATAAATATTTTTTTCTTTTACTTATAATTGACAAATGTAAATATAAGGCAAAATATGTGAATATAAGACAAGACAAATGTGAACGAATATTATTACAATAAAATTAAATATAAGTATTTTGTAATTTAGTAAAATCTAAATTCAAATCATTGGTTTAATATATTTAAAATTGTTATTTTATGTTAATAACGTCTAAATTACTCTTTAAAATGTTGTACATTTTGTTCAGTGATTGGTAGAAAAAATATACTATACAATTCGAGTGGTTTGCTCGTATCGCACTCCACCTATGTAGCGTCGGGCTTCATTCCTGTGCAATTTGGTCAGCTTAGGACCGATTCCACCGTTGTGTTAAACGAAGTTTAAAATGACATTTTTACATTAACAATGTCATTTTAATCTCCGTTTAACATAACGGTGGAATCGGCCCTTACCTAACCACTCCTGTTGCATAAACTGCTATTTGGCTTCCATAAATATGTTATCCAACTTTTATAGATCGTATGTTTTGAAATAACATACGAAAGTAGGTACTCAGAAAATTCTATTACCATAACAAAGTCAGTCTTTGCAATGTAGTACCTAGATATTCTCGAATCAATCCCCTAATTATTTGTTGTTGATTTTGATATAATATTATTTGCATTTTTTAAAATAGTTCCGTGCCAACTATACCTATTTCGATTTTATAAAAAAAAATAAAGATTTATCATTTCGCGCTTTGACTTGATATTTACCTAGCGAGCGAACTTGGAGAAAATAGTTTTGAGCAAAATACTTCGCGAAAGGAGATTTGTGTCTTAGATATTTAACGGCTTAGAAGTCTGAGTACGTCAGTTTTAAATGACCGTCTTATTAATACCTTTCATCTCCCAGTAAAAAACGCGATAAATACTGCCCTGTCGTATCAATAGTCGTGATGGATTTGAAACCATAATCCCTACTGTTTGTCTTCGCACAAAATGCCAATAATAAGCCATTTGACTGTCAAAGTACAAAAGGTGCCGCCGAAGCATAAGTAGTAGCATTATATCAATTGCTTGAACTGTACATAATATCGAAATAAGGAGATATTTCAAAAATTATGTAAAATTAAACAGGAAAATAACACCGTAGATATTTTGGTACCCAAAATGCTAATAACTATTTTTCTTTGAACGACTCACAATGCTTAAATTATTATTTCCAGGTCTCATGTGAAAATGTTATAAAAGCTTACATCACACGAATACAAGAAGTGAATCCCCTAATAAATGCTGTTATAGAAGATAGATTCCAAGCAGCCTTAGAAGATGCCAAAAAAGTAGATCAATTATTAGCGAACAGTAGTAC
The DNA here is from genome assembly GCA_927349885.1 of Psylliodes chrysocephalus. Taxonomy (NCBI): domain Eukaryota; kingdom Metazoa; phylum Arthropoda; class Insecta; order Coleoptera; family Chrysomelidae; genus Psylliodes; species Psylliodes chrysocephalus. The sequence continues at coordinate 47,129,936 of OV651818.1, read as the reverse complement.
TAATATAGAAGACATTAAAGAAAAACAACCTTTACTAGGTCAGTAAAAACTTTATCTACTTAAAAGTCAGAAATTTATTTTTTAATTTTTTTAGGTGTTCCCATTTCAGTAAAGGGTAGTATAGAGGTAGCTAAAATGAAAAATACCGCAGGCATGGTAACCAGGGCCAATGTAGTTGCAGAACAAGATGCTGTCACTGTCAGATATGCCAGGGAAGCCGGAGCGATACCTTTAGTGACTTCAAATATTCCAGAACTTTGCTTGAATTGGGAATCAACGAACAAATTGGTGGGTACCACAAAAAATCCACATGATACGTCCAGGACTTGTGGGGGATCATCAGGAGGTGAGGTATGAGATTATTTTTCTAAGAATATAATGCAATATTTTAATATTATAAGCAAATCCCATACATTGTATGTATTCTGTTCTAAACCAGTCTTGTTCACTTAAATACTTCTTTTTGCATTGATTATAACGATGTATATCAAACATTTATGATTTTATTAAATCTTCCTTTGCCTCGAAAGATACTGTTATCTTTCGTATTGCCTTTAAGCTGTCTGTCATTTCCATAAAACAGATTATCTTACACTCTTAAATCGCCATAATTAGTTTTCTTTTTGTTTTATCTTATGCCTGTTTAAAATAAATATAACTAATCCTGAATATCTGATATATTCCACTCTATTTCTTTCCTGAATCCGTTCTTGTACTTAACAATAAAAATAGAACGGTGCACTTGAGATCTTTCCCTCAAAGTTGTCATTTGGATTTACACGGTCATCATAAGACCTATTATATCGTACGCCGCAATTTTCTGAGTATTGAAAGCCCTACAGTTAACAACTATCCGCAAAGGAACGAATACAAAAAACACCATGCTTCAACATAACAGTAATCATAACAGTAACCACACCAGCCAGAATGTAAGTCACTCGCAGTCTCACTGCCATTGATGTTTACATCAAGGAAGGTGCTAGATATACTTCCACTGTTCCAAACGAACATGGACTCCATCCATATATTTCTACGTTTTACAACGTTATACTGAAAAATATAGTAGGGCCGGAAGTGGCAGGTACGATTCATATCTACACCGACAGTTCTTAAACGAAACAAGGCTCAGGGTGTGGAATATACTCCACATTCTTAAAATTAAAAATAAAACGAGCTGTAAGCAATAGTACCATAGTAGTTCAAACTGGAAGGAACATGCTCAGTTATACAGATAGCAGACAAGCACTACCCACTTTGAACAGACCACGAATTGACTGAGGGTTAGAACTAGAATAACAGCAAGCCTTGACAGAATTATGCATCAACCTGTGGTTGTCTAAATATGGATCACGTCGTTTCGCCACATCTTGCCGATTCACTAGCCATAAAGACAGCTAACTAAAAATTATTTAGAAATTCAAGGAAAGGTGTAGAGTTGTTCGAGAGCTTTTAAGTTATCCTGACAACACTACAGCAAAAAAATACTTGACTGTGACTAGAAATAATAAGCTCCTGATCACTTGAATTCTCACTGGTCACAGCAAAGGCTGTCAGACTGCACCCTGCAGTAGGTGTGAAAATAAGATAAGAAGATAAGCCTATCCTCTATGATAACCAAACACTCTCTCATTTGTGTTCAGCAAGTATTAAGACAATAGCGGCACGGGTAGCGATTGGATGTCCGCAGGGTGGAGTGCTGTCTCCACTCCTGTGAAACCTTATAGTGGACAGGCTGCTTAGGGCTCTCAAAGACAAGAGACATAGAACCCTGGGATATGCCGATGATCTAGTAATCATGGCACGGGGAAAATACAACGCTATAGTAAGAGACTCTAAATATAGTAACAAAATGGGCATAGGCGGAAGGACTAATCACAAGGAGAGCGGAAACTTCGTTAATGATGCCAACGCGATCCTTTGGAAAAAAAATGGGGGTTAAAACCAGACATGGTATATTGGCTTTATACCATGGTGGCGATACCGATAATAACATACGCAGCTTTGGTGTGGTGGCCAAAGACACAGCAAAGGAAAGCAATGACGAGGCTAAGCAAGGTACAGAGACTTGCCTGCCTCGGAATAACGGGGGCAATGAAAACAACCCCCACAGCTACAATGGAAGCACTAATAGGACTCCCACCTCTTCACTATGTGATACAAGGGGACGCAAGATTAGGTGCTTACAGATTAGGGAATACACTGTAAAATCTTGACATTAGGCCAAGTCACATGAGTATCTCAAGGTTAGTGACAGGAGACGTGCTAGACATGAGATCAGACCACATAACGAAGAAGTACTCTTTTATTACTCCATTTGAGGTTCTAATACAGGAAAGACCGGAGATCACCATGAGGGAGCCCAATGCCCAACGACAGGAACAAACCTGGTATACAGACGGGCCTAAGACTGCGGAAGGCACCGGTGCGGGAGTATTCTTCAAAAACCCTGATACTAACCATAGCTATGCTATAGGAATACATTCCTCGGTATTTCAGGCCGAGGTATACGCAATTTTGTAATGTACAAAAACGAACAATGAAAGAGCCGTCAAAAATCAGCATATTCAAACAATGTCAAAAAGTCAAGCGGTACTTAAGGCCATAACGAGTCAGAAAGTTACGTCGAGGCTGGTATGGGAATGCATCGAAGAACTAAGAACACTGGCAGACCGAAATAGAGTAAAACTATTTTGGGTGCCAGGTCACCAAGGGATCGAAGATAACGAAAAGGCTGACGAACTTGCAAAAAGAGGGTCAGAAGAAACACAGGAACCAGACACAAACCCAGGAGTATCAAAAAGTACAGTCCGGGGTTTCATAAACGACTGGATTCGGGAACAACATATTAACTATTGGGGAAGCACCCCAAAACAGGCACATGGAAAAGCCTTCATAGGCAGACCTCAGACCATATCCCAAAAGATCTAGAGAACTACTCTTTATGAATAGGAACCAGTTGAAAGTGATAACAGGGTTCATGACTGGGCAGGCCCCAGTAAAGGGACACTTGAACAAAATAGGCATGTACAACGGGGAATTCATGTGCCGACTATGTCATAAGAAACCAGAAATGGCCAAACACATACTATGCGAATGCGAAGCTCTAGATCGCAAAAGACAGGCACTTTTTGGACAACCCCAGGTCTATCCAACAACGTATAGAACCCACTCACCCAAGGATCTGTACAAACTTGTACGAGGCACAAAGGTGACAGAGTGGGTGCTATGAACTAACATGGGGTAAAACACAATAAGCCAATAGGCTTCAGTGTTATTCGGAGACATAGTCAGACGAGCCCAGGAGAAAAAATAAAAAAAAACACAAGTCAACATAAGAGAGGCACCTCTCAGTGACGTTGTCAACTATATTAAATTTATATAGACTAGATAATGAACTAAGAGGCCTATCAGTCATCTTGCTGGCAGCATGCAGCTAGAAAGTTGAAGATGTTGATGAATACGGGAAGCTACAATCATAGAAACATAGCCCTATTGCCGATTTGCCTTGAATTGAATGCTCTTTTTTAACTTGTCACCTTTGAGAAATGCAGTAACTGAGTTGCTACAGTATGTAGACGTTGCTTTTAAAATATATTAAACAAATATAAAGTGCAATAAACGTTTTACTCTTTTCTTAAATTTTGTTGTATCAATAAATAGTTGTTTTTACCAAGTTTTGTTTAAAATATACAATGCTATTACTCTTTTTCAGGCCAGTCTCCTTGCGACTGCAGGCTCTCTAATAGGAATAGGATCCGACGTGGCAGGATCTTTGCGTCTTCCTGCACACTTTTGTGGCGTCTGGGGCCACAAACCAACACCCGGAACTGTATCCAGTGTGGGGCACTACCCTAGTTGTAAGCACGAAGACGTATGGAAAGCAGCTTTCACTCTTGGTCCCATGGCTAGGTACGCAGGCGATCTAAGGCTGCTTCTTCAAATAATATCTGAGCCTAATTTTAGAAATGAACTCAGATTATTCGAACCTGTAAGTATAAAAAGTTCAAATAAATACATTGCGTTCACATTAAATCCAAAAAATATACTATAATTTTTCTAATATGAATTGAATATGTTAACAAAAAGTTATTGTCAAATTTGCTTACAATCGCCGGTATGTATTCGCTCCGTGCGCGACAGCAGCGCCAATTTGTTTTGGTATTAAAGGAGTATTTCTGCCTATACTGACAAATACAATTTTTAATAGAATTCGTAAATAAAAAGTATATATGTTAGTTTTAATAAAAGTATATGGATTTATAAAACAATTAAAACATTAATTTATTATTATTATATATTTTTCACGCTTAAATTGAAGAAAATTATGCATAATCATTAAAAATCAATAATAAAATATAGGCAGGCAACAGTATTTACTGGAAAATGTATGAGAAGTTGCCTAAGTCTAATAAGTTGTCATTGAAGAAACCATTTATAATAGCGTGTGAAGTTAAAATGTATAAAAAGGATCGCTTCTTATATTTTCATTTTTGTTCTAAAGAAAACATAGAATGAATGATTAAAACTGGTTTCCGATCAGTAAGTCACAAAATTGCATACCAGCCAAATATTATAATCAACGGCAGAAATCTTGAAATCTAGTCCTTGCTGAATGAACATTTAAGAACATCGTAAAATGATAATTTATTGTTTATTTAAAAACTTTCTAGTTTCTGATGTCTACTATTTCCAGCATTACTGTTATTATCACAAAAATAAAGGTAATTTTTCTTCTTATTGTACACCTATCCATTTATTTCTTTGATTTAATTTCCACTTTGTTAGTGAAATTTGTTATATAAGTTTCACTGTTTTTTTTTTTGCTAGTATTTGTACAATTTTCAATACAGCAACTCCGGTTGCTTATTGTGTTGTTTTTACCTACTTTTTTGAGAAAAAGTAAAATGTATACGTGTATTTGATATGCCAAAATTACAAAATATCCCCCTAAAATGCACGAATTATCCGCAGCTAGCGCTAGTATCGCTTTTGCTTCCCTTTCCATGACTTCGCACGGAGCGAATAGGCATACTGAACTCTTCTAATTAAAATTTCTATACTCTTAAAAATCGTATTCGTTTTTTACATGTTGGTTTTTGCAAAAATTATCCAAGAAAAAAATATATATACCAAAAAATTTGTAGAAAAATATTAGGAATTTTTCAGAAACAAAATAAGAAATAAAAAGCACATGTAGTAGTAGATATGCATGGAATTAAAGAAGAGATTACTAATTTCTTTTTAACAGTAGTTTAATCCTTTGGAAATGTGAACAATATAAAAGAAAATTATTTATTTCTACATAACTAAAGCTGAAATCTTAATAACAGTGGATTCCCCACTCGACTCTTCACTGTTGGGTTTTAATTAACATTTCTGTTCCTAAAGTGGCGCTAGGAAACAGTAACAAAACCTACATAGAACACGAGCCTAATAACCGAAGTAGTTGATGCCGATGACAATAAATTCTTTAAAATATATAAGATCGGTATGTTTTCATGGCATTTCAAGAGAAATTTTTTACGAACGTCAGCTATTCTAGCAAAACCCTTATTTCACTTCTTAATGAATAATAATTTCAAATCGAATAATATTCCTCCATCTTCTAAAATTGCAATGGTTACACTAATTTATAAAAAGAAGATGAATCTCAAAAGTAGTTTGTGAAATTGCATGTTTGAAAACTAATGAACTATCCTAAGTATTTTCATGAATCCTGCGAAAGCCTTAGACATTCTTACATTGTCCTATCTTGGCCACACACAGTAGTTGGCAAGTTATAAAAATAGTATACCTAGGTTGAAAAGTGAGCTATTTATTTACCAATCACCTTTATATCTGAGGTGCGTAGCGCCGAAGACTATAATGTGCTTGGTCTATAATAACCTTCTCAGCCGAAGTATGTACATATTTTTTTATACTACTAACACTGATATATTAACGTAAATATTTGATTTGATTAGATTTTAATATTATAGTATTGGAGAAGAAAAGAGTGCAGTAATTTAATTTGCAGAACGTAGTACAGGTTCAAAAGGTAAACATTTTATTTATACCTCATCCTTCAATGCTTATTAGTAGTTAAAATGAAAATTTTAATACATCTGATCGGTCTAATAAAAGTTTTCGTTTAGATTTAATCATGTTTCCATGGTTTTTACCTTAATAAACCTCTTCTTTTGACAAAAAAGTCAAACTTTAATTATTCATAGCCGTATCGTATGTATTTTAATTGAAAGTACGCGTAAACGACCTAGTGGACATAAGGCATTAGGTTTGTTCGTAGAGACAGTTTCAAATGGTTAGTGATTCTTTTATGATGCGTGATTTCCAACGGTTTGAGATTTATTGTCAGTTGTGGATTCGTCTCTATCTATTCTCGTATGTTAGATACAGATTTAGTAAACGGACAATAAACAAGAAGAAATTATTTGAATTTTGACGTTGTATGAGTCACAGAATGACCACGTATGTGTTTTGTTTATGAATTACGTCCCACTTTATCAATATATTTTGCTTTTATTACCTGTTTTGAATCCTTTCTTCATGTGTTGAAGTTACAGGCTTTTATTTTATCAGGATAATGGATGATAGGTTTTTGTGGTTTAATGTTGCATTCTTCATTAAATTTTATGTATGTGTATTAATTACACTCATAAAAAACAACTCATCAAATCAACAAAAGCACGGACGAATGATAAACACATAAATTTCACGCAAAACAAATGTCAAATTGTAGGTTATTAAACATATTTCATGTGCGCATGCCCCGGATTTAAAATCCGGAGAATAGTCAGGGATTTTTCCAACCGTTTCCAATCACTTCATTTGTTTCTACGAACGCCAAACTATACTGTTTCTTTCTTTTACATCCAAACTATACTCGGACAAAATATTTGAGAAGGTGAGTCATATGCATGATCAACACTGTTGTCTATGAATGCAAATTTCGACAGAGTTAGCATAAGCGGCGTATTAAATACCAAATAATTATTTATTATTTATTAGGTATTTGTTAGTAAACTTTATTAAATTTGTTTGTCAACGTCTTTATTTAAACAAAGATGATGCGTTAAATATACGTTTTTGATAGTTTTCAAGAAATGAATATATTTATTCCTTAATGACTTCGTTATCTGTGTTTAATGGTTTTAAAATGTGTTTCAAGTAAATAAACGACAGACGGGTTACAGATTGAATATTGTCAGCACAGGCACAAAGACAGTTGAAAACTAACTTTCGACGAAGTTAGATTTGTATCGCTTTAACTATTTACGATAATTATGTTATATTTTATAAACACTTTTTTGTATAAGTGGTCTTTTCTGATATACGAGTAGGTGTTCATGTTTGTGCCTTACAATTTGGTAGTGGTAGTTCATATTCGAGGAGTTATATTTATTGTGTAGTATATTAGGTAGGTACTATAAAAGTGTATTAAATAGTAAAATATTGGTGTCTTTATAAATGTATTAAAAACAATTTAATAGTAGAATTATATTGTTACAATAGTAATGGATTCAGAGGCGGGTCCAAGTGAAACCCAATTACGTCGGCGAAAGCCCTTATCAAAGGATGAAAAGAACATTATATGGAAAGTGTATGATGGGCTGAAACAGACACTTCCAACAAATGAAGCTGTAAACCGCAGTTCTTTTTTAACTGGAGTATCTGTTTCAACAATTGAACGTATTGTACGCGAAAAGACAAAAAAAGCTCCTTAGAAGCCCCTAAAACGCAAGCCCCTAAAACGCATACCCGTGGTCGAAAATAGTTGAAATTGGACGATAACCAAAAACAAATCATTCGAAGAACTGTACATTCTTTTTCTTTTTTTTTTTTTTTTTTTTTTTCGAAAACAAAGCCTCAACAAATTCAACATGTATAGTACCTGATGTGCGAAATTTGTTTTTGAAGGCAATTTTAGATCTAAATGGAGAACATTGGAGAAAATGCATTGATCACGTTAAAAAGGGAGAAAATTTATTTGGGAAAGTGGATATAGCAATGGAAAACTTAATAAACCCTATAATAATAAACCTCAGAAAAGACAATGATAATGATACGAGTAGTTATAGTGAAGACTTACGTTTAAAGATAGTTCTTAAACTTGATTTTAGGTTCTGAAGTGTAATCCCATTAACAACATATAATCCTCCTTATTATTTATTGGTTAAATTTAATTCGTTCAATGTTAAAGTGCAACAATTTTGTCAGAAGCATAAATTTTATTTTCATTTTTTGTAAATAATATAACTTTTTTCATTCAAAATTTAATCTACGAAGTACGTATATGGGTACCATTTTATATGACGTCACCTTATTTATATTATAGAAACGTATTTTCCAAAGTACGCCTATGGAATGTGACGTTATATCCCCACTTTCACTGCACTCCTCTTTTATTCTATCTAACCTGGGTAAAACTTGTGAATTAAATTGGAAAATATATAAAAAATTTAGTAATAGCGATTTAGAGGCCTAAACTTAGAGAGGCGGTAACTAGTACACTTTGTTGACAAAAAAATCTAAAAGACTCGAATCGACAGGATAAAATTTCTGGATTAATCTTTACATTTATTCAATTCATATTAGAATAAAGAGTATCCACATTTTTGAATCCGCTGTTGCCTAAATAAAGAATATCAAAACGAAAGAGCAAACCATTATTTTTTAATGAAACATTGCATTTTTTTATACTTTTTTTGTTGCTTAGGTAGATGTTAAAGAACTGAGAGTGTTTTACATGGAAGACATACAATCGGCTCTTACAGGAAAAGTAAACGAAGAATGCTTAGGAGCGCTCTATTCCGTTATTGAGCATTTTGACCAAATCTGTCACATCAGTACCGAGAAGGTAAAAAAATTATTTATTTTTGTTATATACTCAATTTTTAAGGGCATCTGCAGGAGTCGGTTTTTTAAATTTAATTTTATAACTTCTGTATACACATTATCTAATTCATAATTATAGTATGGTGTATCAAATAAAAACGGGATTTGTATTTTACAAATGTATAACTTTAGGCTTAGAGACATATATTATTTTTTTCTACACTCACATGGATATTAACTATTTACAGACTACAAAACGAAACAAAAAGTTTACCATTGCGTTCAACTGAACGAATATATTTCATATCCATTCTTCCTAGTAAGAGAACACTTCAAAAAAATGAAATCCACCAATCACAGTTCATATTTTGGTCACCCGACTGCTATTATTTTTAAAATTTTAAATATATCACAATTCTGTCAAACTAATTGTCAGTATATTTTTCATTGAGATTAAAAATACAATAAAATGAGTTAATCCTGGAATCGATAAATAATAGCCTCTCTATTATTTATACTTATTTCGTCTATATTTACAAATAAAACCATACATTTTAATTAGATTATATGAAAGCAATTTAATTACGAGCATTAAAACTAAAACGTTATTATGTGTGGCCCTTAGGTTCATTCTAGGATTGGTGACTTATTAAATTAATGTTTTTTTCACAAGTTTATTTTACTATATAATTTAGTAAAATCATAAATTATTTTTAAATTAGTTATTTTATCTTAATAGCCCAAAAAAAATTATTAAAATATTTAGATTTTAGTTAGTGAGTCGTAGAAAAATATATTGTACAACTCGAGTGGATTGTACGTATCACACTCAGACGATTGCTCAAACTACGTCTTTAGGCGATATGGCCACCTACATAGTCTCCCGTCCTACAAATATACTTTTCCCATCGGATTGGAAGCTTTTTTATTCCATAATCGTAGAAACTCTTCATACTTTCTTGTAGTCATTGATGCACAAATGCTTCCACCACGTCGTTGTCATCGAAACGTTGGTCTCCAAGCGCTTCTTTGATGCATCCAAAAAGTCACAAAGAGATTAGTCGGGACTATATTACGGATGTTCCAGCGTTTCCCCTTGCTGTATTGGCTGTATGAGGCCTGACGTTGACATGAAAAAGAATAGCACTTCTGACCGATTGCTTCTTCCTCTTCCACCATTCCATACTCACCTGTTTCGACTGCGGCGTATAGTGATGCACCCAAGTTTCATTACAAGTGATTATGCGAATCAGAAAGTCTTCACCCTCCTGCTGAAATCGATTGAAGTGTCGCTGCGAAATCTCCAATCGATGTTGCTTATGATCATCCGATAACAGACAGGGAACCCATCTAGCAGACACTTTGCTGATTTCCAAGATATCTGTCACGATCTGGAACACACTCTCGTAACTGATTTCAGATTCTCAGCGATTTCCCAGAGATTTAGACGCTGATTTCCCTCCATGAGATTTCACACTACCTCAATGTTGGCTTCGGTCACACTCGTCCTTGGGTAACCTTTTCACACCCATCAGAAAACACATGGGTTCTTGACAGGGTGTTATCTCAGAACTCCGAACTGTGCCTGTAATCGTCGCTTACTTTTAGTTGGATTCGCCCACTCGTTGGCCAAAAACTTCTTGATAATATTTTGCTCCAAGGAAACATGCACCTGTTTCTCGCTCGTGGTTTCTTTCCATACTAAGGGACACGAGCTAATTGCGGCCGGTTCTCCTACCTCTCGGACAGTACTGACTGCGCGTCAACTCATTGAAGGTCACAGACCACGTGAAAATTTAAAAATAAATAAGTCCCGTTTATATTTGATACACCCATAAGGTTTATGAAAAATTTGTATGCATTATTGCATTCAAATGTGATATCCTGTCAATTTTGGATAATAATTATGACGAGTTAGGCATTTTTTTCTAAGTAGAAGAAGCCAAAAAAAGTTTTATTATTTAATATAAACTACGTTAAAAGTAATGTTTAGTGGAGAAATGACATTCCAGTTTTTTTCTAAATCAATTTACTTCTTTTCCACATACTATTTTGTTTCAGGTTGATTTACCCTTAATGAAACATGCTCCTGAACTTTCAACCCTCTCTCTTCTAGACATCGACGACGTAGATAACCTCTTTAAGGGCCGAGGTGAAGGTTCCATCACTGAGCTCTTCAGATACATGACTTTCAGATCTAAATCTGTACTCACAGCGATATTATACGGTGTGTTGCGAAAACTGTCAACACACCTACCTAGATCAACGACCGAATATTGTATTCAAAAATTAGAAGAATTAAAATCAGATTTCGTGAAGCTTCTGGGAAAAGACGGGGTTTTTGTGATACCATCATTTACAGCTGAAGCGCATTATCATGGAGATATTTACCGAAAAGTATTCGACTGTTCGTATTTGTCGATCTTCAATTCATTAGGATTGCCTGTTACTAATTGCCCAATTAGATTTGGAAAAACTGGACTTCCTATAGGAATACAAGTAAGTTTTTTTATATGGTGTTTTTTTGAGGTCTTCATTACTTTATTTTCATAAAAAAATCAGTTAAATAAAGAAATACAATTCGAGGAACACTACTGATGCCCCATGGGCAAACTCGTAACATACAAGAAACGAATTGATTTTGATCGAAAGATGATAAGAAGTATGGTAACGTTGAATTTTCAGGTTTGTGAAGCAATGGCCTTTTACATGATTAGTGTTTGGAAATCGTTTAAATACAAAACAATGTATGTAAAAATATTTGGGTCCTTTACCCCTTAAATCTGTTTGTCTAAAAAAATATATGGTCCTTCAATGCCAAAATAGTTTGCACTTTTACCCCTGTTCATGTAAAAATATTTGACACCTTTACCTCATCAGCCTTTAGATGTAAAAATATTTGCCCTATTTACCTCTTAAGCATGCACATTTAAAAATATTTGGGTCTTCTACCCCTTAAGCCTGCACATGTAAATATATTTTGATCCTTTACCTCTTAATCATGCCCATGTAAAACTTTACGCCTATTTATGTAAAAATATTTGATCCCTTTATCTCTTATTCCTGCTATTACTTACGCCTGTCCATGTAGAAATATTTCACCGTTTTTCCGTTAAGCCTGTCGATGTAAAAATATTTGGACCTTCTTCGCTTAAGCCTGTCTTTCTAAAAATAATACTTGGCTCCTTTAAATTTTTTATCCTTACATCAAACTCATAGTTCTATCCTGTACGTTATTTGCGTAAGATCCGCATTTGTTTCAACTCAAAACAATTATTTTCACTCATCACTTTCAGTTACAATAAATTACCACTCAGATAAATTACTTCAAAAAACATTTAAAAAATTAAATAATTTATTTGATGTTTAAGAATAACGGCAATATTGAAAAAATGTATGTGGTTTTACATGACTAGCTATTTAGGGAAATTAGCCCAGACAGCACACACCATGAGATCTAATTTATAGACATGCAAATGTCCATAAATTATAGTAATTATATAGCAAATTATTAAAAAAATTACGCCACTGTGCTCGCCATTATGGCTAATAGTACCGTTCAGATATTTAAATTTAATTTTTTAAGGTGTATTCAATATCCCATGGACATTCACTAAATATATCAAAGTCCAGGCGCGAACGCCAACCATGGTGGATATCCACTAGATGTAATTTTTGATTTTGCTTACTAAGTATAGATGGCGATACCACTTTCGCTCGTTGAATATCTACTCATGCTCAACCCGCCGTAATTGAGTTCGATCGAAATTGGTATCCAAATCAGACTCCATTAGAGACTGGAGTCGAGAATTTCCATTTATTGCTGAAGAGTCCTAATAAGGATGACTTTCTCCTTAGTGGGCAAAATCAAAGGCAGAGTGTTGAAAATATTTTTTATCTCTGCTATTTTCTTTCGACGTTATTCAATAATCATTGGTTACTTATGAACCTCTACTAAAGATACCCATAAAATATTTTGCTGAATATCCGAATATCTTCTATATCCTGGGATATAGACGGACATTTGGATTTTGGATATCCATATTGGATCCACTGGATATATTGGATATCCACAAAATATATTCTGTGGATATCTCTGGGATTTCTTGTATTGTCTTGAAGATACCCATTAGATATTTTGCTGGATATCCATAGGATATTTTCTATATTCTGGATATAGACGGACATTTGGATATCCATATTAGATCCACGGGATAATTCTGATATCCTGTGGATATATTGGATATCCACAAAAGATATTCTGTGGATATCTCTGGGATTTGGTGTGTTGTCTGGCAGAGCTGGGACGAATCCTCGAAAAATGGATTCGAATCACGAATCCGAATCACGAGATGTGATTCGAATTACGGATCCAATGTTCGAATCCTTTTTCAAAAAAAAACGGATTCGAATCCAGTGATTCGAATCCGTTTTTTCGGATCACGGATCCGAATCACTGTCAGTGTTATACTGTGGTATTAATTATACTCATTGTAATGCCAATGAACTGGAGTGGGATAGAATGCTTGTCAATAGGCTTGAGATGCGACTCTATGGGCAAAGACAGGTTATTTTTCATCTCACTCGGGAGTATTTATAGCAACCATTTTCTATTTCACTTTGTTATTGTCTGATCCACCAGCTTGGGGATTGAACAATAACAATGTGAAACAGAAAATGGTTATTATAAATACTCCCGAGTGAGATGAGAAATAAAAATGGCTGCGCTCATAGAGTCGCATCCTGTTCTGTTGATACAATATGCACATTGGCTTCCCAGACAGCACACCAAATCCTTTGGATATCTACTGAACATCCCAATATCCACTGAATGTCCAGTCCATGGTGGATATCTATTTTATATCCATGAAATGTAATTTATAGACATGCAAAATGTCCATAAATAATAGTAATTACATAGCAAATTATTAAAAAATTACGCCATTGTGCTCGCCGTTGTGGCTAATAGTACCGTTCAGATATTTAAAATTAATGTTTTTAAGGTGTATTCAATATCCCATGGACATCCACTAAATAATCAAAGTCTAAGCGCGACGCAAACCATCGTGGATATCCACTAGATGTAATTTTTGATTTTGCTTCCTAAGTATAGATGGCGATACCACTTCCGTATCTACTCATGCTTAACCCGCAATTACGGCGGGTTAAGCATCCCGCCGTAATTGAGTTCGATCGACATTTTTTTCACAAACAGACTCCATTAGAGACTGGAGTCGAGAATTTGCATTTATTGCTGAAGAGTCCTAATAAGGATGACTTTCTCCTTAGTGCCCTTAGTGGGCAAAATCAAAGGCAGATTGTTGGAAATATTTTTTATCTCTATTTTCTTTCGACGTTATTCAATAATCATTGGTTACTTATGAACCTCTACTAAAGATACCTATAACCAACCTATAACCTATAAAATATTTTGCTTAATATCTGAATTCTATATCCTGGGATATAGACGGACATTTGGTTGGATATCCTCAAAATATATTCTGTGGATATCTCTGGGATTTCTTGTATTGTCTGGAGAAACTCATTAGATATTTTGCTGAATATCCATAGGATATCTTCTATATTCTGGATATAGACGGACATTTGGATATCCATATTAGATCCATAGAATATTTCTGATATCCTGTGGATATATTGGATATCCACAAAAGATATTCTGAGGATATCTCTGGGATTTGGTGTGTTGTCTGGGTTACTACCTCACTCCAGTTCATTGTGTAATGCTGCCAATTGTCTTATATTTGTTAAGGAACTTTGTTATACAATTCTGTAAAATGAGTTTTGACCCGTAAATAAATAAATAAATTAATTAATAAATAAAAACATTTAAAACTTGAAGCTGAAAAACGAAGCTGGCTGTCACATTTAGCATATAGGCGATTACCTAAGTGACTACATACTCGTATAAGTATAAAAATTGTTTAAACTTTACTTAAGTTTCCTTGTAAATATAAAAAACTCTAGTTGATTGCCGTTATTTATCGATTTTTCACAAGAATCACTAATTTTTAATTATATTTTATATTAATAACTAAAACTCATTTTAAATAAAAAAAAATAGTCAACTTGACATTAAGTAATGAATTGTAATTGATAGAAAGCATAGAATGGATATAATGATATATTATATTAGTTCAATAGACTAATATCGCCCACATATTTATTTTGTATATCGTGCAAAAATAAATAATATACCTACATGTGGATGTGGATGCAGAATTTTTTTTCACTTACCTGTATTGAGGATCTATGTCAGATTATTTGTTAATTCTGTAATCGTGCACAACGCCAAACACATCGGTTTTCTATTCAGTCTCAGTCTGTTTTAGTTTTTAGTTTACAATTCGCGACAAGTCAAAGCTTGAGTCGGCCGTTCGCGCCGGCGTAGTTTGGTCTCTAAAAGGATCCGAGACCATAGAAATAATATAGAAGACCAATATAAATATAACATCCAAGCAGAAATTGAAACCTACTGTGCATAAAAACGCGTCTCTGCGCCTGACATCTCAAAATAGTGTGTCTAGAAGCTTGCGCAGTATGCATGACTTGTCCCTGTAGTGTTGCCAAGTATATTAAACATACCTAACACAAAAGAATTTTAAATTAATTTATTTTTAAATTACATGATTTAATCAGTTTATATCTACGAAATATCGCCCCAAAATAATTTATAAACATTTAAATAATCAACTATAATAGTAGTAATATTTATGTGTAATTACATTCCCAAAAATATATACAAATACGGTATTAATGTACAACAAGCGATTCACCTACAAATTCAATATTGACCTGGCAACACCACTTTAATCCGGTGTTTCAAGGCTCTATGACGGTGCCGTTACAGGACCGTTTGTGATATTTTGGCTTCAATTTGTATTTTATTATTTAATTACACGACATTTTATTTTTAGTTTCGTGTAGTGTTAAGTTAAATCCTAGGTACAATAAAAGACATTTTTACATTGGCTAATGAAAATGTAATCAATGTATTTAGCAGCTGTTATATTTATTACAAGATTTATGTCTAGAAATTCAAACCTACCTAAGAATTATAATTATGTAAATAGAGAGCTGTATATTTATATACAGGCTGTTCAGCGACGGGGAGACGTTATCGGTATCTGACAAAATAATGAATGATTTTTTGTTAAAAATAGTAAACAGGCTATGATCTTTCCATCTAAAATATTTTGACAGTTCTGTTATTTCTTTTTTATTTTAAATGAGATGCCACTTCTATTATTACTGATAGCGATGGAACATGAAATGTTGCTTATTTGGAATATATACCTTTACACAACGCTCATGACGTCAGAGACAGTTTCAGTCGGGTATAATTTAAAATAAAGAATTTTAAAACGAATCGTATTAATTTGTACCTGTACCTAACATTTATGGCATCACTAGCCGAGTTGGCATCGGGTATATTTTCAAATGTAGAAACTGAAAATCAACCCTATTAAATTGTATACTTTTAAATGCGGGTTTCAAGGCATTTTAAAATATAAACTCGATCTCAACGAACTTAGAAACTTCTGTCACTCGATATTTTAATCGTTACTTCCTCGCTTTTTGGCCGGCACAACAATTATTTACATTTCTTCATTCTTTACCGCGTGCGAACCAGTACGGTTTAAAGAAATTTTAAAAAACCTACTTTAAAAATGAAGATGTTAATGATTTTCTCATGGATACCATCTTCAGATCCTGACTTAATTTATGTAGTATTATTCATTTTCTAACAAAAAGAGAATCATAAAAACCGGGCAACGTGGTAAAGAATTATCGCTCAACATACATAAAAAAATATTTCAACGAATTGAGAATATCCTCCCATTTTAAAGTATGTTAAGTAGGGTGATAATATATATTATGAAGAATATAAAATGATAGATAAAGCCAGTGTAGAAAGTATTATAAATAAACTGTGGAAATATCGACAATCTCGATTTTGAATTGGAAGAAGAGTATTCTATGCAATTTAGAATGAAAAATGATCAAAATGAAACAAATGAACGACATGCTAATGTTATTGACAACTTTCTTCAAACATTTTCTAGTTTTCCGAAAACTAACTGGATAGTTCGAAAATCATTTCCGCCGTTAAAGCGCCTCTTGTTCCGAAAAAGATACACGCCTGTCAACATTCATCGTTCAACAAAAAAAGTATTAGATACAAAACGCTTCGTATTGTAAGGCCAAAATATATTTGGAAATCAAAAAAGTCATATAAACAAAAAAATCATTATAGTGAGATAACTACCAAATTAATGATTTACAAGTTTATTCTTATTATCTATAAAATAGGTTTGCAATGTGCTGATGTGGAATGTTATCATCGACTAAAAACTTTAAATCTTTGTATTAAATTGATCGAAAACAATCCATAAATTGGTTTAGACTATACAGAATGTTTCTAATAAGCAGCGACTAACTTTTATTATGAAAACGAAAGACCCTTTTAAAAGGGTTTAAAATTAAAATAAAATATGTACCAAGTACCAAGTAAATGTAGTAGTATTTTTTAATTTTGAATCTTGAGAGATGCAGACATATTGGGATACTTTATATTGAAAATGGTAACATGAAAGGTTTTTTGTCTAATTGTAAGTAACGACTCACAGTCTTGGCTGACAAAATATAAAAAAATATCGAACATAATATTCCTGGGCGAAACGCACCTGCCCCCTATTTTGCACTACTCAAATTAAATTTACTTGTAGCAAATGATACTAAATCAAATAAGATCTCGTGACTGCAGCACTAATGATTTCTGTAAATTAACCAATTCATTTTTCATGCCATATTTTTCTTTCAAAAACATATTTATCCTACTTGAATTTTTTTCATCGTTTTTTATATAGAAGCATCTCTAAAAATGTATGAATAAAACATGGTTTGAACTATTTGTTCGATCAATAAAAAACTTGCACCGGTCCTGTTCGCGCCAGCACCGTTATACGCATGAGCTCCGACACACTATTTTCTCCTTAGGGTTTCAGTTTTGATATATGGAATCGGCTTTCTATACTATTTCTATGTCCGAGACTGATATTGATGATTCGAATACGAATCCTTTAGGATTTTCTCTGCGAATCCGGATCACGGATCCTTTTTTTCTAAAGTATTCGAATCCCGCTCTCGGATCCTCAAAAAGGATTCGAATCCTGGATTCGAATCCTATGTGATTCGAATCCTCCCCAGCTCTGTTGTCTGGGAGTACTTATGCCGCAGTGCATAAAATAAGTTTTATAAGAAATGCATACATTTAAATACACTGATATTTAAAGCACTAAAATGAAACTGAAAATTCGGAAAATAAATGTAGTTCTTGTTGTTGGGGAAATTATCATATAAAATCGAAACCGCAAGTTGAACGCTTCTTTCGTCCTATAGTTATCGTGTCGATTCACATACAATACGCACACATGGAAGACTAGGCGAGATTTTTTGCGTTTTTTTGTCGGCACGTATTCAATACAAGAGCAAATTTCAAAATGGGCAATAGATCATTTTCTGTCTCATTTTTCACTCAAAATTTCTTATTTTTATTTGTTTTAGGTTGTTGCTGCGCCATATTGTGATAGGCTGACACTGGCAGTAGCTGCAGAAATCGAACGAGAATTTGGTGGATGGCAACCACCTTGTAATCATAATTAAAAAAAAAAAAAAAAAAAAAAAAAACTTTTTAGGCATAAGTTATTAAGTACCTTATGTTGATCTTTATATTTAATTTATTTGTTTCTAAATTTATAAACATCTACTTTTACGCATAGATATCTGTGATCTTGGTTACTTTTAATATTCTTAAATATACAACTATACTGTTTTCAATAATTTTGTTTGTATTACAAAATAAATTAAATTATGTATTTTTACCCTTCCATTTGTTAATAATGTAAGAGCACCAGCACATCTGGGCTATGTTATCAACTACTTCAAAACAATAGTTTGGCCGACAAACTAAGATGAAGATACTCAAGGAGGATGCAAAATATGTTTAATATATTTTCCAAATAGACCGGCGGACGGCGTGTAATAATCGTTAAAAAAAAAATTCAAAGGTGTAACCAAATGCGACCTTTATATCATTATTCAGTATACATTTTTACATATGAAATCAAGAATGACGACATTTTTCATTGGTCGAGATAAAATTTACATACAAAAAATGAAAAAAATTGAACTTTTCAATTTTTTTACTTTGTTGCGCTGCGATTTGATTTCTAAGAAAGATATAATTACCGTTTTAGAATAATATAAAAGCTCTCTTTTTTCTCTAAACAATAGCAGTTAAAAACATTTTTTTTTTAATAAATTATGGAAAAAAAATAACAATAACTTTTAATTTAAAAAATTTGGCGAATCTTCCAATACTTTTTACCTATCAAACTCTTTTTTTTGCATAATCAACTGCCACTTTTTTTTACACCAAAAACTGCGGAATTTATTCGTCATCATTTTTGCTCGATTATATAGGGCTATACGTAAAGTCATTTGTAAACTACAACCCTTTAAACAGGTGAATTCGACTTAAATCTATCTCGAGCGGCCGGAAATAGATCGAAACATCGCTTAGAGAAGAAAGGTACCTTCTTCCATAATCATTACATGTAGTGTTGGCATCTTCTCTATGCGGGCCAGGTTCTATTGCTTGTTTTTTAATCAGTTTTGTTTATTTGCAAGCCACATTATTTGTGTGTTTAAAGGTTTAAAAGTAATTAGATTTTATTAATTATAACTTCTATATTAACATAAAAATATTTGTAAAAATTAATGAATTATTATTTAATTTTTATTATTAATACTAATATTATTATCATTTTATTATTATTATCATCACCTTTATTATTTTTAATGTTATTATGTAACAGACAAGAAAACTAAACAAAATCATAATCTTCTACAATGTCTCCAATTATTTGCTTATTTGAGCAATTCGAACAACATTTGCACTCTTCTGTACAAAATACTCCCTCCACTAAACATACACATTTTTTAGTGTCACATTTCTTCTCACTACAATTTAGTGAAATAATTTTCCTAATATTGCTTGGAACTGCCGGAGATGACATTAATTTCGGAACAATATAATTATCATCTTTTTTCCATCCATAATCCATCAAATTAAATAATTTTACAATTCCGACGTGACTATTTAGCCATATATGTGTTTGATAATAACATCTGTAAAAAGTAATAAATAATACATACTTTTAATATTTTTTAGTAAGTGTACCTACCTTAAAACGTGAAAATAAAATGCATCCTCTGTAGGCGGAATTTCTTGTGCAGACTTTTTTGTGGTTTGTGTCAATGTTCTCCTTATCTCGTTAAGGTTGTCACATCGTTCTTGTTTATAAAGTTTACTAACAAATTTCCTAGCTATGGAAACACTATCATCAATTTCACATTTTCCAAAAGCTGGAAGGTCAATGTTATTACATGATTTTAACAAAATTTGAAAACCTGATTTCTTTCCTATTTTATAAAAAGAACTGGTCGTGTCACAACCAGTGAGACAGTGAAAAGCTGGTAAACTGTCTGAAACTGGCTTTCCTAAATTTTCTGCTATTTGATGTACGGGAATGTATTTTTTTTTATTGACGTTGTTCACGATGTGGCCAGTTTCCATAAAAATTTCACAAGTTTTCATAATTTCATTGTTCCAATAATAATAAAGTAATAAAACCAATACATCGGTATCATCCGACTTTATAACCACTGTACGGTTTTTATTAAGAGAATTTGTCAAATGGAAAATAATACGAGTGTCTGCCTCTTCATGATTACATTTCAAAGTTTCCTCTTTTATAACATCTGTGTTGCTTATCTGTAAGAATATTAAAAACTCATAAATTGGATACAGGTGATTTTAATGACTTACTTTAAAACATTCTTCTCCATTTTGAAAACCTCCTGCAATATAGAGCTCTTTTCCTGCAGGAAACTGTTTAGAAGCTTCAGTTAAACATTTTGAAATATATTGTATAAGTGACTTCTTATTTGCACACGACTTTAAAAATGTTTTATAATTTGGGACTTGTCTACTGCCGACTATGCTAAATGTTCCTATTGTAGTTTGTCCTCGTCTTTGTCTTTCAATGTTTTTTATGGAGTTTTCAATATCATATCTGTCAAATATTAAAGAAATACTGATACATGAAGGGTTTTCCTGGAAAATGCGTAAAATTCTATTTAGGACCACATCTGCTAAATTATCGAATGTTTTGAAAGATTTCGCATTCAAAGAATGAAGAATTGCCATTCCGTCTAAAACATAAGAGCTGAAATTTTCAGGAACCTGTAATGATGCTTCGCAATAAGAATGCAGTTTGTTTGCTAGATCCGATTTGGGAGTTTTTCTCATTGTTCCATCATCATTGAATAAAGCAAGAGGGACTGGAGTTAATTCATGAGATAGTATATCAATAAAATCCATATTTTGAAATTGAGCGGCACTGATTATTCTTCTAAACATAAATTCAGGATTTATATTTTCCCTTTACTGGAGTTCTTGTAGTTAATTTTATCATTATTGAAAGTTTTTAAAGAAAATCGTGGTACTGTTTTCCAAAAACTGACTGTTTCATTTTCGGTTAAGCGGTCCTTTATAAATGTTTTCATTTTCAAGTGGGCTTCCCACTTAAAAGACATAAGGGAATCCTTAACATCCGTTGATGCTATTTTTCCAGTCGCAATATTCACTAGATCATTTGATGTTTCGGTTATATCAAACGGGTTCACCCATGAATTTTCAATCAAATTTTTCATTTTCATTACATCGTTTTCATCTCGTACTCTTTGTGAATGACCATATTTAAATTGTGTTTGATTATATACCAATAGTTCTAATTTATTGGCATATTCTCCGACTAAATGTCTTGTAATTAGCCATCGATTTAAAGTACCTTCCTGTCTTGAAAATCCAATTACCCCTCCAGAACTCTTGCAATCTCTATTTATAGTTTGTTCTAAAGCCATATCAGAAGCAACACAATTAAATGGTTTATTATTTGTTCTTTTTACTACAAAATTTCCTATATTTAAATATTCGTACATGTTTCTATGATCTCTTTTTAATTTCTGCATATCTAGCAGGTATACAGGTACGTACTTAGCATAGTTAAGACGTCCTCCTGCTTTAAAAAATGGTAATGCTTGTTTGACGGTTTCTAAGTGCAAATTAAAATCTGCATTGCGTTCTGATCTGATTAAAGCCATTAGAATATCAACTGAGTCTAAAAACAAACACCAGTATTTGAAAGTAGGATTATTTTCACATCCATATTTTTTAAAAGAATTAATACAGGTTTCCAATTCTTCTGAAGATTCCATTATAGTCTTAACTATTTTTCTATCAAAAGTAGAAGCATCAGTTAAAATGACATTTTCTAATTCATTGAGAAGATTAACAAAGTGTTCGCTAAATACTGATTCGTAATTAGTTTCTTTTAGCCACTCCATCATTGATTTGTAAAACAATCGACTTAAAGTGTCTGCTACTAAAATGAGAGCTCTTATTCCTCGATCATATTGTTTGCCTTGAAGAAGTTGGGTACAAGACATTTCAGCATAAACTTCAGATTCTACTAAAATGCTAGAAAGGCCCCCATCAGCAAAAATACAGCCAATACTTGCGATAAACGCCATTGTCAAATGCATACCGCCTAGTTGCATAGTAACTTTATCATGTAATTGTGCAGGTTTATTCCAAAGAATTTCTTGTGCTTTACTATAAATTGAAAGGTCTGCTGTCACTACAATATGATTTTGATTTAGCGTTTCTGCTATCTTTACCAATTTAACAAGACCTGTGAAGATTGTATCAAAATCAGTGGGAGGGGCATTTAAAAATGGTAGATAATATGTATTCGATACATATAAATTATTTTCAGATAATATATTATTAAATTCATTCCACGTTGTTACCGTTTCCCTTTTTTTAACACACTGTAAAAGCTGCCATAAATTGTCGATGGAAAACGATTTTTTGACAAAATTGTCATTAATTGCGCAAACTGAATTTTTATCTGATCGAGGTGGCTCTGGTCGGGTTGATGGTTTTCTGTAAATGAGGATTTTATTGCTGAGATCTGTTTCTCCTAAAGAACGTTTTTTTGTTCTTTCAACGGATGAACCTCTCGGAACTTCAGATTTTTTTTGAAAAAGAACCATTGCTAATGCATGTGTAGTACATTTTCCATCAATAGTCTCCTCATTTAAATCAAAATTGTCAATGCTAGCGTGAATAAAGTTTTGGTTTTCAACTGGCTCAATTCCTGGTGGTATAAAATTTTCCTCATTTAAGTGCTCAACAGCGAGGGATGTTAAAAATGTTCGTATTTCATCATAGGAACACCCATAACCAAACTGATGTAAAAGATTTATTAATTTTTTGCTTCTTACAGTCTGATACATATAAAGGGAAAAACTGAATCCGAAACTAGTATAATTTTTATTTTTGTCAAAACTATTTAAAATATTAGAACAAATGGACATAACTTTAAGATTGAATGAATTCTCATCTGAAACATTTCTTAGCTCTTTCTCATATAAAATCCATGTAATGAATTGAAATAATTCATTCGGTATTTCTTTTTGACATTTCTGTTCATTTATCGCGTCAGGGCCTAAATACGTTTGTTTGGATGAAGATGGCTGATTTATGTGATGATTGATTTTTTTTCTTAATATTGCCGCTGCTTTATGAAGTACTGAAAGTTCACTTTCGTCAATTTGTATATCATCAATTTCACTATTACTACTAGAAGAATCCAGGTTGGCATTTCCTGATATAGGAATAAAATCAATAATTTTATTATCTTTTGAATAAACAATTGTCTCCTTTCCTAATTCAGATTTGAAAAGTATTTTATTTTTAAAATGAAATTCTAGTTTTTTACGTAGGTTTTCTGTTGTAATATTTTCGAGGTTTTTTCCTCTTCGGATTTCATTATAACGATTAGTTAGATTTTCTAGTGTTACAGAGTTTTTATTAACAATTATAAGATCATCAATTTCAGAACATAGCGTCTGGAAGGTTTCTTCTTCAATATTAATTTGTTTAGTGTGGTGTTTGCGTTTTATGGCACTTATATGTCTTTTATTTATATATTTTATATAACATATTTTATGATACTTAGCATCGGCTGCAAATAAATCTGTATAAAATTCAATTCTGCCTCGTATTAAAGTATCCTGGCGATCCTTTGCAGCTTGTAAAATTTTATTTCTAGTAGTTTTACCTGTTCCAGTACAAATTTTTGTTAGTCCTAATTTTTTTACCGTTCCACTTTTTCCGCATATTAAGCAGTCCCTTTTAATATTAAATAAAATGTCAGTATTTCTGTTACTATAAGAAATATTACTTGTGCTTGACGAAGGGGTTAACAGTTTTTTATTTTTAATATTATTTTGACTGCAAAATGTTTTTCTGCATGAATAATGATAACTAAATGTTCCTGTGCTTTGTAATATTTCAGATTCTAAAAGTAGAATTTTAGCGCTAATTTGATCATTTCGTTCATGTGCAGCATTTAAAATTGAACTTATACCACTAAGTCTAGGTTTTTTTACGTATAATTCACTCGATTCGTCAAAGTTATTTCGACAGATTAGACACCAATTATTCATATTGTTCAGTTTAGGAACCTTCCTATATTCTAAAAACAAAATTTACTCAGTTTACTTTTTCCTTATTTTTTAAAAATACTTACACCAATTAAAAACTTGTATTTCACTTTTACTAACTTATCACAATCACTATAGTCTATAGTTTTTTTTATTTATTATCGATTATTTATTAAGCCGTATAGAAAAATAACGCATAAATCAGAACACGATGCATAACACTTGCTATCCTATGTACTTGACTTGCACAATAAACAAACAGTTGATGAAGCAGGCGGGTTTGCGGGGAATACTTTACTCTGTTGATACTTATAGAGCGCGCATCTCTCTAAATGATGTATCATCAAAAATACTTTATGTAGACATATACATAATCGAACAAAAATAAAGACGAAGAAATTCCGCAGTTTTTGGTGTAAAAAAAAGTAGCGGTTGATTATACAAAAAAGAGAGATGGAGGGGTGTAAATAAATTGGAAAATTCGCAAAATGATTGAACTAAAAAGTTTTTATTTTTTTTCTCATTTTATTTTCCAAAAAAAAAAAGTTTTTAACTGCTATTGTTTAGATAAAAATAAGAGCATTCAGATGATTCTAAAACGGTGAATATATCTTTCTTAGAAATCGAATCGCAGGACAACAAAGAAAAAACATTGAAAAGCTCAATTTTCTTCATTTTTTCTACGTAAATTTTATCTCGACCAATGAAAAATGTCGTCATTCTTGATTTCTTATGTAGAAATGTATACTGAATGATGATATTAAGGTCCCATTTAGTTACACTCTGATATTTATTTGCTCTTAAACTAGACGACTTATTAGTGCGCTCCCGCCGGACTAAAATGCAGATTAATATATGGTAAGATAATACAGTTTATAGATTAGATTTCGCAAAGTTTGTACCCTTGGCCTTCTCAACCATGATCTATTGATTGATTGATTGATTGATTGATTAATTGATTACACAGCTACGTCATCAATTGGCGGAGTAATTTGTTGACTATAGCCTCCTACTGAGGGTTTAGTGTTATTATTATAGGAAAGTAGGAATAATAAACTTACATATGCTTTATTTATTAAAGATTATATATACCGGGTGTTCAAATTAAAGTGTTACAGTTAAATAACGCCGAAAATATGCATTTTTTAAAAAAGTTTCAGACAAAAGTTTTATAGTTTTTTGGGGGAAACATTTTGGCGAAATGTAAAACATAATTTACCGAAAAGTAAAGAATAAGACAAAAAAAGAGGTCCTAATTTCTCGAAGATGTATATTCGTGTTCCCTGAGCAACTACAATATCGATAGCTCAAAGGTAACATTTTTATAAAAGAGCTAATACCGTACTAATTTGGAGCAAGAGCTCTTTGTTTACTTTTATCTTTTTTAATAAAGGTAAAGGTAACAGCTTCTTTTTCACATTGTTAGGACCTGTATAATAATAATGATACAAAGGCCTAGAAGAAAAGAAATTTACAATAGTAAAGGTAAAAACAATTTTTTTTAGTAACCAAAGTACTTTCTCCCTCAATGAAAATGTTAACAATCAAAATGTGAAGAATTTGAGTGACACAAATTCTCACATGTTCCGTGAAAAGCGTAGCACACAGTTTCTATCAAAAATAAATCGATATGTGCAGGCATTTTAAGAAACCACATAGTTGTGCCTATTTTTTCGAAATCTTAACTGGTGAAGTATATCTGATGTTACAAAATGCAATTTAGCCGTTATTTATTGAAATTCTGGAAGTCGATCCAGATGAATTTGGTAACTCGGTAATTTGGTAACACATAACAGGAGCATGGAAATCATTATGAGTCTCTCCTTGATATTTACATCAAGGAGGTTGATCTGATAACAATGGCACGCCTCCGCATGGTTAAAATAGAACCTGATGTAGGATCTGGTGAGGCGAGACGTCACTTTTAGCAGGAGGCGCTCGATACGCTCCCTCTGCTTCAAGCGAACATAGACTCCATCTAACCGAGATGTATCTTCCATAAGCCATATAAAGAACAAATAGAAGTGGCAGGTACGATTCATATCTATACCGACGACGGTTCTAAAACAAAACAAGGCTCAGGATGTGGAATGTACACCAAATCCTTAAACCTCAACATAAAATGGGCTGTAAGCAATAGTACCAGTGTAGTTCAAGACGAGCTCACGGGGATTCTCATAGTAGCAAAAGAAATTACCCGAAACAATATCACTGGAAGGAACATGCTCATCTATACAGATAGCAGACAAGCACTACTCACCTTAAAAATACAACGAATTTACTCAGGGTTAGTACTAGAATGTCACGAAGCTTTGGCCGAAGTATCCATCAAGAATGTAGATATCTTAAGATGGATCAAAGGTCACGCCATATCGAAAGGTAACCGTCTTGCTGATTCACTAGTCAAGAAGGCAGCCAACCAAATACTTTTTCATCGCTGTCACTTCAATCGGCGATATATCAAAGATGGTTTAAAATGTCGCAATAACATGTTATATAAAAATATTTGAAAAATTTATTGTGGTGGGAGTCACCTAATCATTGTGACTAGAGGCACTGATTATGGCGTTATGCTGAAAGCGCTTTGCAATTTAAATAAATAAATCATTTTGAACGAAATACAAATCTTTTTTTGCTAACCAAATACTTTTTGGACCTGACCCTTCTATTGGACTGACAACATCGGTAATGGCAGACCTAATTAAAGAACATTCCCTTGTAAAATTTAAGTAAAGATAGGATAAAACTGACACACATACTTTGATATATGGCCTGACAACACTACAGACTTGTCTGATTGGTCTAAATAACATAATCTATCATAAACGTTCATGTTGGTTTATGCCGCGAAAAATACCTTATAAGTAAATACTGACGTAGGTATTTCAAGGTTTTTTGGATTTTCACATTTAAAGGAGGGGGAGGGAGGACATGGGGGAGCACGGTTCGTAGACAACACGGTGGCCTCATCATGGTTGCTAATGACGCAGTGTCGTCACGGAATAAAAAAGTGAGTCGGCAGAAAATATTCTACTTCGTGTCGTACATTAGTTTTATAAATATCTAATATTATATTGTTATTTAGTGGTATCTATATTTTTATTTTTGAACTTTGTTCTGTTGTTACAGTTTTTATAATATCAGTAGTTTGATTTTTTGAAAGACGAGCTACAAAACAAGGGAAAATCTTGTAATGATTTCGATTTCCATCAAATTACAAATAAATTACTTTTTATTTGAATTATAAAGAGAAATATTATTGCGTGAATGGTTTATTTTAAACATTTTGGGTTAGGATACGGCCTCCGAGCTGAATTTGGATGACACTTTGTTTATATCCCGAAATATTTTGAAATTTTGGCAAGCCTGGAGCGAGCACCGAGCCGTAGTGTTGCTGGTTGCTGTTGCCAAGCAATTTTTACTTTTTACGCACAAAAATGGTTAGAAAAAATAAAGGACTGAGCCTAAACTAAAATAAAAGGCTAATGGTAAGATTTTAGATCAATATTCTGCAAATGTCATTCACTATTATTAGCATTGTTCACCTTACAGACGAGATGGTTCCTTACAAACATTAAACATAACGAAGAGAAAGAAACGTCAAAGGGCTTTACTAAAATTTATTCATATAATCTTATGAAAAAATGTCTCTCGAGTAACAAAAACTGTTATTCAGGTTTAAAAAATTCCAGCGAAGCGGGATCGGGTCAGCTAGTTAAAATATAAAAATAATTTAAACCCCTCTAATAAATCGAACTGCGTTATACCAATATCTCACAGTGCACGGTTCTGGGTTCCGCAATATGCGGTTTACATGTAATTCTATCGATTTCATAATCTTTGTTTCAGGAAAATTTATATTTCAGCGATTTGAGAAACTTAACCTTATTCGTTATTTTGAGAGTGAAAGTAATTTAATATTCACAAATTAAATCAATGCTTGGGTCCATCCAGAAAAGAAGCAGGTGAGACATATATCGAGGGTCACAAGCATGGGCGTCGTTACACAATTCTATAGGGGGGGGGGGGGCAAAATTTTGAAAAAATTTTAGAATTTTTATTTGTTTGAAAACAAAGGAAATGAAAAATGAAGAAAAATTTCATATGATGGATTTAATTTTTCTGTGACGTTATGGCTTACTTACAGCTTTTCCAGAAATAACAGAAAATCGCAATTTATTTTTTATTTTTAAATGAAAAACATTTTTTTATTGAAAATTTGAATTTCTGGGACATTTTTGGGGCGTGTATTTAACATTTTCTGTAACATATTAAAAAAATATATTTTCCAATATGATGGTCATTTTGATAGCTGACAGAAAATTTTCAACACATGATTCTTTTCCATAAATGTTCCCGAAATTCAAATTTTCAATAAAAAAGGGGATTCTATTTAAAAATTAAAAATAAATTGAGATTTTCTGTTATTTCCGAAAAACCAGAAGTAAGCCAAGACGTCACACACCAATTGAATCCAGTATATGACAGTATTTGTTCCAAGCTTTTAAACAAAAAAGTTTTCATTCCAATATCTCAATTAACAACGAAGATAAAAGCGGATGGAATTATTAAACAGTTTGCTAATAATAAAAATGCTTAGATGTGCCACTGGTATACGATAAATGGGTCTCAATGGGAATTTTGAATCTTACAAAGATTTTATAAAGATCGTACATTCTTATATTTTTTCCATAAACGAATTAATAGTGACATGTTTAGAAAAAATATTATCCAATATGGCGGCCATTTTGACAGCTGACAGAAAATTTTCAATACATGATTAATATACAAACATTTTTAAATTTACAATAAAAGAGAGGGTTTCCATTTAACAATAAAAAAATTTCGATTTTCGTTATTTCCGGAAAAAAACGGAAGTAAGCCAGGACGTCACAGAATAATTGAATCAATCAAAAGAAAATGTTTGTTCCAGTCTTTCAAATAGAACAAAATTAATCAGATATCTCACTGAATAGTGAAGATAAGGGGAGTGGAACTTTAGTAGTAACCCTAACAATGTCACTGACCCATTTGACAGAACTGACACTTAAGTTGTCATAACGAGTCTTTAATAAATAAAATAACCAAACAAAAAAGACAAAAACAAAAATAAAAAAACAAGAAACTTAAAGCTCATTTTTAAAAAACAAACAGAAGGTGTGATATAAAAGAAAAATATGAACATAATAATATTAAAAATAAAAATTTATAAAAAAAAAAGATAAAAAAACCCTCTCAAATATGTCAATGAATACAAAAAAACACTAGGAAAACGCATTTTATATTTTTTTTTTTCTACTAAAAACATCGATAACGGAAAACATAATTTATTTTTCAGTCAGCCTATTTTCATTCATTATTCACTCCGTGCGTGACAGCAACGCCAACTATTTTATAACTAACGGACGATATGTGCGTATACTGAAAATACAATTTTTATTAGAGTTCGTAATTAAGAAATATATATGTAAATTTTAATTTTAAAACAAGTGAAAATATTATTATTATTATTATTATTATTATTATTATTATTATTATTATTATTATTATTATTATTATTATTATTATTATTATTATTATTATTATTATTATATAATTTTATTACTTTAGCTAAAAAAAGTCAATAAAAATCAATAATAAAACATAGGCAGGTATTTACATTTTCTCGTAAATAGAGATCTTGCCTGAGCATAATAAGTTGTCATTGAAGAATAGGTTAAATAATGTCAAAATAAAAATATTACCATTATATAATAACGTAGAATTAAAACGTAATAACAAAAATAATTGGTATATTTACGATTGTAATTTATATTTTCTTCATTTTTAGTTCGAAAGAACCCATAGAAATTAATGAATAAAACTGGTTTCCTATCAATAAGTCACAAGATTGCATGTCAGCCATATACAATAATTAAAGGCAGAAATCATTTACTAAACTTTTAAGATTTAAGGGATGTTAAAGAATATCATAAAAAAATAATTGCTTAATTATTACAAAAATAAAAATTTTTTGTTCTTATTATACAGCTGTCCATTTATTTCTTTTATTTAATTTCGATTTTGCTACTGAACATTCATATAATTTACAGTCTTTTTGCTAGTATAATTTGCAACATAGCAACTCCGGTTGCTCATTTTATGGTTTTTACCTATTTTTTTAATAAAAAGTAAAATGTATACGTGTATTTGATATGCCAAAATTACAAAATATCGCCCTAAAATACTCGAATTATTCGCAGCTTGCGCTAGTATCGCTTTTACTTCCCCTACCATGACTTCGCACTGATCGAATAGACCGCAGCCATGTTTTAACATGCCTAAGTGTTCCAAACGTTCTTTCGATTAACTCTGTCGTTGGTGGAAGAGCCATAAATATTTTTTAAACCATTTTGTATGTCTAAATAAAATTCACAATATTTGGACGGAGAGCTCATTGTGTGCAGAAAGCTCTTTCGTATTCCAGTTTAGTATTCAGCTTCAAAATTGTCGATTCCAAATTTTTCATTTTGTTATCGGTAGTGAAAAAAGTATTTTTTATGTTTTTGGGATGTACGTGCTTAAGGAAAAACTAACAAAGCCTTTGGAAAAGCGGAACCCAGATATGCAATAAATATATTCAACCTATAATATTCTTCAACTATATTAGCCTGAATATTATTTCTATGAGATTGTTGTTCGTAATGCATAATATCTTATGCGTTATTGATTAAGCCGTAAAAGCCAGGGGGGGGCAACTGCCCCCCTTGCCCCCCCCCCCAAACGACGCCCATGGCCACAAGGCAGGACCTCGTAAGCCGCAAAATCGATATTTTTCAGATGAAAATATTCAAAAGTTTACTCTTTGTTCTGCAAGATAAATATATAAAAGTTTTATTATATAATAATCTAAATTGTCAAATATTTGTGTAGTAATAAATAATATTTTAGTATTCATTAACTTTTTTCAGTAATAAAAAAAAAGTAACAAGAACAGCGATATAAATTTGTCAAGATAAAATGTATGTTATAGTATATTACGTAACAAGAGTTGTAACTAACCCATTACGCACGAAGTGAAAAAGTTTACTCACGAAGCTGTGCAGCGGTGAGAGCGTAAATTGCGCAAGTGCGTAATGGGTTTACAACTCGTGTAACGTAGTATACTTTTTCTACGCCTACTTATTTTCTTCTATTAAATAAAGGACATCCCAGACAGCACACGACATCTTAAAAACGTCTGTTTTATGTCGTAGTTGTGACTGAACGCCTAAAGACCTAAAAAAGACGTTGTAAAGACGTCTTTATAAAGACGTCTTTTAGGACACATAAACAGACGTCTTAAAGACGTCTTTTAAATGCCTATCTAAAAAATATAAAAAATAATGGTAACTTTAAAAAAAGTACTGGCTTACTTGTCGTTTCTAATTTCACAAAATATAAATTTATTTTAAATTTTTTTTATTAATTTACATAATTTACTTATTTTTTTATTTATTCACAAGCATTTGTTTATTAGAGTAAGTAAATATTTGATAACATAAAAATAATAATAATAAATATAACTCTAAATAAAATTAACAATTAAAACATAAGACAAATTGAATTACGCGCTCTTTCACCTTGACCGGAACATGGTTCAACGATCGAAGCGAATGTTTTTATTATGCTTTGTCTTTTTTCAACAGTAGAATTTAAACAAGGACGTGTATCTGAATGTGAGTATTATTAGGGTTCCGTGGTTCGTGGCGATCTGAGTTGTCCTTTCGTTGTAATTTGTCATTTGCGTTGATGTTGAAGATGAACGCCAGGAGGTTAGTTTTTGTTGGTTATTCGTTGATTTTTTATTTGTGTCTTGTGCCGTGGATTACTGTGAATTTATAAGCATAAAAGTTTACTGCATATACTGAAAAACCAAATAGAAGAACCCTTATTAGTGTTTTAAGTACGTCTAGGCATCTAGAGCTGACTTTGAAGCTTAATCGGATGTAAATATATCTGAATTAAGAGTTGAAAGTACAGGAAGATTGCCATTCTTTGGCCACCCTTAACCCATGCACACTATCTACTGAAAATCCTATTAAAGCGAATTTGACAGAGTGAGCTATAATGCATAATATTTTACACAGCGCAGTTAAAATTTTGCAACCCAGACTGGCTCAGAAGAGCATCCGACAGAAGATTAACCACTAACGGAGGAAGAATCAAAAAAAAAAATAATTTGT
Organism: Psylliodes chrysocephalus; assembly: GCA_927349885.1. NCBI lineage: Eukaryota > Metazoa > Arthropoda > Insecta > Coleoptera > Chrysomelidae > Psylliodes > Psylliodes chrysocephalus. Next base: position 47,097,240 of record OV651818.1, on the reverse strand, counting down.
AATATTACTTTTTTTAACGAAATATTTCAGTGTTTTGTAAATAATAATGTTTATAGAAAATATGTGTTTTATTTTGTATAGAAGAAAACCAGACATATTCAAGATGTCTTAAGAACGTTACCTTTTGTAACATCAGACGTCTTAAAGATGTCTTTAAGACGTCTGGCCGGCGTCATAAGACGTCTTTTAGACGTCTGGCCGGCGTCATAAGACGTCTTTTAGACGTCTGTTATGTCTCTGACAGATGTCTTATGGACGTCTTAAAGATGTCTTTGTGCTGTCTGGGATATGATTGTATCGCCAATCCATAAATTTTCGATAGGTAATTTCGTACCTTTTTTGGATTTTAGCGGTAACAAATTATGTGTGGCAGCTTCAGCTTTTTCTAAAATCTCTGGTGGAGTGCTCATAATTTCATCACTTTCACTACTAACAGATATATTCATAGGTAAAGTTAAGAAAATATTCGAATACAATATTTTGTATAATGTATGTGTTGCCGACATTTAGGTGCATCACTTTTTTAATTCAAAATGTATCTCGCAAAAACTAAAAGTTTTTATGTTTTTCAATTCATTAAATTTATGTAAATAGACCAAATAAAGTCAAACGTAGATAAAAATTTGATTTCAATTTGATTCAACTAAGAAATTTAAGTTTTCTTATCAAAACGCACGTGTATGTTATGAGATCTCATTACGTGTATGTTATTGTTAAATATCATTTACACCGAATGTTGACAGTGTGATTTTTAACGTTTACTGACATGGGCGTAGAAAAAATATTTAAGTTAGGATCCCATTCTGCCTCTTTATGGGATATGGGGGTCTATTCTGTAACAATTCCTTTATATTTAACGGCCTTTAAAAATATTGGCGGCCTTTAAAAGTATATTTGCATTCGTTAATTTACTTCTGTTATTATTTAAACAGATTTCTTTAAGATAGTCCTCTAATGTATTTTAAAGATCCGTTTAAATAATGACAGAAGTAAAGAAGAAAATATTTTTAAAGGCCGTTAAATATAAAGGAATTGTTACAGAATAGACCCCATGGTCAAATAAAAAATAGTATATATCGTAACCCATAACGTACAGTCTGCCTCGGATCAAAAGCATTTTTAGCTTCTTTATAGGGCTTTCTCAGTTAATGGGCATAATACAATAAAGCCCCCATGTTGTGGCAATTCACTTAGCCTCTGGGACATGTGCTACTGCTTTAAAATCCATTTCAAAAGTTACCCTTTAAATAAGTTGAGTTAAGATTTCTCAAATCGCGGAAAAATAATTCTTTTCTTGAAAAAAAGAATATGAAATTGATAGAATTACATGTAAATATCTACTTACCGTTTATATGCTTTCAATGTGTCAATTAATTAAATTATATCCACTTTAAAAACCAGAGTTTGAGTAGGCTGGGTTAAAATTCTTCAAATCGAAGACAAATAAATATTTTCTTGAAAAAAAAAATTATGAAATCGATAGAGAAACATATAAACGTTATTACCTTACCGTCCATACACTCTAATATTTTAAATAATTAAATTGCTTTTATTTTCAAAATTATGCTTTAATAATTTCAATGACAACTTGGGACATTAATGACAGTTCCTTTGTTCTCATCCAGTGCTATGACCTTCCTCAACCTGTGCCACGCACTAAACACGCGTATTGGCCTAATTCAGGTAACTCTGACTCAGTTAAGAACTGATGAACGTCGGCAGCCGTGGTAGGGAAAAAATAACTGGAATGAAGTAAGTAGACGATATCGAATTCGAACGTTCAAATTTTGTAATTTTTGCTTTCGCGAGAGGTCCGGTTTGCTCTTGAATAATCCATAACCTTGCATGTTATCACACCAACAAGTAATAAAGATCAACTATTGAGTAAAACTACGCCTACTTTAACAACAGTAACAATAAGATATAAAAATATGAAACCATATTAAATTTATACAAAAATAATCGAAGGAACAAATACAAATTTACCGTCCGTGGACAGTATATATTAGATTTAAAAAATAATAATATAAATGACTGGACAAATTACTCTGTAGTTGCTGAGAAAATATACAACGTGTTCTTGTCTAAAAATACAAAAGGTAGGAATTAAATATTTTTAAAATAATTTTTGGGTGTGTTTTTTGTAGTTTTGTATTATTTTCGAATACATGTATATTACTAGTGAGGTTAGAAACCGTACTATTAATGTTCCGTCTTATATTTATCAAAAAGCAACACGTAAAGGGTAGAGGGGTAAAAAGATGATTGTCCAAAAACCGAGATTTTGAGATTAATATGTGAATCTATACCTAATATACTAGCTGGTAATGACAGATTTTGTGCAACGTTTTTTTTTTAATGTTTACATCTTTTAAGTTATGATTATTACAGATTTTTAACATGTTCTAGCGAATTATATAAGAGTGCTCGCATGCAGCGGCGTCACCAAGCAAATTTGAATTTGTATTGAAAATATATAATTCCGAACGATTAGTAAAAAAAATTATATGCAAATCGTTCTCTGTTAAAATTTAAAAAATATACCGTCGTGAATAATCTGCAAACAGCTATATTTTTGTTGTTAAATAGACCACGAAAAACTGCTTTGCATACACATCTAAATTCATTGAAGAGGAAAAAAGGTGTCTTTATTGATAACGAACCCAAACAATGAATACAATATATACCGTGAGCACCATAAGTCTTACCCCCCCTATCTAAATCGTTACTGGAGTCTTGTGAGGAAAATCGCCGAGACACGTCGATTTTTGATTTCTACAGTGTACATTTTTGTATGAATAGTTTACCCTTAATTTCATCCCTTACTGGAGGGGAGCAACCCTTTCGAAAAATTTAAATAGCATGGGGTGGTGAGTGATAGCTCATTTGAACGAGGGTTTTATTCTCTATTCAACCATGTAAAAAAATTTGAAATTTGCTTCATTAATTCTCGACTAATTGTTGTTTCAGAATAACGGAAATTAACGTAGCGCACTCATCCTTAGAATTAAAATTCGGCCCTGCATGATTTCTGTTTTGGTTCAGACGTGAAGTAAGACTTTTTGCCATTAGAAGGTCAATATTAGTTTAGTTGCTTTCGTATTTTGTGAAGTTTTGTTATTTTTAAACATTAATAAATCAACACGTAACGAAGCAAATTTAAAAAATGTTTGCACGGTTGAATAGAGAATAAAACCCCCTTTAAAATGAGCTATCATTCACCACCCCATGCCATTTCAATTTTTCGAAAGGGTTGTTCCCCTCCAGTAAGGGATGAAATTAAGGGTAAACTAATCATACAAAAATGTACATTGTAGAAAACAAAAATCGACCTTCTCGGCGATTTTCCTAACAAGACTCCAGTAACGAGTTAGTTAGGGGGGGTAAGACTTATGATGCTCACTGTATGTATATTTTACATGTAAACACTGATGCACGCAGCATGTACACTTCGCGTCATATAATAGTGGTACAACTCTTATAACAAAAAAGCGTGCTTTTCAAGCTGTGTAAATTGATCTTTAAAATTGTGTCAAAGTTAAACTACTTTTTAGGTTATAATTTCTAGACCAACGTTGCCAACACTACGAAAATATTAGTAGATGTAATGATACGAATAAGTTTGGTAAAGCAATAAAACGCAATTAAAAAATTAAAAAATTAAAAATTTAATGTAATTTAAAATGAATAAGTTTTAAATTTAATGTTAACTTTTCATCTTCTGCCAAGCTTTACTAAATCATTTAAAACATAATAAATATTAATTTTAATTAGCGTATTTACTTTGCGTATTTTTGGGGCGGTTCGGCTGCACAAAATTCTTTAAATCAGTTTTTCTAATTATTCTTAATACTATTGTTACTGAAGCATGAAAGTTTGTTTCAACTTTTGCCTATCTTGCCGTAAATAATTAGTTAATGTCTCATCTTGTTGTGCTATAGTTATAACTGGTCTCCCAGTTTCTCTTTTTCTGTTTACAATTTGATTGTTGTCCCATTTTTGCAAAGCTGTTAATTGTGATTTTCGCATTTTATCAAACTTACTCAAATGACCCGACATCGTAACAATGCGTTTTGACAAACCTGACAAATCTTACTGTTTGTCATTTTCAAAAGTAAAGTTGGTTTTACAGTGGGAAAAATAAGTGTACCAGTTTTATATGACGCGAAGTGTACTACATCTAGTACAATTGTGAATTGTACTAGACTGGCAACACTGGTTTGGCAACACTGGTTTGGCAATACTGGTTTGGCAACACTGGTTTGGCAACCTTGTTTGTGAGCGGCACGCCAATTAATGTGTTCTTTGACAGTTTGAAGGATCTGTTGGCGTGTGTCTTCTCTTTTTAGCTATATGTATTCGCCAAATCGTCTCACTCGTGTTAGGCTCACTCATCATAATGCGCCACAGACACGGTATACTCAGGTATATTGTGCCACAGAGACGCGCTCAGCCAGAGAAAAATGATGTACCAAAAAATATAGATTAACACGTATGAAAATAAAAATATTAAAATTAAATTTATATTTTTATGTTATTTATGTAATTTTAAAATAATGTGTCTTTATGAAATTGAACTGGGTGTTCACTGCACAAATGAACCAATGGAGAAACCACCCCTGGTCTTAAATACTTCCATTTGCATCTAACACATATTTTCTAATTTATTAAAATTGTATAAATAGTTTCCACATATATATTTTTTACAGTTAACGGTATTTATTGGTATTTTCTTCGATTAAATTAATCATTTTACTAAATCGAGACATTTAACAATAAATAAATTTGAAAGTGTCAAAACTTTTTAGAAATGTCATATTATTTAAACTTGTTTACGTATTAAATACTGATTGATAATAAATGAGAAAAAGGGTAAAAGTCTTGAATTACTGTCTCTACTTTGAACCTTTTTAATAAATAATTATTAAAATAGTTATTAAACGAAACGTCCAATTTTGAGTTTTATCATTTAGCGGAATAAAAAATAGACGTAATGGTTCAAACTTGACTTAAGTGTTAACATCCCTAGGGAACTTATCAGTGTAAGTCAGAGCTGATTGGATATGCTAATACACCTGACTGAAAATGAACGATTTTAATTGGTTTTCTATTGATGCCAGAAATTTTCAACTTAATTTCTCGGAAAATAAAAATGTTTTGTTTTTATTTATCAGTTATTGTGAAATAATTTGTGGTTAATTTATTAATAACAAAAAATAAAAATATATGTTTTTTCATTTTTTTGCTGGACTGGCGCGGCGCCGATTTAATTGACTTCCCGCGCCGGTCCAAGGGGTCTCATCCGCCCCTGGCCGTAGACATAAAAACAAAACAAAAGTCATGATTTTGACAGAAAACAAATTCATAATCGTTCCAGTTTATTATTATTGACAGTAAATGTTTCAATAATTTGTTCACTTTTAGTTGCTTTTGTATTGTTTTTTTTTTATCGCGATCACCGTTATTGTTTTAATTGCTATTGCCGTTGTTATTGTTAGTTTGGCAGCTATCAAATATAGATTTCCCATTTAATGAGCAGACCGACACACTATTATTTATTTGATACTGTCAGGGTAACTACCGCGTAGTTATTTATAAACTGGAGAATTCCAAATCACAAAACTTTTACCAGAATCGAAACAGAATTAACGCTAGAACACCAGGGGCGGCTATGAGTGTTATTTATTATGTCCCCTCCATAATATCTTTCCTATAAAAACAATTTATGATCTCTTAGGACTATCGTCGGCCGCAGCAAGATAGAGGCCCTCGTCACTATGGATACGGAGTGGGACACGCGCTAACGGGTACATCTTGCAGTCGTCCCTTTTAATGCAGATAAGGGCGCAATTTTTTCGCTGCCGGCCAACATTTAGAACTTTCTTAAAGTTGTTTTATAATTTTCACGGAATTTTACAAATCACCATGTTAAATGATAGACTAAACCCTTAAGCTATGCTACCAATAAATATAAATTTAGTTCAGGAGATAACTAAAGTCGACGAAAAAGTCATGGAAAAAATTATTTGAATAAAGGATCGTAGAGCAGATTTCAATTTCAGGAAGTCATGTCATGAACTTTCGTAAAAACAGAAAATAACAAAATATAAATTTGTCGTCTTTCATATTTGATTTTTTTTTACATAATTATTTTGTAAGACGTTTTACTATATGAAATATATTTCATTTTGTTTATTGACTACTGACAAGGTGCAGTGTGTAGTGTGGTATTATGAAAAAATAAATAAAGAAATAAATAAAAAAACAAATATTCCATAATCCCCAACCTCAAACCAACTGGCTCCCTCCCACCTTCGCAGCTCACAAAAAGCTATTCTTAAAATGATTGGTAACAAAAGCTCTGTAAGTTGGATCTTTAGCAACCAATTATTAATATTCGTCCTATCTAAATTCAGCTAGTGCAAGCATTATTACAATAAACCACGTTTAAATTTTTCACAAATTGTTGAGGAGCGCAAAGTAGTCGACAACGCATTCCACATATTTATGCAGTAGAATATCTGAATAAAAGAGGAGTGCCCTAAAAGTGGGGATAAACGTCACATTCCATAGGCGTACTTTGCAAAATAAGGTCACTGTATATAAAATGGTAGATATATACGCACTTCGTAGATTAAATGTTTAATAAAAAAGTTATATTATATACCAAAAATAAAAATAAACCTTATGCTTCTGATAAAATTGTTTACATTTTAACGAATTAAATTTAATCAATAAATAACAAGGAGGATTATATGTTGTTAATGTGATTAAACTTTTTTTTAATATCTTGGTATTAAAAGTAACAGTTCACTACCTAAAATCAAAGATTAAAAAATAAAATGTTTAAAAACTATCTTTAAAAGTCATTGTCTTCACTATAACTACTGGTATCATTATCAATGTCTTTTCTGAGGTCTATTATTATACGGTCTATTAAGTTTTCCATTGGTACATCAACTTTCCAAAATTAATTTTCCACATTTTTAATATGATTTCGCAAACTCTCCCCATATAGCACAAATACGTCTTATGGACGTTCTAAAAATGTCCTGCTTGGACATTCAGGACATCCTTAAAACGTCCATTTCACGGACGTTTTATGGACGTCTTTGGAACGTCCATTGTTAATAATCAGGATGTCTTAAAAACGTCCATTTACGAACATTCCATGGACATTTTCAAAAGAATAACAGGATGTGCCTTCTCAGCTGAATCTGAAAATAATTTAATCGCTTTTTCAAAATAAAAGGCAGATCAATATTAAAATCCAATCTGTTTGTTTAAGTTTGCCTTGCTAGTCATTATAAATTCACTAACCTTTTAGCTTTGTAATATTCACTGGAAAACTTCCACCTTTCTCAGACATAAAAATGGTACAAACTGTAAAAAATTAATATTAATCAAACAAAAACTCACAGAGTCGAATCACAGTCAAATGGCGGAATGATAGAACTTGCACTCGTATAAGATGTATATACCATTGAATCATGAATATTGAACACCATGTTTTTTTTTTTCTTTTTTTTTAATAAAACCTGAGCCCTGAAAATATTTCAGTGCTTGAATCTAAATAAATAAAAAATAAAATGTCACTTGCACACAATGTCCCTTTCTTGCAAATGACCTTCTTCGTTTTTGCCTATTTGGCCTTCATTCAATTGGATATTGGGACATTGCCATCTTTAATAATTATTTATATTATCTCATTATATTATATGTTTTTTTATATAATATAACCAAATAATAATACAATGCGAATGTGAATCCATGGAAATATAGTAAAGCACGTAGAATTGTTGTTCTGCGGATATCTATTTCTTGACGTCCCGAGGATTTACTAAACTGGACATACTTAAAACGTCCAGAATTGGCCCTGGACGTACAAACGATAAATGAACATGTAATGGACGTCCTGTGCTATCTGGGTCTATTCCTTTTTCTCGGGCCATCTCGTCTATAATATATTTTTTGTTTTTGCTATTACGAGTAATTCTGTCTTCAAGGATTTAGGAAGACTAATAATATTTTAAGAAAAAAAAACCGTTTTGAAATATTTTTTTCCATCTTGTTGTAGGTAGTGACTCATTTAATCGACTGTAATAGGATGCATTATCCAAAACAATAACGGGGTTGGTTGGAATATTTTTATAATGTTCTGAAACCAATTTTCAAACATATAGGGCCTTTAATTTTTTATGATAGTCTTTTGTTTTCTTTGACTCGAACATTAATAAACCATCTGGCAAAAATTCATCGGTACTTCCAATATGGGTTATTATTAAGTGATTTTCTTTTCCTGTTGGATTTTTTAATCTACAAGAAACCCCTTCCATAAAGGCTTGTTTTTTACTTTTGAAGAAGGTATCTTGCCAAATTTTTGTTGCTGTATGTCCAGCATTAACCCATGTTACATCTAAATAAAATACCTATTTATGTTTATGCTGATTCCTTGCGTCCGCTATTTTCCTTAAATAATCTTGTCTCCAAGCACTGATTTCGTCTTTCTGTGTTTCTGTCACCTTTTTTATAACGAAAATTTAATTCATGTAATATTTTTTGCAGATAAAAATATGATAAATTTCGAAAAGTGGGGCTATTGTCTATTTCTTAGTGAAATTTTTTAAGTGTAGGAATTTCATTTAAAAAGAAAAAAGAGTGTACCATTTGCCTTATTACATTCTTTTCCGAAGTTTCAATAAAGGTCGTGTTTCTTCCTAGGGCTTTTTCGGATGTGAGACTTCTCCAATAACTTATCATCTTTAATGATGTTATACATTGTCCACTTAGATACTTCAGTATAGATCTCACATTTAGTGGCTGTTTCATCCACAGAAAGTAAAATAAAGTCTTTTCGAAGAATAATAAATACATTAAGTATGATATTTTTTTCTTCTAAAGATATTATGTCTACTAGGTCGTTTACGCATATTTTCTAATGGACTTGCCATTCTTATATAACTGTAATACAAAATTCCGAACCAATTAAAATACATACGTTACGGCTAAGAATAAATAAAGTCTGACTTATATGTGAAAAGAAAAGGTTTATTACAGTAAAAACCATGAAAACATTAAATTTAAACAAAAGCTTTTGTTAGGCCGATTAGATTAAAATTAATTTAACTACAAATAAGCATTGAAGGATGAGGTATAAATGAAATGTCTACCTCTTGAACCTGTACTACGTTCTGCAAACTAAATTACTGCATTCCTTTCTAATCTAGACTATAGTAAAAGTAGATATCAACAATAATTTAAAATATTAATGCATGGGTCGCAGGCGCGGATACAGGGGGGGGGGGGTAATAGGGTAATTACCAGATTGCCAGATCGTCTGGATGGCGCTAGTTGCCTTCGTTTCTTTCAATAAATTTTGCCAGAATTAGTGAAAGCCTTGCCCCTTAATTTGCGTCGATACATGTTCTTCATGTACGACGTGCACAATGAACAATTCGCTGGGAGACAGATTGGTAGGGGACAAGAAGCAGTGATTCAATTTCCAGATTTAAATCCTTGCGACTTCTTTACCTGCGAAGCGTTAAAAACACAAGTTTGCACGTAGGGACAGAAAAAAAGGTATAGGAGATGAGCTATGAGTAGAGCGGAGCATAGAAAGAATAGAGAGACAAAAAGTGAATTGGTATTGGCTGACAAGATCACTATACAAACGAAACAAAAGAATACCAAGAAAAACATAAAATAGTACAGTAGCGGAATGCCTGAAGAATGGTAAAAAACAATTAGCACAATTTGTACCCTTAAGGTGTTTAAGGTTCATAAATATAAAAATAAATGATTGGTTTATAGCCTATTGTAGTTATGTGTAATGTGACCCAAGTATTTTTTAATGTTCAGTCCTATCGTGTATTAAAAGTAATGGGTTAGACTTACTGATCAGTGGTGTAGACCAGCTCCTTGCTTTTCTTCTATATTTAAAACAAAACAAATTAAAACAAAATAAATTAATCTTGAATAATTGAAACAAAGATATTTATTGTAAATAAAACTAAAAAATATTTACAAATTATAGTAAGTACATGAACTTTTCAAACATAAATATGGAGGTAGCGCCCACAACGATTGATAAACGAAATTAACCTAAGGTCAAGGTCATGGACTAAATAAAACATTGCTATTGTTATTAAATTAACAAACATTACTTGCTATTCTCTTTCACCTGTTATTTTTTTAATAAATTATCTCAGATGATCGATCATAATTCGTACATTATCAACCAAAAAGTTGGAACACTGCATTTTCTTTATTTATAATTATTACTGTTAGGATAATCACAAATTTGTATTAAATTTCCATGTTACAAAGTAATTTATAAACTATTAAGTTAATAGTTGTAGCTAAAGTATGGTATTCAAGTGGCATACAATGTCTATTGCCCACAAAGTTGATTCCTAGTGTAGAATACGGCTCATGTGACAAATTTCACTCACACCAGCATTATACACTTGTTGATAATATACAAACGAGACATGGAAAAAAATTGTAAGAGGAACATAGTAACTTTTTCTCGAAAAAAACAGAATAGCTTAAAATAGGATAAAATGAATGTTTTAATTTATAGTGATTGGGCGTATACATTCAGTCAAAAAGAGTAACGCCACATTTCAACATTGGCCGAAAATGTCTTATATTGCGGATATAAAATTAAATATTATTTATGAACCCCCGGGCGGTAAAGTCCAGATTATAAATACGTTTAGCGAGCGTAAAGTGCCCCTTTATCGCCCGCGAACTACTTTACCGCCCGCCGGGCGTTAAAGTAATAGTATATTATTCAACGATTGGGTAATGATGACTATTACTCACGAGGATGAAGTTTGCACAACGAGCCGCAGGCGAGTAGTGTAATCATCCGACTGAGTAATAAACATTACGCGCGAGTAGAATACTATATTTTTTATATGATTATTAAATTAAATAATAGAAAGAGTTATGCAATATTTTATTTCATTTATTTGTTCCAAAATTTATTAGGAAATTAGAACAGTTTTTAAAATTAACAGAAGCTTTTGAATCCAAATCAACAGCCGTAGTTATATTTCTACTTGTTAACAGGAGCATTGATAATGAAAAAGCTGGTATCCTGATTCTTTTGGACTTTAGTAAGGCATTAGACACGTTAAATCACAAACTTCTGGCAGTCATCTGTATCTGTAACGTGTGGAGGGTAAGTTATCCCCACGGCACGTGAGCCTCATTAGGCCCATTGTGCATCCTCCTAAGATGATAGGCACCTCCTAGCTCGTGAGCCAGCCTACAGATTAAATGTAGTTGACAACGTCGCCAGGAGGTGCTTCTCTTATATCGGCCGGTGTTAGCCGATACTCGCCGAACACAAATCTTCTAATAAATGTAAGCGTAATCGTAAAAGATATGCTCGATGGTCTCATCACAATATATCCCCTATAGTAATGTTACTGGGATTCAAGAAATGGCTTTGAGTTACGCTGCGGCCAGACACAGGTCTCATGGCGCTAGTATCGTTATTGATTTTTGACATCGGCACGTTCATTGGTTGACGACGAATTCAAAACAATCTGATCGGAGCGTTACTCACTCCCACTCCTTCTCTTTGTTTAGATACTTATAAAAGAAAGAGATACCAGTTAATAATTCCTATTTCGAATCATCTTTCATTCTGTAGCGTTGAGTTTTTATAAGTGAAGCGTGAAGTGTCAGTGTTGACAAGTGATAATTTTTTGATTTTTTCTTCTACGAAATTTAATATTAATTTTGTTTCAGCGATATTTATTGTGATTTGTGTTGTTGTATTAAGTGCTTTCTTATTTAATATGGGAAACAAAACGTACAACAAACTCAGAAAAAGAGGAATCAAGGAGGGATTGCTATCTATGGCTGTCATCCAAGGGTCTGCGCCCTAGATAATACTTTTCCAGTGGGAAAAGCCTTTAAAATTCAAGTATAACAATTTTATGTTTCCGTTTTCCCTTCTTTTAATGTAGGTGCCAATTTTGAGGTAAGTTTGTAATAATTTTTCATATTTTTTCAGTTAATACCTACCCTCTTAATATTATAATTTAACTATGATCTTATGCTTTCCTATGGACACGATTCAAGGAGGGAGTCCTATGGCTGTCATCCAAGCCCTAGATAATAGTTTTTCAGTGGCAACAGCCTTTAAAATTCAAGTATAATAATTTACTTTTTTCGAAGTAGATGTCCATTTAAACTAAATTTTTTTATTTCACTTATTGATTTTAGCATTTATATACAGTATTGGCTAATGAACACTTTCCAATACGTTTGGCTAGAATCGAAAAGAAAACTAAAGAGTTAGCGCATTAGTTCAATCAGGAAACGAATAATATGAATGTTGCCTTGTGTGCTGTGTAATATGAACAGGCACACGGTGTGATGCATTCCCACGTAGCCGGCTGGCTACGTTCATAGTATTCTATTCCTTCTCCCACTAATGCTAACTCTTTGTAGTTTTTACTTGGACATTAGCAAAACGTATTGTACAACATTCGATAGCTGTCACTGTATTATCACAAACATCTCTTAATAACTAAATGATTTCATTTAATAGTTTCTTTTTTTTTTTTTTCAGTAAAATGGATATGGCTAGAGTTATCTTCGTCTTTAAAATATATTAAATAAGTTTTATAATTTTTCAAATAAAATACTTTATACAATTTTTTGTTTTTTTTACCAGAGCCAATTTTTTTTCAGATCTAACCTCTGTAGGTAAAAAATAAGTGATTTAGGTAAAATTGAAAAGTATATTACATGTTCTTTTAAATGTGTTGTTAATCCAAATGCTGCTCTTATTGTAATAGCTAATAATAAAAGAATTAGTATTATTTTTAGCTATCAAAATAAAAATAGCGCCTGGATTTACAGCTCGTTTAATCGAACATGCAATATACTTCTCAATAATTATTGATTTAAAAATTCCCGCCATTCCGCGGCTGAAAATTTACAATTTTGGCGGGAAATTTAAGTTTCGCCTTTAAATTATATTTGAATTTACCGCCATATCGAGTTAGTTGAGCGGCCAGACACAGACGCATTCTTGCGCTGCAAACTTAGTGCCAACTCTTTAACAAGTGAGATGCACTACTATAGGGGATATATTGTGGGTCTCATCATCTTGTTCGCACCCTCCGCAGAGTGCGGATTCTGACAGCCCCATGTTATGGAGATGCTTCCGTACTTGGCAATGACCAGTCAGAATGCCTGTGACCAGACGCAGATTCTGTCCAGTCATAGTCAAGTATTTGTTTGCTGCAGTGTTGTCAGGATAACTTAAGAGCTCCCTGGCAACTCTTCAGTTTCTTGTTTCATCCCATCTTTCTTTGAATTTCACAAGGGAATGTTCTTTAATTAGGTCTGTCACTATCGATTTTGTCAGGCCAATAGAAGGGTCAGGTACAAAAAGTATTTGGTTGGCTGCTTTTTTGGCTAGTGAATCGGCAAGACGGTTACCTTTCGATGTAGCGTGACCTTTGATCCATCTTAACGTGACCACATTGTTGATGGATACTTTGGCCAAATCTTCGTGACATTCTAGTACTAACTCTGAATAAATTCGTGGTCTGTTCAGGGTGAGTAGTGCTTGTCTGCTATCTGTATAGATGGCAGCTAAGTGCTCCTACTATGGATTTGATAATACGTCTCTTAATTTAATAAAAACTTATTTGCCTAACCGCACTTATTTAGTTCTAGTGGATGGTCAAATGTCTTCTTCGATCCATATTGAATTTGGTGTACCTCAGGGCTCTATCTTGGGTCCCCTTTTGTTTCTAATATACCCATCTGACTTATACAAACAGGTTAATAATTGCGCTATACAATTTTTTGCTAATGACACTCAGATTATTCGAGATTTTTATTTTCATGAATGTGATAGTACCATGAATATTATAAATCATGACTTAAAATTTTGTACCTATGAATTTCGGGCGTAAACAGCATTTATGGACATAACGCCTGTTATATACCCTTGATACATAAATAACTATTGAAAAATTCCTATAACTAGTCAAATAAATATTAAGAGGTGTTTACCTTTTTATTAGCGAGAGCTGGGTGCATAGGTTTTGAAGACACTTTTTTTAATACGATTTCAAACGATTTGCTTATCTGTATTTTAATTATAGTAAAATAAGACCATGGAAATCGTATTAAAACTAAAGTATTTTCATAACCTATGCACCCAGCCCTCGTTAATAAAAAGGTGAACACCTCTGCTGAATTTAAGCTCTTAATTTCTATTTGACTAGTTGTAGTAATTTTTTAAATAATATTTAATTTTATGTCCGCAATATAAGACACCCTGTATATATTTGAGGAGCAATGTTGAAATTTGGTGAGACTCTTTTTGACTGAATGTATACGCCCAATCACTGTAAATTAAAACGTTAATTTTATCCTATTTTAAGCTATTCTGGCTATTACGAGAATTAAGGTACTTTGGGGCCTATTCTGTAACAATTCCTTTATATTTAACGGCCTTTAAAAATATTTTTTTTTCTTTACTTCTGTCATTACTTAAACGGATCTTTAATAGTATATTATGCAACGATCATGTAATGATGGTTATTAATACACGAGCATTAACCGGGATACGAAACGAGCCAAAGGCGAGTTTCGTATGGTTTATGCGAGTGTTTTAATAACCATTACATGAGAGTTGCATACGCTATTTTTTCTACACCCGATAAATAATCAAGACCTATAAATATTATATTTATATTGGTATTGAACACAACAGTAATTACTCGTATTTCTATAAAAAATTCTACAAAATTGTAATTAATGGTATTACTTCAGGTATTGGTATTTCCCTAGATTTTTGCGGTAAAATATTTTGTACTGTATTTTCTGCTTTCTCCGATATGTGTGGAGGAGTCTTCTATATCGCTAATATCAGACATTTTAATATTATAAGAACCTAGGACAAACGTCAAACAGCATGCTTGATTGAAAAATTGTAGGTTTCTATTGATTAAAAATCTGTATCGTAATGAAAAATCTGTATCATAATGGGTATCATTATGAAACGGATTATGGGCATATAAGTGCATTATTATAATACGGGTGTAGAAAAAATACATTAGAGGACTATCTTAAAGAAATCTGTTTAAATAATGACATAAGTAAATTAACGAATACGAACATATTTTTATAAGCCGCCAATATTTTTAAAGGTCGTTAAATATAAAGGAATTGTTACAGAATAGACCCCTTTATTCCTTATAATTGAAGTTAGCTGTGAAATTTAAATTTTTTGGGTTGTTACCTACTTTAGTAACTTACACAGAATGACATTTATTACTTGACATTTTCATTCTAAACAAAGTTATTACTAATTATCCTTCCTCCATGGTTATTACTTCGAAATGATCCTGCAACAAAAAAGAAAAATTTAATTTATTGAATATCGAAATCATAATCAAAACATATAAAACTACAGAAATTATTAAAAATGTCCATTTACTTTTAAACACAAATCAACTCTTCTTCGCAATCCGGCAAAAAAGTTATGCAACATTACCAGTGAGTTATTGTTCTCTTTACACTTTTCTGTTATGCGATTTCTCAGTTCTTCCAGATTACCAATTGCCGTTGAAAAAATAGGGGAGACTGTGGGCCATGCTCCCTCCCCCGATGTAAAATTCTTACAATCCATGAGTATTTTATTAACAAAATATGCTGAAAAGGAAATTGTTATTAGCAATGGCCCCTCGAAAATTTGGCCTAGAGTCGCCCTTGGGCTCGTTAAAATAAAAAATAATCTGTTTGACTTTTTAGAATTAGCTTAATTAAATAAATTTGGTAAAAGTTAAAATTATATCCTCTCCTAAATGCGTTAAAGTACTAAATATTAAAAATACTACTCTGTTTTCGATTAATTAAAATTTTCAAACGTTTGCCTGTAACATTTTTTTTAAAACTTTTCACTCTCAAATATTTTGAAAGACCTTGTATTAACAGCTCCAATATAAGGAAGCCAGATAACATAATTATGGGAACCGCAAAATTATATATACACCACACACTGTTTACTAATAAATTTTTATTACAGTAGATAACTTGAAGTGAATCGGAAGCGTAACCTACTCACTAAGGATACAAATTATTTTAACGATGGATTCGGTGTTTTACATACTTCTTCTTACAATGAAATTATTGTCACACATTGTCCGCCCGTTTCTTTTTGTGGCTTCCAGAGGAAAAAGGCAGATTTTACCACCTTTAAAAAACGACATATTAACAATTAGTGCAACAGAATTAGCTGAAAAAATCAGAAAGAGACAGGTAAGCTTTTCCTTCTACTTATTTTTTACACGCTAGTAGGTACTAATAGTTTCAATCAATTAATTGCCTCACTCTTAAAGTGACACTGGAACAACAGAACATCATTTTACGAATTAAATCCAATAACATTTATGCTAATTATTAAATAATTTAATTAATCAATCTTCCGACATCACAAAACCTTACAATTTAACCAAATTGTTAGAAATAAAAAACAAAATATTATTAGGTAAAATTAAAAGTAAAAATGTAAAAAAAATATATGCATGCACGAAATATTAATTTTAGGTAAATTAAGTTAAGGTACTGTGACTTGACAAACCGGGCCCTAACCTAGTTTTTCAAATACCCTTAACCTTGGCCTAAATTTCGTCTAGTTTATCCCCACGAAGTGATGTTAAAAACCCCCAATGTAGCTGTAATGGAGGAAGAACAAAGAAAACACCGAGATTAATTTTGAATACTGTTTATTTAACATCTATTCTTTTGTACAGCCGTACATTTAGATTATGTGCCGTTTTTAAGCTTAACATTATGTTTATGTAGGCTTTTCAATGTGTCATTTCTAACCTCAGAGCTTTTAGTTCCCATAAAAGGGTAAAATAAAAGTCGGAAGTACTTTGGTATATTTGTTTGTCTCCTAATATACAATCACACGTTTCCACGGAAATACTGAATTACGCATTGTCCAATAAAAGAGAGTACAGCGGTAGCACGAGGAGTGTTGTGAGATATAAAATATTGCGTCGAATTGAAAACCTCCTCCTTTTTTGAAGTCGGTTAAAATTAATATTTCTAATATGTGTAAAAACCGGAGTGTAGATTTACCTCACCGTGCGTCACGCCTTTCTCTAATATTCCAATGCCGTAATGTACTGACATACTCAGGGGTCTATTCTGTAACAATTCCTTTATATTTAACAGCCTTTAAAAATATTGGCGGCCTATAAAAATATGTTCGTATTCGTTAATTTACTTCTATCATTATTTAAACAGATTTCTTTAAGATAGTTCTCTAATGTATTTTAAAGATCCGTTTAAATAGTGACCGAATTAAAGAAGAAAATATTTTTAAAGGCCGTTAAATATAAAGGAATTTTTACAGAATAGACCCCTCAGTCCTGTATGAAAAACACTGAACGGTCGATCGGAGAACACCTGATATAAAGGGGGATGCCCGTCAGGCCCACTTTTGGGGTATCTCAGTAGATATCCATCCAAGCCTCTATCAGGCTTTAATTTACATAGCCGCAAGGCCGAATCCAAAATTCTCATTTCCAAAAAAACGATCTAGTTATAGTGTTTCCAGACTCAATCCAATATAGGTGTTGTACCGGGATTGCGTAATAATTCGCGTTACATACTATGCGAATGTTACAAATTCCATATCCTCACATTGCAAATAAGCGTGAACCGTCTTGGTATAGCCTCTGATGTGGCACACTTAAGTTTTAAACATCTACGCACCTACAGTTGATGTTAAGTCCACAAGTGAGCGGCCAGAATTGCAGGCTCGTCTGGCTGCTTTAGTTGTTTTATCTTTGATCAGTAGCGTGCACGGTTTTAAAATGTTTCCCAAAGCGTTTGTTATAAACTTGTTTTAATTTTTCGGTGTTTCTGTTAAATTTTGATTTGTGTTATACGAGATGCTTTCTGGAGACCTTTGAGGTAGATGTAGATGCTAGAGTCATAATTTTACATGCCGGAAATGAAAATGACTTTGTAGCAAACGCTTCGCTACTTTCAGCAAAATATGCCAATAAAGCTCTGCTGGTTTATCATGAAGATATGAATGCAGCAGTTTTTAAGAAATGGTCTGCTGAACAACTTTTACCGAATATTCTAACTAATTCAGTCATTGTAATGGACAATACGCCATATCATTCCCGGCCAATTCACAAGAAGCCAAGTAGTGACTCTAAGAAATCAGATATATCAGAGTATTCAAAAGATAATAACATTGATAGTCCTGCTTCCGTAAAAACAAAACCACAATTGTTACAAATTGTTAAAGTAAGAATATTCCAATACGGTATTATATTGATAATTTTGCATAAGATGATGGATACTGTATTGAGGTTACCACCTTAATATTGTGTACTTAATCCAATTGAATTAGTTTGGTATTCAGTTGTCCGTCTTTGACTGACGTTTGGAAAATTTACATTAGTCACGTCCTAAAAAGGAAAAAGAATATCATATTTTACCTTCTATAGCTCCAGTAGTTATATATCCAAACCTCGATTCCTCGACAGATGGTTCAGATTTAGATTGGAATTAACTTTCTTATTTTTCATTATTGGTAATCCGAGAGTCATCAAATTAATTCATTGTTAACATTTTATTAGTTCGTATTCATTTATTTCTTTTAAAACATTCATTTTTCTAAATTATTTTATAGTTTTGTTTTATTTGCAAGGAATTTATTTTCCTTTATGGTTTTTGCTTTGAAATTTCGTTTTCCGGAAAAAAAAAAACGAATGGGATACAAAAAGAGATAAGTTCACGTCTGGTACCCTGTTTGAACCAAACGCCCTTACAGGCAGGTACATCTTACTCGTCTATTTACGTTTTATAATTTAATATTCAGTTGTAGCAAATTAACGAGCTATAATAATGATTTTTTTAAGTTTCAAGTAGGACTACAATTAAGTGCATCTATCTAAATAACGGGTATAACGCCGTCCAATTTATAATCATTCCATCGCCCTTTAACAAATACTTTCTTGTATTTATAAAAATATTAAATTTTTAAAATGAGGTATCTACGCCTGTGACAAATCAAACAAAATTGTCGGTAAGAGTTCAGAACGAGTTTAATGAAAGAACTATACATAATTATTAATAATTTAATTTACTTAATTTTAATAATAAAATTGGTACGCCCATGTGCGCGGTCCCTTTGAAGTCGGTTGTTGGACTTGTTGGATTGTGTCTAGAAAGACTATAATAGAAATTAAAAAAAAGGGATAATTAAAACTATTTTTATTAGCAGATGGCATACGGCAAATGGCTGCAATAAAAAATTCATATATTCATTATTTTTTATTTAGTGCCATCACTAATAAGTAAACTAGTAAATAGAATAAAATACTAAAATAGAAAAGAACAATATGAACATGATTACTTCGCAAAAATGTCAGCCATACATCATTGTGCGAGTCAATATGGGTGAAAAGTGAATTAACAAAATTATTGAAAAATATTGTATACTTCCAAAATTTCAGTCTATGCGGGAAATTTCCAGTCTAACGTCAACACTGCCACGTTGTGTCTGCTTTAAATTGCAGATCATTTTATTTATTTATTTTTTTTATTATTATTGACTTTTTCATAAGTGTTTTACATTTTTCTAGGACATTTTATTTTCCTATTTCCCTGCTATATGAGTTATCCTCCTTTTCAGGGTGGTCTGCCCTGATTACAAAAGTAACCTAGCTAGCTATTTCCTAATGGTGTCGTGTGCACGTGTGGGACCTGTGTGGCAGGTTGTGTTCCCCAAAAATATCGCCAATTTTGCTATTTCCTACCCCATAAATGGACAAGTCTAAGTATAGGGTGGGGAATATGATTTAGGAAAACCGCAAAACCTAAATCACGATATTGTACATATACTGTGAATTTTTAATTATATGATTTAGGAAGGGTTTATTGATGCTTAGGGGGGCTGATTCCAGCAGATCATGAAGTTCAGCGGTGAGGGGAAGGTCTTGGGAGTCTGAGAGAAGTCTCAGATTAGGTTGTGGCATTTTTCTTTTCGGTTTTCGAAAAAGTGGAAGTTGGTTTGGGCGCCATGGGGTTCATAGAGTGTCTTGAGAGTGTGTGTTGGTGCCTTTCAGCGTGCAAGAGACATATTGTTTCCTGAGGGTTTGGAAACGTGTGAGGATGGGGGGGGTGTTGGAAATGTTTTCGAAAACTTGCTGGGGGAGCGAGAGGGGAGATATTGAGACCTTCCATTTGCTACACCAGTGAAAGTACTGGTTTAACAGATTTTGGGTTCGAGTATTTAGTTGGTTAAAATTTTTGGCTACCGAGATTAGAGCTGTATCGTCGGTGTATAGGAGGCATTTGGATGTAGGGTGGTTTGGGGGGGGATGTCGTAAGTGTAGATGAGGCAGAGGAGAGGGGCCAGGACGGAGCCCTGTGGAACACCCGCGAGTGGGTTGAATGTGTCTGATAGGGAGTTGCCCACTTTGACTGCGATTTTTCTGTCTGAAAGGTAGGAGTGTATGAGCTTTTTGACTAGTCCGGCATGCCAGACTTGGTCGAAGGCTTTTTGATCATCTAAGAGAACGGCTGAAGAGATTTGTTGAGAGTTTACTGCAGTGACCGCAGTAGTGTGAAGGGAGGAGATTGCGTCCTGAGTAGAGTGGTGGGGTCTGAAACCATGTTGGGATTGAGGTATGTTTCTCTCTTCATAAAACTCCCAAATTCTTTCCTTGAGCAGAAGCTCGAGGAGTTTCCCTAGACTGATATGATAGAGATGAGTCTGTATGAATTTATGGATTTGGTGGGGTCTTTGCCTGATTTGGGGATCAAAATGGTGTTTGCGGATTTCCAGGCAAGTGGAAAATAGGATAGGGAGAGGCAGGAGTTTAGGATAAGGGCGAGGATGGGAAAGATGGTTTCAGGAAGATGCTTCAGCGTTCTTCTGTGAATGGAATCCGGCCCGGAGGCCATGTTTTTGCCTGCTTGGCAAGCATATTGGATGTCTTGGAGGGTGAACTGGGGCGGCGAGTGTCTGAAGGGCGTATTGTTCGGTCTCGTGTTTGAATTATCCGTCAAAGGGGGGGGGGGGGGGTTGTCGGGGGTTCTGAAGGTGGCTTCAAGGTAGGTTTTGTGAAATAAGGCTTTTTCGTCGGGGGTTGAGTGGATTTGTCCGTCGATTTGGAGGTGGGAGTGTGATTTGGTTTTTTTGACCCGTGATGATTCGGAATTTATCCCAAAACTTGGAACCTCTTTATGATCCAAATTAGAAGTGGTATTGATCCATAGTTGCTGTTTGTGTAAGTTGGTTTGGAGCCTGATCAGAGCATTAAGGCGGTTCCATTCAGTTTTGATGACTGGGTCGTGGGTACGGACATATTGTCTATACAATCGTCGTTTTTGGGAGATGAGAGTTAGGATGAATTGGGGGAGGGCTTTTTGTGCCGTGTTTATGATTGCAGATCAACGATTTCGAATCTAATATAGGCATCGCATTCTAATTTGTCAGTAGTGGGGTAAAGTTTGCGCACTGCTGACACACCTTCAAACGATCTTAATGGCTACTATTGAAGCTCCGTAGCGTATACTACTTTTGCTTGATATATATTTTCTAGGATTTTAAAATGGTCACGGTCAGATGAATCACAAAATTTTAAGAAAATTACCTAAAATTTTAATCCTTAATAACGGTCAAATCGAGTCCGCCCTCGTTTCTAAGAATGTTTTATCAACAGTGGCTATCATTTGTTGGTAATATAGGAAATACCGGAGTACTTACACAATGGATCAAACGCAATTATGTAAATAGGGTTTTAAGTACTACAGCATTTGTTAAAATTTATTTGTTATCTATGAGCTAAAATGTATTCTGTTAAAAAAAATTATTGGGTGAAAAAAATGGTGATATCTACAAAATGTGAGGGTGAAGTAGAAGATTTTTTAAAAATATGTTATAGGTCAACAAATACTGTATTTATACTAACCTCTATTCCTTGTTGCTATAACTACTATCAAACAAAATAAATATAAACAAATTAACAGAGTTCTAAGAAATCGTCATCAAAATCATCACTATCACTAGAACTATCACTGCCGTCTTCATTAATATTAATAATAACTGTAGGAATTACAACGTCATCCATTATAATTTCGCGATCTAAATATTTATCTTCGACAGCTATTACATGTGTACATCTTTTTTACAGTCTTCTTGGGTTACTGATTTAAATTCAATTTCAGCTAACATTTGTACATGTGCTAATTTAAAATGAATATTCTTTATAGCTACATTATTTTTTACTACAGCCCAGATCATTTCTATTGGATTTAAGTCTGGGTGGTATGGTGGTAATCTCAAAACTGTATGACCGTGTTCGGAGACTAATCTATCAAATTTGTATTGCTTGAATCTATTTTTATGCTGTTTGATTAATGTGTATAGCTGTGGTCGTAATAAGGAAGGTTGAAATTCAATATTGTTGTCAACCAGTTTATCATTTCATTTTTTCTTGAATTTGAATTCGGAGCAGGATTTTCTATAACATTGTGATACGGTGCATTATCCACAACTACAATGGGTACCCACTACAATAGCATTTGGTGGTAAATTTGTTATTAACAGTTCTTTTAGCCACTTTTCAAAAATTTTTAGATTCATATCATTATGATAATCACCAGATTAATAAACAATTATAAACTCTTAGAAATAAAGGCCATGTTACCACCAGCATAAACTATAATAAGTCTCTTTCTTTTCGAAATGGTGGAAAACAAACCTTTTGCATTATCATCACCAGAATTATGTGATGATGTATGGCTACTATGTATGTAAGTTTCATCAATATACAATGGGACGGTTTTGAGAACGAAAATTTCTAATTTTTTTAATATAATCTATTCTTTTTTCCCTGATGTCAAGCCGTTCTATTAGAACTTGTTTGTTGTTTCGCGTTTTACGCCACTTGAACCCAATTTTTTTTTTTAAGTTCTTAATGATGTGTAGCTCCCTTTCCACTCAATTTCCTTTTTTAATTTTTCACTAAGAGTTTTGACTGTTACGCGCATACCTTCTGTTTCGTGAAATCTATGAACTATATCTCTGATTGTTCCAATATTGTAGGATGGAATATCTGTTACACTTGATGTTCTTTTGCGCTTTTTTGGACTTTTAAACAATTGTTTAGGTATGGTCGACGTAGACTTTTCACCTTTTGATATCTGGTCACCTTCTATAATTATTCGTTCAATTGTTTTTACCGAGTATCCTGTAGCTTCAGCAACTTGTTCTTTAATTTCAGTGAGAATTTTGGGATCATTATTCACAACACATTGTCTATAAATTTCACTATCATCGTTGTTTTTTTTTTATACTATTTGTTGCCGAGGAACATTTTTTTTCATAAAATATTCAAATAGATAAAATATTATTTCCTAAGCCTAAATGTTTGGGCATTTTAACACAAGTAAGTCACTACTCAAAAGAAAACACTACAAATAAATAAAAATAAAATATAACTTCACGCTACACAAACACAAATTCAAGAAAATATTATCATCTACTGATCGCCCCCGACAATACGGCTATTAGCCCAATCGGATTAGTATTTTAGATTCTGAAAAATTCGAAGCAGCAATTTTCCTTCGGAATTCGTTGGAGGGGGTCTCTGGTAGTCTAAATTCAAAAAGTTGGGATTCCAAAGTTGTCGTTACCTCCGCCATCTTGATTTAAAGGGTTATTTTTTGTATCTTGAATAACTCATTTATTTTCAATTTTACACGGAAAATAGTTTTTACAAAAGTTATTTAAAATTAAATTTCCTACAATTCTGCTTTTTTTTTGTACGATCGATTTTTTTCGATTTATACCCGAAAAGAGGGGGTGAATTTTTGGTTATAGAATAACTCGTTTATTTTCAATTTTACGAGAAAAATTGTTATAAACAAAGTTGTTTAAAATTAAATTTCCTACAATTCTGCTTTTTTTTGTACGATCGATTTTTTTCGATTTATACCCGAAAAGAGGGGGTGAATTTTTGGTTATAGAATAACTCGTTTATTTTCAATTTTACGAGAAAAATTGTTATAAACAAAGTTGTTTAAAATTAAATTTCCTACAATTCTGCTTTTTTTTGTACGATCGATTTTTTTCGATTTATACCCGAAAAGAGGGGGTGAATTTTTGGTTATAGAATAACTCGTTTATTTTCAATTTTACGAGAAAAATTGTTATAAACAAAGTTGTTTAAAATTAAATTTCCTACAATTCTGCTTTTTTTTGTACGATCGATTTTTTTCGATTTATACCCGAAAAGAGGGGGTGAATTTTTGGTTATAGAATAACTCGTTTATTTTCAATTTTACGAGAAAAATTGTTATAAACAAGGTTGTTTAAAATTAAATTTCCTACAATTCTGCTTTTTTTGTACGATCAATTTTTTTCGATTTATACCCGAAAAGAGGGGGTGAATTTTTGGTTATAGAATAACTCGTTTATTTTCAATTTTACGAGAAAAATTGTTATAAACAAAGTTGTTTAAAATTAAATTTCCTACAATTCTGCTTTTTTTTGTACGATCGATTTTTTTCGATTTATACCCGAAAAGAGGGGGTGAATTTTTGGTTATAGAATAACTCGTTTATTTTCAATTTTACGAGAAAAATTGTTATAAACAAAGTTGTTTAAAATTAAATTTCCTACAATTCTGCTTTTTCTTGTACGATCGATTTTTTTTGATTTATACCCGAAAAGAGGGGGTGAATTTTTGGTTATAGAATAACTCGTTTATTTTCAATTTTACGAGAAAAATTGTTATAAACAAAGTTGTTTAAAATTAAATTTCCTACAATTCTGCTTTTTTTTGTACGATCGATTTTTTTCGATTTATACCCGAAAAGAGGGGGTGAATTTTTGGTTATAGAATAACTCGTTTATTTTCAATTTTACGAGAAAAATTGTTATAAACAAAGTTGTTTAAAATTAAATTTCCTACAATTCTGCTTTTTTTTGTACGATCGATTTTTTTTGATTTATACCCGAAAAGAGGGGGTGAATTTTTGGTTATAGAATAACTCGTTTATTTTCAATTTTACGAGAAAAATTGTTATAAACAAAGTTGTTTAAAATTAAATTTCCTACAATTCTGCTTTTTTTTGTACGATCAATTTTTTTCGATTTATACCCGAAAAGAGGGGGTGAATTTTTGGTTATAGAATAACTCGTTTATTTTCAATTTTACGAGAAAAATTGTTATAAACAAAGTTGTTTAAAATTAAATTTACTACAATTCTGTTTTTTTTTTGTACGATCGATTTTTTTGTATTTATCCCTGAGAAGAGTGGGGGTGAACCTAAGTATTGTATTGTCACGTTTATTATTGATGTTGTACCATTATTTTTTCTGTTTGTTTTTTTTTTGTTGATTTTCAAAAATGTTATTTGGTACAATTATGATTCCGATTTTTTCTAAGAGTTTACCAAATACAAAAAAATCGAGCGTACAAAAAAAAAACAGAATTGTAGGAAATTTAATTTTAAACAACTTTGTTTATAACAATTTTTCTCGTAAAATTGAAAATAAACGAGTTATTCTATAACCAAAAATTCACCCCCTCTTTTCGGGTATAAATAGAAAAAAATCGATCGTACAAAAAAAAGCAGAATTGTAGGAAATTTAATTTTAAGTAACTTTTGTAAAAACTATTTTCCGTGTAAAATTTAAAATAAATGAGTTATTCAAGATACAAAATATAACCCTTTAAATCAAGCTGACGGAGGTAACGACAACTTTGGAATCCCAACTTTTTGAATTTAGACTACCACAGACCCCCTCCATCGAATTCCGAAGGAAAATTGCTGCTTCGAATTTTTCAGAATCTCAAGCCTGTTCTTCGCCTAATCCGATTGGGCTATATTGTTTGCATCTCTCTTTAACAGTTACAGTAGGCGTTGACAATTGAAATTCGAGATTAACGCGCATCCCCACTTCAGACAAATTAGGTTGCGATGCATGGACTTCTTTTTCAATTTTGACCCTTGACCAAGCTGTCTATAGCAGTGTTGCCGGTTCAAATAAGAATATGTCCTTAGACGGAAGCTGAGTATAACAAGTCATACGCAATTCATTATAAAAAAAAGAAATTTTGTTATAAAATGTAGTTTTATTATTTGATATTTAAAGAATGTCATTGACCTTGTAACCTATAGAAATATACATTGCGGATGTATTATATATGTATATTTAAAATTTTATATATTTGTTATTTAATATAGGTACCTTATAAATAATTAGACTTGACAACACTGTCTCAATAATACCAATGAACTGGAGTGGGGTAGAAAGCCAATGTACATATTGTTTCATAAAACAAGATGCGACTCTATGGGTGCAGCCATTTTTATTTCTCATCTCATCGGGAGTATTGATAATAACCATTTTCTGTTTCACATTGTTATTGTTCAATCCACAAGCTGGTGGATCAGACAATAACAAAGTGAAATAGAAAATAGTTGTTATAAATACTCCCGAGTGAGACGAAAAATAACATGTCTTTGCCCATAGAGTCGCATCTCAAGCTTATTGACAAGCATTCTACCCCACTCCAGTTCATTGAATAATACCAATACAATACCAAAATTCTCCTGAAATTCAATTTTAAAGTTGTCGATACAATTTTACTTGTAAGACTGTGTTCGATTTAATTTACTGAAACGGACATACTGGCGTAATGGGCGCCGGCCAAGCCTTAAAGTACCCACCTCACTAACTTTTTACATACTTGTGTTTGTGTAATAATCTAAAAACAGTAGAAGATGAAACACCTTTTCCTCTGCTTATTGTTGACAGTATTATTGTGGTTGTTGATCTAGTAATTTCGATTGCTTCGTTATTTTCGAGTTTTATGTTTTTTATTGCAAACTGACCTGGTTGATGTAAAATTATGCATGAAATCAATTACATAGGTACAAATTAGCTGCATAACCTCTATGGTGTATCCTAGCAGCAGCTCGTGCAGAACTGTTAGTTTTTTAGTATAAAGTGTTCAATTCGTTCTTGTAAACTGTAAAAATGATTTCAATTAATTGTTAAAATCCCCAAAACCTTTTCATAAAAAAAGTTCACCAAGCCTGTGGTGAAATAAAAAACCTTGTAGCTTATAAAATGATTTATTTAATTAAAACCCATTTATCATACATTTTTGAAATCAATTGAACGAGAAGACTCCAAAAAGGCTTTAAAAAATTGGGGACGCCGTTAAACAAAATTGTTGGGATGATACCAAGGATGAAAGAGTGACTTTTTCAGCAAACTTAAATATGACACAATATCTCCCTCTTCGATTACTAATTGACATATTTTTTTAGTTTCTTTAAAATCAGTCCATCAAAAGTGTGTTAAGGTGGTTAATTTTATCTGAAGACATGAAGAGCTCTGTATATTTATCAAATATTATGTTCTATTTAAATAATATTATTTACCAAAATCTGATAATTTTTTAAAACATTACAATAGTAAAATTTATTTTGTCGTGTTATGTTATTATTGTACTAAAAAAATATTTACATAACTTCTCATACTCAAGGTTTTAATTAAATAAAATACCAGCCTATCAAAATGGTAGTTATTAAATCCAGTTAAACGACTTTTTTTTTATTATTTTTTACGTATTAACTTCAACGGTAGTAAATACGAGTACTATATACAGGGTGTCTGATTAAGGGCTCTTACCGACTGAATATTTTGAAGAAGATATTAAAAAAAAAAGCAAGAACAGATAGATTTATTTCAAGAAAGACATCTTTCTATCATAACCTCAATTCTCATACGTCAGTCCCCTACTCTCTGCCAATCTACCATTACAATTTAAATAGGGAAAGTACCATGTATGACCTATCGTGGAAAAGAGGGAGCTAAAACCAAAAGTACCGCAATGATTAGTCATATTGCTGAATTTCCCATAAAATTACCTTTTTCATGATATGTCATACTTACTTGGTACTTGCTCAATTTAATTTTTTTTTAGTTAGAGTGACGCAGAGGAGGGGAATGATGTATGGCAGTTGAGGATATAGTAGAGAGGTGTTATAAAAATCGACTTGTTTTTCTGCATTCTTTTTTTTATTGTTAAAAGAATACCCATATATTTTTAACCGTAAATAAATATTGAAGATACTAAAGCAAAGTATTAGTTAGCTAATTATGAGAAGAAAATAGAATACCCATATATTTTTAAACGTAAATAAATATTGAATACGATACTAAAGCAAAGTATTAGCTAATTATGAGCAGAAAAACCTTGATGCTAACTGTGCAGGTGGGAACGGTTATATCATCCGGTGGGGCTATTTTCAAAGTATGGGAGCACTCATTTTTCTCAAGATTCTCATCAGAAATGGCATATGTCAATGTGGAAACGCTGTTTTTAAAGGCCCCGAGGATTAAAATTTTTAGGAGAATTTTAATTATATTTAAATAAACCGAGAGAAACAGTCAGTGAGTCCATACTGGCCCTAAGAGTCTTAAAAATACTTTCTTACGTTGACATATGACATTTTTCTTGAGAGAAATGAATTCTCTCGAGTTTTAAATTAGCCCCCCTGGGGGGCTATTTTCAAAGTATGGAAGCACTCATTTCTCTCAAGATTCTCATCAGAAATGTCATACGTCAATGTGGAAATGTTGTTTTTAAAGGTATCGAGGATTAAAATTCTTAGGAAGATTTTAATTCTCTCTAAATAAACCGAGAAAAACAGTCAGTGAGTTCACACTGGCCCTAAGAGCCCCAAAAATACGGTTTTACGTTGACGTATGACATTTCTCTTGAGAGAAATGAATTCTCTCGAGTTTGAAAATAGCCCCCCTGATATCACAATCCATAAGAGAGCTACGTTAAACAAAACCATTGATCTGATCCTAGACGTGGCGTGACTTGAAAAGCCACGTTATGGTCTTCACCGAAAAATAACTTATAAATGTATTTGTAATATTATCACTCTCACAGATCCCTTCGGCTTGAGTTAAGAGAATTATGTAGTGTGCAAATAATTAGTTTTTGAAATAAAGATAAATTTAAAAATGTTGTAAGCACATTGTACAACACACGATCTACAAAAATTAAATAAAGAATTTTGTGAGCTTTAAGATTCTTCAGTTGAGCACATTACTTCACAACCTTCTACAAAACTCCAAGAACTTCTAAATTTCAAAGGTCAAGCAGGTAAAAAAGAGAGTTACGTCATAATGAACCAGCGAATAGAAAACATCACCAATTTTCAAAAATTGTCCTTCGAAAAATTCTACAGCCGCTAAGAGACCTTAAGAAGACACATTTAGCCAGGGGCGTAGAGGGAAACCGAGAAAACGGGAAATTTCCCAAGGGGCCTCTTATTGTGCAGTACCCTGGGGCCCTTTGGGCTTGGGGCCCCTACTGTTACAAACTACAGATGGGTCGCAATCCTTAAAATTAAATACCGAGTGTTAATAAAATTTTCTATTTTAATGAAACACAACACGAGTATTACATAATAAGTGTAGTGGGTATTCCGAAAAATAGGTATATACAGTAGATATAGATTAGATTAGATTTAAAAGGAGTTTGACATTATTTGTCCTTGTTCAGATCTATTGTGGATTTTCAAATAATTTATATAAAAAACATAGAAAATCTGTTTTTTTTTTTTGGAAGATTTCGTCTAGCTTGGTCTTTT
Source organism: Psylliodes chrysocephalus (assembly GCA_927349885.1). NCBI lineage: Eukaryota > Metazoa > Arthropoda > Insecta > Coleoptera > Chrysomelidae > Psylliodes > Psylliodes chrysocephalus. Next base: position 47,067,525 of record OV651818.1, on the reverse strand, counting down.
TTTTATTAGACTTAGTAGCTTTGGAAGTGGCTCTCGCCTGTAGTTTCATGCGTCTGGCTTTTCTTCGCCTAATATTAGATATCTCAATCTAGCCAGGCCTTCACACTGGCACAGGATATATTTACCTCTTCTTCTTCACAGAACTTGCACAATGTTGCTTCTTCTGCTGGATTGATGACACTTATGTGCCTTCTTAGGCGATAATGTCCGATAAAAAGACCTACTGCTATTCTAACGATTTAACGTTTTTGATCCTGTAGGTCTTTTGTGATCTTGACCGATGGTTCCTAGCGTATCTCAATCTTGGATAGTTGTTCCACCATTCCTGAGACTCTTTTTGTATCCATTGTTTGTTTGATGCCTTGCACAATACCTTAGCAACTCCACAGAAGGTTTTGAGGCATGTCATGGCTTTCTCGGGCTGATTCGTCGGCCTTTTCGTTGTCCTGATATCACTCATGGTCTGGCACCCAAACTAGGCTCACCTTATTTTGAGTACTTAGCTCTGCAAGGTGTTCTAGGCAGTCTTTCACCAGTCGTGATTTGATTTCTGGTGGGAGAAATTATTGCCTTTAGAGCTGCTTGGCTTAGCAATAGCAATAGTTTTGCCAAATACTTGCTGATTTATTATTTTTCTTGCACAGTGTTGCATGGCTATTATTTCACCCTGGAATAATGTTGCATATTCTTCTAGACTTTACACGTTTAATGTCCTTATGAATATTGCAGGCTCTTTAATGAAAAACCAATATTCCAGAAACTTGGAACTTTGCCGAGATTTGGCTATTCTAGATCCCAAAAACTTTAGAGATAATTGCATGGACAGATTATCTGATAGACTTATTAAATTTAAATTATTATCAACTTTATCTCGGCTAAAAGAAGAACTAGCAAATTTGGAGTTCATGGATTCCTCAGAAGATGAAGAGATGCACCAAAAAACTGGTAAAAGTGGTAAATACTGCCAGAACTGTCCTACATGACCCTACACTACTATATTAAAGTAAAATATGTATCAAGGGGCTTATGCGACACTCGCTGTGGCATATCAGTATTTATTAACACTACCGATTTAGTTTCTTGTGAAAGGTCTTTCTCTTCACTGAAGTTCATTAAGAATAGGCTTAGAAAACGTATTTCTGATGAAAGACAGGAAGCTTTAATGATTATGATTACAGAATAATCCTTGTTAAATCGTGTGGATAATCAAAAGGTAATTGATGCTCTCGCTGCTACTAATAGCTTATTAAAAAGTCACTTTCATATTAGATCATAAATATATTAACTTAATTAGACTTTAGATAAAGTCTATGCTACATCTACCTTTCACAAATTCTAATAGCTTTATTATTTTGTTTTTATTTTTCATAAGTTATAGATAGATCAACATGGGCGATGTTCAAAGAATTTCCAGTGGGGCAAGTTTTATAGACAGGGTCAAAACGACCCAGGCTATAGTCGAAAAATCAAAAATCACAAATCCAGGAGAGGGCAGACGCCCCCTAGCCCTCGTGTGGCGACACCCATGTAGGTCAATATCTATAAGCATGTGTTTTAATTTAATTAGTTTAGTTTGTTTCACTTTTAGTTACTTGGGTATGTATTCATTTTAACACGTATGTCGTATGTTTTTTTATGTAAATATTATAAAAGTGTAATGTAAAAATCTGATGTGTCCAACACATGACTTTCCTATCTAGTTATTATAGGCTTTTTCCGGTTATTTTGTAGAACCTATTGCAACATCTGTAAATGTTTAGAGGATAAACTAAATATATACATTTTCCACATAGATCTACCTCGAAACATTTTTCTATAGATAGGTATTCAGGTATTCATTGAAAACGAAAATACTGAAAAATTTTAATTTAGAACTTTTCTACCATTTTTCTATTACGGTCCATTTTAGAAAAATCATGTATAAACAAAAATTATAGAGATCGATATCGCAAACAACTTTTAGTTCAACAATGTTCATAAAAATCAGAATTTTGCAAATTTTGTCAAATTTCTCCAATACGGACCATTTCAGGAAATTATGACAAAGCAAAAATTATAGATAATAATATTAGAAATAACTTTTATTTGAACAATTTTCTTCTCCAAACATAAATAACAGATATATTCCATGAAATATAAAAACGGCCTCCCATAAAGTACCCCCCCCAGATATTTCGACTTTGTCCAAAATCTAATCATTTCACGTTAGGCTAAAATAAAACTTAAGTTTAAAATTTAATGTTTTTTTTCTTTATCCGTTTTTGAGTTTTCTTCAAAATTCGAAATTTACACATTTTCTCAAATATCTCGAATACGGTCCATTTTAGAGAAATTATGTATAGATTAAAAATTATAGAAAATTATATTACAAACTTTTAGTTGAACAATTTTTATAAAAAATTATTTTTTTTACATTTTGTCAAATTTCTCGAATTCGGACCATTTTAGGAAAATGTTGTATATAACAAAAATTATAGATAATAATATTAGAAGTAACTTTTACTTAAAGAATTTTCTTCTCCAAACGTAAATAACAGATATATTCCATAAAATAGAAAAATGGCCACCTATAAAGTACCCCCAGATGTTCCGACTCTACCCAAAATCTAATATGTTCATTGGACGCTGGAATAAAGCTTAAGTTTAAAATTTGGTGTTTCTCTATGTATCGGTTCATGAGTTATGGTGGATACAGACAAACACACGCACGCACGCACGAACTCACGCACTCACTTACGCACGCACGCATGCATGCACGTACGCACTCACACACGCACGCACGCACGCATGCACGATTGCATGCATGCACGTACGCACCCACGTAAGCACCCACGCACGCACGCACACACGCACGCACACACGCACGCACCCACACACATACATACACACACACACACACACACACCCCCCACACAAACACACACACACACACACACACACGCACGCACGCACGCACACACACACACACACACACACACAGACAGACATCGCGAAAATAGTCAAAACGGATTCAGGGGAACTCAAAACGTAAAAATCCGTCGAAAACTCGAGGTCGAAAAAAATCATGATTCCTATACTTTCCTTATATCTGTATACAGATAGGAAAGTAAAAATAAATACATTTTTCCTAAAATGCATCATTTAAATTATTCTGGTTACAAATATATTATAAAAAATACCAATGATACCACCCAGTTTTTACATAGGATGGGAGTCAATCAATAGTATCCCATCCTTCCCTGTTCTTGGTGAAGGTTTTGAAGAATTAAGTAATCTGAAAAGTAAAGGATGATCTATCAGTTTTGCTCATTTCTTTAAAATATATAAAAAATATGTAAATAAAAAATGTAAATAAAAAAAACGTAAATAAAAAACATGTTAATAAAAAAAATATGTAAATAAGAAAACGTGTAAATAAAAAAAAATGTAAATAAAACAAAATGTAAATAAAAATTTTTTTTTAAAAAATGTAATTGGTCCCTGCCAAAGCCAAAATAGAAAAGTTATTAAAGAACCATTTAATTATGATATTTTATTTTTTATTAATTTAATTTCAGATTTCATCTCAAACAGTTTGTCAAGCTTTTATAGATAGGATCAAGGAAGTGAATCCTATTTTAAATGCTGTAAGTGAAGAAAGATTTGACCAAGCGTTTTTAGACGCCAAAGATGTCGATGAGTTCTTATCAAGTACAACCTTGACCGAGAAAGAATTAAAAGAAACGAAACCTCTTCTTGGGCTCCCCTTCACTGTCAAAGAAACTTGTAGTTTAAAAGGTAGATATTTATTGTTTATTGAATTTAAAAATAAAATTCTGAGCATAAGTGGTTGAGAAAATTATTATTTTCAAAATCGGTAATTTAATTGTGAAAGTAATAAAAATTTCAAATTTATATTTTAGTTAAATAAAGATTTTCTATACCTATCCTTGATAATTTCCGATTTATTTGATATTTTTTGAAAATGTAGTGCTGCCGAAATTAATTAATTACTCCTGATTTCAAAATAATTAACGAATTTTTAGCAGTTCCTTACAAAATGTAACTTTCTATCAGAATCATTAAAATATTCAAAAAATGTACGAGGTGTTTGCAATTTAAAGTTTCATTACAGTAAAATGTTTTATTTAATTAGCGTTAATTTAAATGGAACACACTCTATTTTATGGTACCAATATGAAGGAAATTTTATTTACTTTAAAAGTTCTATAAGGTTCTATAGTTTAAATGAATCAAAAAATTTCACGCATCTACAAAAGGTTTTATTTTAACAAGGCCATTAAATAAATATATTTATTCCAAAATTTGTCAATAAATTTTAAATTTACAATAAATGTTCAAAATGAACCATTTACATTACATAAAATCTCTAAATTAATAGATAGTAGCAAACGCATCACGAATGCGTGTTTTCATATCTTCGGCGGTGGTCGACTGAGTTTGATAAACTACATTTTTAACATATCCCCATAAGAAAAAAATCTAGAGGGGTTAGATCGGGTGATCTAGGGGGCCCATTAGTAGGGCCTTTTCTTCCTTTCCAATTTTCAAGAAATTTTTGCTTTAAATAGGTCCTGATATTATGCGAAAAATGGGCCGGAGCACCATCTAGCTGCAGCCACATTTTTCGTCTAATATGCAAAGGAATACCCTCTAGATGGTTCCTAAAATCTTTCTTCAAAAATTCTTCCATTTAAAAGGCCATCAAAAGGGTAGGGCCCCACCAACTATATTCCTATCATTCCACCATAAACGTTTAACAACCATGGGTTTTCCCGATTTACAGTTCAAAATTTATATTTATTTAAAAATTTGTATTCAGGCTCAATTTTAAAATACAAACAATTTTCTTTTATGACCAAAAAAGGTGTGCGCATTTCAACACATTAAAAGAACTATGTTTAAATGTATCGCTAATTTTTAAAATTGCAAAACAATTTATTTTAGGCATGGAACTGTCTGTTGGTAGTTTATCCCTACTTGGAACTAAAGCACAAGAAGACGGTACAGCAGTCACTAGAATGAAGTCAGGTGGCGCCATTCCCTTACTTATTTCTAATGCACCTGAACTATGTTTCTCATCCGGTAGTGAAAGTAAAACTAAAGGAAAAATAAATAATCCTTATAACACTACTTATACCTCTGGGGGTTCATCCAGTGGAGAGGTAATAATATAACTGGATTCAATATAAAAATCAATGCACGTCATCGAATCACACATAGTTGCCAAATTACCAAAATAACGGAGGAATTTTTGTAGGAGTAAATTTTGGGACAAGAAGTCTGAAACTTTGAAATAAAGGTTTTGGCTTAAAGATGACAAACAAAATTTTATTTAGGCTTGTTGCAATTTGCAATAAAAAGTAATTGTGTTCACATTTATTTTTAAAAGATGTTCACTTAGTTTATAAACATCTATTTTTTAAAGAAATAACAATAATTAGAACATTAGATAGTAAAGTTTAAAACTTAAATATAATTTAAAAGTAAAAAATGTCTTCTCGCAGATTCATCAGAACTGAAGTCAGAATCACCTCTCTTAGATGATTTAATAATGGGAGCTATTTCCAATATATCCATTATATGTTCTCTTTTATTTTATTTGAATATTTCTTTTTTATCTGTCTTACACTGTTTCCCCAAATGTGTAGGGTAATGGTTCGGAGTGCTACCGACAGTACAATCTCTTTATCTCTTCCCATCTCCCTTATTTTATTAATATCTTACCAATAACGGTTTATCGTACCATTTTGGAAAATTCAAGTTTCGTCAATAAAAACAAACTGATACAAACTTGCTTCCTTTTCTTTGACATATTTTCTTAGAAATTTTTATAAATGTAATACATTCTAAGTCGTAAAACATAAAATATTTTATTAATAAAAATAAGTCTAATACAAAACAAATAAAATCACAGAGGTACAATCAATTAATACTAGTTGACACGTAAAGCGTAACTGTATTAAAATCACCTGATGACAACATACTACCACAGAATATTTAATATTACCTTAATATACTGTAATAATTAGCCGCAACCTATGGAATCCATTTAGAATCCCTTTAAATCCCTTTAAATTGGATTGTAGCTCTATGTCTCCCGATTTTAGTTTCTCGTTCTGACTGTCCTCTCTTGTTATTTCCACACTAACATCCTGTATTTTTTTATCTTGTTTTGTTTCTAAGATTTTATGGAAAAACTTTGTTTATGTTACTGACTTTTCCAACAACTAGGTCTTAATCAAAAATAATGAAATTGTCAAATTAATATAAGAAAGGAATATTCAGCACAGTGGAACAGAATTTGAGTACATTGATTTACTTGTGTATTTACAAATTAATAAATCATTACTACAAATCCGTCTATTGCTGGTAGATATTCCCAACAGCACTCGTATCCAGTATTCTTGTGTTGGTGTCTTTCTTTGTCCTAAGGCGCTTTCTTAGTCGTGGCTTCACTATTCTTTACTACTTGTGATGTAGATAGATCGAGATTAAGTGCTAATGGTAGACGCTAAAGGAAAATAATTGTGTTGATATACATTATTAATCTGTATTTACTTCTCTAAGATCTGCTAAAGGTAGCAGAGAACCGTTATTTATCAAAATAATCTATTAAAGAAGCCACTAGCTCCTTACAGCGACTATTTAATTATTGTTTTGGCATTTTTCAGGAAAATAATATACAATAAAAGAACACCGCTACTAAATACCCAATGAATTTTTTTCTTAAAATAAGTTTGTTAATTATTTAATCTCAATAGTTACAAATAATTTGGTGACAAGAAATCGAACGACGATAAGCGCGATAAGCACGGGAGGATTGACAACAATATGCTTAAATTGACAGTTCATGAATTTGATACCAACTTTCAGTATGTTATGTTATGTTGATAATGGGGTGTTAATACACTGCGACCTAAAAGATCTATTGTGCCTCCTTCTGTCGCCACTGCACTAAGGAAATGTCTCAATGCCTATAGCGACCCTTCCAATCCTATTTTCTCAAGGAAGTGTAGGATTTGAAATCGCTTCAAGTTAGGTAAGTCTCCCTCTTCTATTTGATATCCTCCTAGATATAGTGCCCTTGGATTCTGGAGTGCTACACATTCAGTTAGGATGTGAATGGAGGTTTCGTCCTCCTCCTCACAGAATCTGCACTCACTATCATCTACTACTCTCAGTTTACTTAGGTGTCCTTTTAGTCGGCAGTGCCCGGTAAGGATCCCTGTTACAATACGTAGCCTGTTCTTACTCAGGCAGATGCAGGCTTCCGATCTTTTTTGGTTATATTCACCCAGAAGTATCTTGGCCTGTCTCAGCCCCAAGAGATTGTTCCAATTATCGGTTCTTCTACTACCCAATTCTTTTTTAATCTCTTCTAATATTATGTTACTGCTGATACCGCAGAACGGCTCAGGTCCTACAAAGGGTGTTTGAGCCCCTTTCCTTGCAAGATTATCTGCAATCTCGTTACCCTGTACCCCGTTATGTCCCGGGACCCAAGTGAGAGTAACTCTATTTTTCTCGCCTAGCTCATTCAATTGTTCTAAGCATCTCCATACCATTTTTGAGCTGATTACGTAAGAACTCAGCGCTTTGATGGCTGCTTGACTATCGGACATGATGATAATCTCTTTTCTATGATAGTTTCTCTCGATGTTAAACTGGATACACTTCTCGATGGCGTGAATTTCCGCCTGGAAGATGCTTGGGTATTTTCCCAAGCTTTCGGAGTGCTTGGTTCTCGGCCCATACATTCCTATTCCAGTTCCTTCTATGGTTTTGGAACCGTCCGTGTACCACTGAATAGCACGTCTTTCGGTTGCAAGCGCGATGGATTCTTGGCTCCATTCTTTCTTGCAGCCCAGCTCTGTGGTTTTGAAGTTTTTCACAAAACTGTACTTCTTTTGCATTTCATCCTGGGGCATGTCCCAGGTATCTTTAGTCCTGAAGCAAGTAGACTTTCGTCTGATTACTCCGCTCCTGATCATTCTATATCGTGTCCTTTTTGCCACATTCTCTATCATCAAATGTAGAGGGGTGAGGTTTAAGATCACCTCCATTGCGGCCGTAGGACAGGTTCTCATTGCACCAGTATGAAAGTTACTAAAATTACTCTGTTAAAAATAGAGATAACAGGTTAAAAACCTAGCTATAAATTTTTAATGCGTAATCTTTAACAAAAATATATGCGTCCGAATTTATTCAATCGATTGGAAAATAAAATGTAATTATAGTGTGTGTGGTACCAATGCATGTCATCGACGTCATCGATGACGTGCATTGGATTTTATATTGAATCTATAATATACCAATTTTTGTTACTAGAGATATTTTTATTTGTCGTTTTTAATTAAATAATTGGTTAAAATTGTATTCATTATCAACAAGAATCTATATTATTTTTATTTATTTTATCAGAACGGAACAATAAATTGAAAAATAGGAAAACTAAAATTGTCTCAGATATTTTATGCCAATCAAACCTATTTATTATTTAATATTATAAATCCCAAACATACCTACACAGAACTATTCCGAGCAACTAATCTGTCATCGATTTCCGAATATTCATCGCATAAGGATTTGAAAACATTTTCTTAATATCAAAGAATATTTAGGAACTACTAGAGCAAATTTACTTTCTTTTTAGGGAGCACTACTAGGTTCAGGAGCATCGATAGTAGGTATTGGATCAGATGTTGGAGGGTCTATAAGAATACCAGCATGTTTTTGTGGGGTTTTTGGACACAAACCTACAGCTAGTAAGCTCGTAAACCATATTAATAGTTAACACAATTTCATGAAAAATTGTAAATGTGAATTTAATTTTGTAGATACTGTGAATACAAAAGGTCATTTTCCAAAAGTCTCAGATGATTTAACAATTAAATCTTTTTCGGTTATTGGACCCCTAGTCAGATATGCTAAAGATTTAAAGTTGGTATTGAAAGTTTTGGTCGAACCTGAATACATGCCAAAATTAAAATTAGATGAAGAGGTAAGTGGAATCTCATTATTCGGTGTTTAAGTTTAAATATTATCCTACAAGGATGAATCCAATCAGTGTCAGGCGTGAACCCTTCGAAATTAACATATTAGTCGACTATAATAAGAAATGAAATGAGATGTGGTATGAATTTGTTTTAGAGAAAAACTTATGTAATATGTAATTGCTAAATTCCAAAAGCTGACAACAGATGATTAAACAAATATTGTTATGTTCTTATTAATTAAAGACTAATGCGAATGATACTTTGGAAATGCTCTTCAATATCTATATCCAATAATTTGGATATATGTCGCTAGCACATCTTCTGAAAGGTATTTTTCAAATATCAAAAGGTTGAAGTTAATCACTTAAGGTCAACAATAAACCAGGAGACTTTATGTTTGTTGAAATAGTAGTTTGTGCAACAATAGTGGATATGGACAATCCACACAATAATATAAAAAAAATTATGACATTTACTAATTTATAAAATAAAATAAACATGAAAAAAAAGATTTAATTAGCCTTAGCCCAGATTTGAACCCGGGCCTCTCGCATGTAAGCCAAACGCCATGTTCTCACCTCCATCTCCACACTTATTTTTAATACTCGTAATTAAATTAATTTAAATAATATTTAAGATTCATTTGTAAATGTGGACGAAATAAAAATAGAAATGCTATTATTTATCGATTCTACACAAGAATAAGTGATTTTTCTATATTTAATCTCAATAACTAAAAAATATACTGACAATTAGTTTGATAGAGTTGTCACTCATACTAAATTCAAAATATACCAGTAACCAAAATATGATGCATTTAATTTTTTTGCAGGGTTCTTACTAGGTAGAATGAATATGAAATATAGGTATTCGTTCTACTTCTAGTAAGAACCCTGCAAAAAAATTAAAATTTTATATTTTTTATTTTATTCTTTTGTGTACCGAAAAATACCTAGCACTTGGTACTAAAATGTCTCATGCCAAAAAGGCAATATAGATTTTCTTAGCACACCACACGCTCACCTACACAGGACAGTCTATTTGACAAGCAGTTGTGCGTGCAAATACAATTATAGATGCTGAAAAAATCGAAGAATTTTTAAATGATGGTGACAGAACTTTTCTATAGTAATAATTTTGTTGTTATGCGAACGTTTAAGTAAAAATAGTTGGTTCGTTGTGTAGTTTTGAATAATACTTTCCAATAGTGATGTAATTTTTAATTTTTTTAAATAGGTATATTTTTTTGTATGCAAGGAAGTTAATTTTAGGTGGATTTTACACAAATAGAAATTGCCTTCATGGAAGATTTTAATAACGCTGCATTACCCGGTACTGATCCTGATATAAAACTAGCAATAGAGACAGCAACAAATTATTTAAAGGAAAATTGTGGTTCAACCATAACAAATGAAAAAATTGATAATCTGGCAGATTCGATCAGTATTTCAACGTATATGCTTCTCAGTGGAGAGAAAACTGTAGCTGCATTTGTAAGTTAAAAAAAAACGAAGCGTAATTATTGCATTTTAATTCTTTTTATTGTAGGAACATCCCACACCTTTTTTGGAGTTCCTCAAAAGTTATTTTGGGTCCTCTGATTTTTCCACGCAGTTCTCTTATTCTTTATTTCAAACCAATGTACTAACTTCTTTAATTCACCATGATTCAAGCGAATTGTTAAACATGCGTGAAAAGATATGGGTAAATAAATTTTAAAAAAAATATTTAACCTGCCATAATTTTTGGTGTTATTTTCAGAATTTTTTTGGAGATAAAAGAATACTACTGTTTCCAACCTCATATTCCTCAGCTAAAAAGCATGTAGATTTCTTCTTCAATTCCATTGATGTAGCCTATACGATATTCGCAAATGCTTGTGGACTACCTGCTACAAATATACCTTGTGGGTTAGATAGGAATGGGATGCCAATTGGTATTCAAGTGAGTATCTATGTATCTATATAAATGTCTTTCAAAAATCACGTTCTCTATAAAACGGTAAAATACAGAAAAATTTTATTTTCATGGATGAATAAGTTAGGAAATTTGATATAATAAGAGTAATTTTGGAAGAGCATACTCTAAAGGAGTAAACTTTGCATAACTGCGCTTAATCGAATCAGATCAAATCATCGAAGTGAACATGATAAAGTAAGCTATACCTCAAAGACTCTAAATCTAGTAACAAATTTGAGAAAAATGGGTCTAAATACTATTTAATATTCCTAAAAATTCACCATATTTACATTCACCCGCAGAAGAACACTAGAGGACGTGGGATCTACGTAGGACAACATCTAGCTAAAGAAGGAGGCAAAGTATTTCGGGGGTACAATTGACTCGAAACATACTTGGAATCAACATCCTTAAATAACTACAAGAAAAGCGGAAACATCAATAGTGATGGCAATCGTTTATTTAAAAAAAAAGAGGCTAAAACCAGGATATATTAGCTATAATATAACAAGGTGGTGAGAACAGTAATAACATACGTGTGGTGGCCAAAAGAAAAAACAGCAAAGAACAGCGATAAAGTAAATAAACACCATACGAAGAGTTCTAGGAATAGCGGAGCAATGAAAACCATTCTCACAGCTGCCCATCTGCTTACCGGGTGAAAATTATTTTTTATTAAATAAAATGTTTATAAATATACCGCAAATGGGTTGCCTAAAAAAATACTGCAGAGACTATTTATTTTCCTAAAGTAAAAAAAAACGACACCCTATAAAGTATCCCTAGATGCTTCGACTATGCCCAAAACTTAATCAGCTCACTGCAGGGTGGATTTAAGCTTAAGTTTAAAATTTGGTGTTTCTCTCTTTATCGTTTTTGAATTATCCTCAAAATTCAAAATTTGCACTCAAATATCTCAAATACGGTTCATTTTAGGGAAATCATGTATATAGAGAATTACATCACAAGCAACTTTCATCACGATTCCTATACCTTCCTTATCTGTATACGTAAATAGTGTATACGAAAGTGAAAATCCGAGAATTAGGCATTCCAACGACCTGTCCAAATGGCTACCAGTGGGTAATGACAGTTTAGATATGGCAACCCTGTTGTCATGTTGACATTAATAGGGTCAATGATACATATATAGTTATATAGATTGCTCAAAGCTGGTCGTTTGCGTGCGGCCATATTGCCTGGCAAACATTTATTAATTTGAATCGGTTTAGCAAAAATGTGTTTTAAAACCAATTGTCAGCCTTTAGATATTTAAAAAATAATAACTGCTTACATTTTTACATCAAGGCATAAGCTTATGTTTATTTTGAAAAATATGGATGATCAATCTATGTAACTATTTATTTCATTGACCTTGTCAAATCACCAGGCCTACAGGGTTGCCATAATTTTGCCATATCAAAACCCACTGGTAGCCATTCAGTTTGGAATGCCTAATTAGGCATTCCAACGACCTGTCAAACAATAGGTGCCAGTGGGAAATTCTTGTATATCTAAGGGGGGTAGCGACATAGTCTTGCAACTTGGACGCTATTTTGATTCAAAGTAGTAGTCGCCAAGCCTTCCAATTTATTAAGAAATGTATAGGTGGGTTTTTTAAATATTATTTTTATTGTGTTTGACATAAAATATTTAAATGTAATCCATTATTCATGATTTTACGTAAAGTAGATAGAATACACCATATGTCGCCACCCTTAGATATACCAAACCTGCCCATTAGTAATTCATTTGTTTGGAATGCCTAATACCCATCAAGAAGCGACAGCGTTGTATGAAGCCACAGCTTGGTGTTTTCAGTGTACCGTTTTGTAACGCGCATGTGCGAAACTAAGTTGTGTATCACTCAAAATTATGTTATCTGTCAAAGTCAGTCCAAGTTGTGTTTAGTACGTGAGCAATGTTAAGGAGGTCCTTTCGCCACCAATGTTAAATAAAAAATATTAGATTATGACTAAAATTAATTTTTTTCTAATAGTAGATGTCCTTATTTATCTAATAGTGAAGTTTTAACTATACCTTACCGTGCAAATTTTTGAGAAATTTTTTTTTTTAAATGTGTATTTGTACAGTGTCTTATGAGAAAGTAAGACTTCAACAACAATTTTCGAATTATAATTAATTTTACTATTATTTAATGATTAGATGGAGTAGAAAAAAACTAAAAATAAGGTTTTTGAAATATTTAGGTTTTGTTTTTTATAATAAAATATATAGGTTACCCTGGAATTTATTGAGAAATTATTATTAAAAAATCACAAAAAAATTTCAACTAGGTTACCTACTTGAAAAGTTTTTGTGATTTTTTAATATTAATTTCTCAATAAGTTCCACGGTTTACTATATATATTTTATTGTATAAAACAAAATCTAAATATTTCAAAAACCTTATTTTTAGTTTTTTTCTACTCCATCTAATCAATAAATAATAGTATAATTCGAGAATTGTTGTTGAGGACTTACTTTCTCGTGAGGCACTTTACAAATACTCACATTTTTAAAAAAAAAATTCTCAAAAATTTGTAAGGTAAGGTATAGTTAAAAGTTCAGTATTAGATAAATAAGGACTTCAACTATTAGAAAAAAATTAATTTTAGTCATAATCTAATAACTTTTTTTTAACATTTGAGGCGAGAGGTGTGGCGAAAGGACCTCCTTAAGTGATATTTTTTGGTGTTTGTTTTATGTAGTAATAAGATGAAGATTTTTACACACTTAGGTATTCTACTACAGATATAAAATGTGCCAAAAAAGTTATTAGGAAACTAAGAATTTTATCACATGCATAAATATTAAGTATAATGATTTAATCATTTTTGACATTTTATTTTTCAAATGTAGGTATTGTATTTTGTGAAATATATGTTTTTCTTCTTATAAATAAATTTAATAAACAATGAACTGCAGATTTTGTTTATTTTATTTTGAAATTATATTTTAAAAAATATAATAAATTCGCGTGTTTCAATTAGGATTGGTCAAAAATCCTTTTATTATGGCTAAATTGTAAGTTACAATGATGTCAATATAAAGATGTTTTGCCCATTCATATTTACATTTATTGAATGAATCATACTGGAGTTGATTTTGGAAATATTGGTGCATACTTAAATAAGTACTATTTCTAAAAATTTGTCTATGAACACATAGTCCAATAGACGTCCACTTTAGATCTATTTGAGGGTCAGGACGTCCATATCCGGGCATCCAGTGTACGTCCGTTTATGCTAATTAAATTGACAGCTGAATATCGATACCCAGAGAACGTCTCTTTTTGGACTTAATTTTAAGTTTAGTAGTATTTTGACGTCCATCTTAGGTCATTATTTATTAAGCCTAGCAGATAATACCCATCTATATATACTTCTTTTTTTTAATATAACTGGTCATTAAAAATTGACAAATTGAATCTATTGCATTTCATTCTATCAGCGGAAGTTTGGAATCTTATTCAATTATAACTGTATCTAGTAAAAAGTTTTCAAGTGGTTCCTTGGTCGAGCTCGTCTAGCGATTGAAAGCGTAAAACGATAATGGATGTGTCGTGAGTTCGATCCCCGCTCAGGTCAAGCAATTTTTAATAAAAAATAAATAAATGGTGTATAGCGGTTTGCGAAAATAATGAACAAATTATTAATAATATAAAATAGTGTTTGGTGAGTTGCGGTTCTGTAAAAAAAATGGGGATGTGGTCTCAATGGAAATATAACCCTGGACGTTTTTTGAATGTCCAGTATTCGACGTCCAAATATATTCCAGAATTGGACGTCCTCTGAATGGTCAAAAGTGTGCCATTTGTATATTTCACTGGACGTCCATTGGATGTCAGAAGTCCAGAAAACTCATTTTTGGACGTCTAGACATCCAAAATTGTATATCGAATGGACGTCCAATGGACATATTTGTATTGTCTGGGTGATAGCCAGGCCAGGTATTTGACTTTAAATACATAAACTTTAAATGACATCTCGTTTAACTTAGCGAGAAAACATTTGTTTCTACAGAAATGAGTGATAAACTTGAAAGTCCTTTTAATATAATATAAATCTAGAAATTCTAAAAATATGTAAGTACTTTTTGAACCTAAAAGCTTTGAAAATATATGCACATTGCAAATATTTAGTTAAACCTCTCAAACTTAATGTCTTTTTAATTGTTACCTAATTTTTTTTTGGCACCCTTAATTTTATTTACCTTATTTTTACTTAAGGAGAAGGTAATTTAATTTAAATATGGGGCTTTTATTACACTTTTAACAATAAATAAACCAAATATTGAACAAATTTTATAGATAAATTATAAAATAATAAACGTCTTTTACTTTTATAACAAATAATTAATTATTACATAATGAATTATATTTTGGTGCCGAAATTTCACCATTGCTATTAACCCTAACTACTTCAATGTAATTAAATCACATTGCAACATTTGCGCATGGACTATAACAATAATTTCAGATAATTTGCCAAACTATTTCGCTCAGTGTAGAAAATAAGCATGTTTTCTCAGTGTGCTAAGTTGTGTACCAATCAAAGTCATGCTGTGAAAAGGTACATCCGATATCAAAGGCACCGACAGCTACTGTCGCTTCTCCTTGATCGGTATTCTCGGGTGAAAATAGCCTTGACAGTATTTTTTTAGGCTACCTATTTGCGGTATATTTATTAACATTCGCTCTTCTGGTAAAACAATGACGCAAGTGCAAAATTTACATTTTGACTTTAACATGTCATTAGTTTCCAATTATTAGTCTGAATAAAAGAGGAGTGCAGCAAAAGAGGGGATATAACATCACCTTCAATAGGCGTACATTGCATACGGCATATAAAATGGTATACACGCCCCAGACAACACACCAAATCCCAGAGATATCCACAGAATATATTTTGTGGATATCCAATATATCCACAGGATATCTGAAATATCCCGTGGATCTAATATGGATATCCAAATGTCCGTCTATATCCAGAATATAGAAGATATCCTATGAATATCCAGCAAAATATCTAATTCAGACAATACAAGAAATATATTTTGTGGATATCCAATATATCCAGTGGATCTAATATGGATATCCAAATGTCCGTCTATATCCCAGGATATAGAAGATATTCGGATGTTCAGCAAAATATTTTATGGGTATCTTTAGTAGAGGTTCATAAGTAACCAATGATTATTGAATAACGTCGAAAGAAAATAGCAGAGATAAAAAATATTTTCAACACTCAAAATATTTTCAACACTCTGCCTTTGAATTTGCCCACTAAGGAGAAAGTCATCCTTATTAGGACTCTTCAGCAATAAATGGAAATGCTCGACTTCAGTCTCTAATGGAGTCTGATTGTTTATACCAATTTCGATCGAAGTCAGTTACGGCGGGTTGAGCATGAGTAGATATTCAACTAGCCAAAGTGGTATCGCCATCTATACTTAGTAAGCAAAATCAAAAATTACATTTAGTGGATATCCGCCATGGTTTGCGTTCGCGCCTGGACTTTGATATATTTAGCGTATGTCCATGGGATATTGAATACACCTTAAAAAAATTAATGTTATATATCTGAACGGTACTATTAGCCACAATGGCGTAATTTTTTAATAATTTGCTATATAATTACTATTATTTATAGACATTTGCATGTCTATAAATTACATCTGATGGATATAAAATAGATATCCTACATGGACTGGACATTCAGTGGATATTGGGATGTCCAGTAGATATCCAAAGGATTTGGTGTGCTGTCTGGGGCACTTCGTAGATTAAATGTTGGATAAAAAAGATTATATTATTTACAAAAAATAAAAATAATTATGCTTCTGACAATATTGTTGCACTTTAATTGAACGAATTAAATTTAACTAATAACAAGGAGGATTTTATTATGTTGATAAAGGGATTAAACTTTTTTAAATCTCTTGGCATTACAAATAACACTTCAGTACCTAAAATCAAAGATTAAAAAATAATAAAAAGTTCAAGAACTATCTTTAAAGTCACTGTCTTCACTATAACTACTTGTATAATTATTGTCTTTTCTGGGGCTTATTATTATAGGGTCTATTAAGTTTTCCATTGCTATATCCACTTTTCAAAATTAATTTTCCACGTTTTTAACATGATCATTGCATTTTTTTCAATGTTCTCCATTTATATCTTAAACTGCCTTCAAAAACAAATTTCGCACATCAGGTTAATTTAAATGTTGTATTGTTTCGAGAAATATAACCTTTTACGTAATTGTGACCAGATCAGTTCAATGTAGTGATTCCGCGAGACGACAGATTCTCATCTCTCGTCTCGTAGAGACGAAAGAGACATTTTCTCTGGAAAAAAGATTCGACACGAGACGAGTGAGCGTCTTCTCTCGACGAGAATTTCTCGTTTCTCTCGAGCTCTTTCGGGAAATTTTTTTTAGCTTATTTAAAATTTTCAATTCTTATCGTAACTTAAAAATTAAATATATAAGATTTCCAGATAGCCAAAAAGTTAACTATAACCTACGTATTCTATATATAATAATATATGAAATAATGGTAACAAATAATACGTGTGTAATTGGGATTTTTATCAATAGTGATTTATAAGAAAAATTATTTTCAATGTCATTTATTTCAAATTAATGTCAGTTAAAAGATGGAAGATTTTTATTTACTTTTATTTACAAACGAAAAAGGTTACCATCGTGATTTCAGTAAATATTCCAATCAATTATGAGTGTACCTATAATAGAAATTTTAAAATGTTCATCAAATTTGATGCTTGATTTTAGATTTCGAAGTGATGCAGAACTTTACAAGATTTTTTTTTTTAAGTAACCTACAGCAATTTTTTATATCGCGAATTATTCCAAACAAGAGCAAACAAGTTATTACTATACAAATTTTCACATACATATTCATCAACTGCAATTTCAACATCTTCAATAGCATCTGTACATCTTGCTTCACTTTTAGATGGTTGATAACAAAATATTTCAACTAAAACTTCATCTCGGTGTGCCAAACAACTCTGTATATTCATATAAATTATATCACTTTTGAATTTTGAATAATATATTAGGACCAACTACTAGTTTTTTCGTTTGTTTTCGGTAGATGTATTCCTGTCAACAATTCGATGGCTCAATCAAATACTGCCACAACTAAAATACTATTGTTTCGAGAAATTTCATTTTGAAATTTTGTAAGTCTCTATTATCATTATTTTGTTATTGACATAAAATTCATATATTTTATTTAAAAGCTTCGATATTTTGATTTTAAAATTAACGATTACGATTACAAAAGCGAGTTATTGCATAGTTTGTAAAAAATTTGGGTGTTTTTGCAGAAAAAAACTCTAATTGAGACAGTTTTAGACAGTTTGTGGCAAGATTTTAAATGATTTTCAGGAATCTTTAAGGTTATTTTTGTTTGTGGCGGTATTTAAAGTAAAACCTTAATGATATTTTGCATCCATTGAATCAAAAATGTAATTTTCTTTGTTTTCTGACTTGTGGCGGTTTTTAATTGAGCCATCGAATTGTTGGAATACCATTAATATATTTAAGTTTTGTATTCACCATCATCGAAATATTACTGTAGCTTTCTTTTGACATTAAATAAATACTCTCTTTTCGCCTTAGTTTGATCAGGAAAATTTTAATCGATGAAATTTGTACCTCCCTTTTCTGTTTTAACACCTTTACAGCTTCTTGGGGACTAGGAAAACAAACTTTTAGTGGTCTATTCTTATTTTGATCTTTGCCCAATCTGAACACCTTTATATTTGTAATATCAACGTCAATATCCTTAAGTATTTCTTTTTAACCGACTTCAAAAAAGGAGGAGGTTATCAATTCGTCGCGATATTTTTTTTTTATGTATGTTCAGCGATAATTCTTTAACACGGCGTCCGATTTCAATGATTCTTTTTTTGTTAGAAAGGGAATACTTCAGGGGTGGTCCCATATAAATTTGGTCAAAATCTAATAATTGGGTCCATGAGAAAATCCTCAAAGTCTTGCATTTTTTATGTATATTTAGCGATAATGCTTTATCACCTTGTCCGATTTATATGATTCTTTTTTTTTATAATAAGGGAGTACCTCAGAGATGGTCCCATATAAATTTGGTTGAGATGTGGTGATGGCATCTGCACGTTTTTGAAGTCGGTTTTTTTAAATTTTTAATTTCTAATACTTGTACAAAATCTTGTGCTATTATTTTTTGTTTCGATTCGTTTACATTTAATATTGTTTGATATACTTTCTTCTATCTTTCCACCACTTCCGTCATAAGTTCTTTACTGTTAATTCTGGCTTCTTTTGAAGTTACACCTGTTTTATTATAATGATCAGCTGTATTATTAGTTTTTTAATATTAATTTTTACTTTCTTCAACTTTTTAGTTAGTTCTGGAACTCTCCAAAAACCTGATTCGAACACATTTCTTTCGAAAGTAATTTTCTTCGAATATCTAACTGCTTGAGAAAATATGAAATATATTAAAGAAAATAAAAATATTTTCTTAGTATTCTAATTAAAATAAAAAAAACAATTACTTAACTTGCACGGCCTAGATAGAGCATGTAAACAAAATGAATACAAAACCACTTACAAAGTGTACTTTTTTTGTTTTATATTGAATAAAATTTGAACTAATCAAAAAGTAGATCACATTTACCCCATTTCATCTTATACTTATTTTTGTATTTGTAGGTAATTGCAGCCACCTTATCAAGATAGAATCTGCCTCGCAGTGGCAGAGAAGTTAGAGAAATGTTTCGGAGGGTGGGTACCCCCTTCAAGTTGTGGATAGAAGTTCCTATACGGCGTTGTTTTTAATTTTACTCTTACTTATAGTTTGTAGTTTTTTACTATGACACTGATTTTAGAGATTTACAAATAAAACCAAAAACTAGATTAACATAGCATTTATTCATCCAGTCTATACAATTATTTAATATATACAAAGTATTTAAATAATGAAGATTGTTATCTGAAAGTATTCATTGTGATTTTTAATATAAGACACATCACAAAAAGACAAAATTATTTCAATTAATATTTTAATCCTACAATAAACAAACACAATATTATAATCAACTCAGTCATTTGAAAAATAATAGGTACCTATTCTCTTAATAAATTACTATAACTCTTTCGGATTGAACGGATTGGAAATCAAACTAGTTTTATTCTGAAATTCATAGTTTAAATTTGTATCAAATATAATTATTCATAAACATAGTAGTACCAAATTGATGCCCATTAATTATTTATAGGATTAGATACGGAGTTCTAAAATTTTAGGAATTCTTATGTTTAGCAGTGTACTATCAGTCTTTAACGTAACTTAGTAAAATGATAAAAGGTTTGTTCTATAGCTCTCAGAAAGTATAGATATAGCTATGGGTATGCTATACAATAAAATTATCTCATTCATGCTGGCCACCGTAATAACTGGATTATGTGCTGCTACACTGATTTTTAGTTGTATGAATAATTTCAAGGTTAAAATTAGGAGAAAAAAAACTTTTAACAAATATCTAGTCCTGTTCAGAGAGGACAAGGCTTGTAAATTTTCTCAGTCTTGAAATGTTATTTTCACACATTACGTATGTTTTAAATTATAACAATCATATAAAATATTGTATTATTAATTGTTTAAACCTACTGCAATTATAATTAAATAAATCTCGATGAGTGATATAAACATAAATTAATTAAATTTATAAGTCACTTAAAAACCAGCTCTATATACATGTATATAGCAATGGAGACGTTACATTCAATATAAAATGAAATATTAATCATTTTCGGTTTAATACTAAACTAGACTGTCTACTGCCTATGTTAATAGGCCCATCTATTTATATTAAATATTAATATAATAAAAAATTAAAACATTATTGAAAGAAATACTTTGTTGATTAGTTACTCTTACACCTGTAACAAGTTTTTTCACAAATATTGTTCTATACAGATAGCAGTCAAGCACTACTCACCCTGAACAGACCACGAATTTACTCAAGGTTAGTACGAGTACTTTATAGTGATAAGTGATTTAATAGAATGTAAGGATTGTAAAGTCATATACCCGGAGATAGCTATATACAGCAAATTTGGAATACAAAGCCTTGTAGTGATTGTCTGGTCGGTAGTGCCACATTAAAACTCAGTTATCATGGCGGCCAGCTTGTTCGGGGCCAAAAATGTATACGATGCTGTATCTAGGGTTTCTAAGATCTATAGTTTATTCTAATAACAAACAGAAACAGTAATTGACCGTCAGGATCCTGAGCAGTAGATTGTTAAGTGTTCTAAATGCCGATTTTGGTAAAGTGGTGTAACAGGTAGGAATTTTCGAACCGTCAGTACGGCTTTCTGCATGACCACACCGGGACGATGGGCTTTATTTGCCATCCGAAACAGTGAGTTGCCAATTTAATTATACCACTAAAGTTTGATACATGATTTGATACCTTGTTTTTGTCCTAACTCCGGGAGGCAATTAAAAGATAGTTCAGTGTCAATGAAAGAAGTCAAAAAGAAAAAAATATTTACAATTACTTTTGAGCAGAATAAAAATTGAATTCAATAATATCATAAATGGATAAAAAGAAAGTAACAAAAAATGTCATATATTTTTCATACAAAATTTTCTTTCTGTCCATGACAATCTCGAGAGTTATCCATTAAGGTAATAAAATTGAAAATTTAGTTACTCTTAAAGTATAAATAAATGATAAATTGTGTTTTAACATACATTCAAGGATACAAAAGACAATTACATTTAAAAATAAAATATTCACTTTTTCCAATCCTTATACCTGAAATTCTCCAAAATCTCCATGAAAATTTAATTAAATCAGTAAATATAAAAAATAATAAACAAACTCTTGTCCTTTTGTGATGTAATTTGGTACATAACTCTCAAAGTGAATTTTCTCATAAGCTGTTTTTCTGAAGAAAAATTAAAAAACACTGATGCTGCAAAAAAAGATATAATTCATGTTCCTTATCTCACAACCAATGGTTTACTTAAAACAACAAAAATAAGAAATTATAGTTTACGAAAATAGTATACAGTTTAGAACGTAATTAATCTGGGTATCCCATTGGTTGTATCAACCTCTGCTATCCTCATAGACGAACAACATATTTGCTATCACAATTCTTCATGGCCTATATCGCTGAATTAGACAAATGAAAATTAAAGCACAGGGTGTTTATAATTGCGGCACAGCTGAGAAAACGATTTTTTAAGACGGCGCCCAATGGATATTTTGATCAAAGCTATTTTCTACAAAAGTCAACGTGTTCTATATATTTTTTTTATTTTCTAGACCGGTATAAAATTATAGAGAACTCTGCAAATTGATTTGTCTATATAATTATTAAAAATATATACCACTATACTTCATTTATCTAATTTACAGTATTTGCAGGTCTCAATAATCCCTACGCTTGTTAATTTAAAATTGACATTTATGAAACTATAACAAAATAAAAATAGGATAGACTAATTTACTAACAAAAAATAGGATTATGGAAATTTTAAGATATGGTGAATTAGATAAATAAAGCATTGCCAAACATACATGTTGTTGTAAATATAGCTAGTCTGTTACAGTCAAATCAAATAAAATTAAAGTTGCAGACAGGTGTCAATACTTTAAAAGAACGATTTTTACAAATTATTTTCGATTACAGAGTTTTCTAAAATACAAGAAGTAACATACTGGCAGTGCAAATATTCTGAGAGGTAATAACACTGATCAACGAACAAAATATTAAACTTAAAAAAAAAATTCCAGAAAATTGTATCCTTAATAAAATTTGGTTCATTGCCTAAAACCGCGTATAATTTTCATATTAAAATTTTGTATACCATGTACGAGGGAAATAAAAAATTATGTATATGGCTTTATTTTAAAAAATAATAGAAAAATGTCGCTTAAAAGCTTGTTTAGAATCAATATTTATCAGGTAATATGAAATCACAGCCACCTAAATTAAATCATTTGATATAACTTGAATATAATAGGCAATTACATTTTTAATGGTCTATGAGAAAAAACAAAATAAGTGTTATTGGTTTCTAAAACAGGAAAACTGGCAAAATTGGTTAAAGCTACGTTTTTAGATATTGAATCAATCATTTCAAAAATCACATAAGTCAACATTTGGCAAAATTAAGTTTATATCATGAAAAGTCCTGTCAGGGGTACCTACACGTTATGTGTAAATATCACACAAGACGCATTAACCATTACATAAAGCTTTTTAAGTTTTTGCATTCTTTGCAAATACCACATAAGAGATAACAACTTATGTTGTTTTTGCATGGACAATTAATCAGATTTTGTTTCTTTAAGATGGCATCTTAGTTTATATTATAATCCTATTATTCAAACTTAATGTTAGCTTTTCCTTACATTTTAAAATAATGTTTACCTTCTAATGAAAATTTTTTATAAATAAGTTTTTTTTGTCTTCTCAAAATATAATTATTTTTACATGTATTTGAAATGACTGATTTATAGCGCTATTATGGACAGACATGTAAATAATAAATATTTAAGGAGTAAATGGAAATTTAAATGGGCGTTTTAAATTAAGAAAATACGATTGTGATCAATCAAGCGAATTAAAGATTTAAGAGAACCTGCAGAGAGGCTAGCTAGTTTGTTAAAGGAATCTAGTACAGTTTAGAGATATTAGTGAATGACATGGCCCAATAAAAATTCCGGGGTGCTGCATTTAAATATAAAAATATAAATTTTGAATTTAAATGTATAAACAAATGGTTCTAAATAAATTAACAAAGTAATGGTCAATTAAATAGTTGCACGTCTTTTAATAGCTATTTATGTAAATAGTTACGAAATGCCTTATTTTAAGTAAATAGTGAATATTTGCCGGACGAGGAGAGCGAGGTCCTGCAAAATTAACGATCAGATCAATTAGCAAAAAACTTTATTGTCGCTAAAACTTTTAAGTGGAATGGGATTGAATCCTTTCGCTTTTGACGTATATAATGCATTTGAGGTAGCTCAATGATTTCATTACTCATCATTAAAAAAATTTTGTTCAGGAACTTATCTCAAAAGAATATTCTCAGCATTTTTTCTCTTAATTATCAAATTATTTTTATAAAAACTGTATGTTTGTGTCAAAATTTAAAATATGTGAATCACATCAGTATTAGGTACCTATTATCAACTTCTTCCACTTATGAGTAATACATATCCTTAATAAATTTATTTTAGAATTACTACTTGAAAAAGTTATTAAACAAAGCCTTACCTCAAATTTAATGTTTACAGCCAGCTAGTTAAAGATTTAGCATAAGCTAAATAAATATTTAACTCGTGACCAAAATCATATTTTTGGCTTAAATTATTTAACAGTCTGATTTAAAGATTTAATTGAGTTAAATATATGACCATAATAGGAGCTAGGGGCCATTTATGTGATATACTTAGATAGTTATCCTTAAATATATATCCTTAGATAGATGTCCTTAAATATATATCTTCAGATAAAGATATCTTTAGACAGATATATTTAGATAGATATCCTTGGATAGATATCTTTAGACAGGTATCTTCAAACAACAGATATCTTTAAATATATATCCTTGGATAGATATTCTTAGATATCTTTAGATAGATATCCTTAGGCAGATATCCTTAGATATGTCCTTGGATATATATCTTTAGATAGTTATTTTTAGATAGACAATATCCGGACAATTTTGTTAGCCTTTTTCAATTGAGAAGAGATTCGAGTTTTTCTGTATCATGGAAGTATTCAGAAATTAGGTATACTAAGAAATTAGGCATGATAAGTTCTGAAATACATGCTCGAAAAATGTACATAGGAAGATAACATTGAATAAAAATAAATAGCAGTCATGAAGGCGTCAATGATGACCATTAGCTGGAGTAGTTAGAAACAGGGGTTTCACACATAATATTAAAAAGCCTTTGATAAACATTTATGTCATGATTAGTAAAATAAGTGTAAAATAAAAATTAAAAAAAATAATTGTCTATTTGATGATTTCTGTAATTTTTCAAATGCATCTTTATTGTGTCGGGTATCCAAATAAAAAAGAATATCGGTAGGTATCGTTTATCCTACAAACCTGAGATTTTTTTATTGGCAATAATAAAAACCGGTATTCAAGTTACATAAAAAATGTGAAAATCGTAATATGTACGAAATTATGATCAACTTTGACTACCCACTTGTCACTGGTCATAAGCATTACGCCGAAGTTAGCAACTTGAAAATAATTTTCAATTCCTCTTGACCACTTATCTATTTAATTTTTTTTTTTTTCAAAATTCTCATAAATCCTGAGATACAGGCTGTATCTTACAGTCGCCGACTGCCGATCTCCTTTCTTATTTGAACACCCGGTACAACTATTTCAATTTTGCGTAAGTTTGTCAAATTAATTAAAATTAATCAAATTTGGTAATACTCTTCATTCTGATTCAGTCCATTATAATATGAGCTCTTCAAATATTTGCACTGTATTATCTTGAACCCTGTATATTTCACGTTTTAAAATCGTATTAAGTGATGTGAAACATACTTAACGTTTGATGAAAATTTAAATGCTCTCTTAAAACGTAAACTGTTTATAGTTTAACTTTTAAATATTCGATGAAATGACAGAAAGTATATTCAAATTTTAATTAATCTAAACTCAGAATTCGTCCGCGTCCAAGAAAAGCACAGTTCTCTAATAGTACCAATCTTTAGCTGTAACTCTTAAACTTCTAGCCAGTTATAAATATTTTAGATAGTACAATGTTGTTTCGTTTTTTCTAAAATACATAATTATAAACCTGTATAATTTGAAATAGTTTCAAAAAAGTAATAGTGAATACATCGAAATTACTGTGAGACACCCTATATTCTAAGAAATCGATAAAAACACTCAAAATTTTTGCATCGAAATATATTTTAAAACATGGGTATATTTAGCGACTGTAATAAAATAGATTTTATAAACGTAAATCAACAGATAATACATTTTTTAACCATTAAGTTGGTTAGATTTCCAATGTTCTCGTCACATAACATTATTTTTTCAGTCATAAAAAACATACAAAAGAATTATACTATCCTTCTGTTAATTTCGGCTTGATTTTTTTTAATAATTTAAAAATCGTCTTGTTTGACGTCTATGTTTTATTACGTCGTCCTCAGTAAAAGTGCCTTAAAGTCATTAAATAGTATTTAAATAAAATATACATAATTTTTAAAGCAAGCACATGTCTATGATTAGAGTAATTTTTTATTGTTTTTTTAGCTCTATGTTATTCCAAAACTACGTGATAATTTATAACGCATTTAAAAATTACTTAGAATTTTCAATGGAAAGACATGGCAGCGTGTTTAAATAGTGTCAATTGAACAAAAGCTTTGGCATTTACAATTGATTATGAATAGAAATGTTGCGACAATTGTATTGTTTGTATTATAAAAATGATGGCCATCACAAATCTACGTTTCGTTGTTTAACTTACTGGTTTAAATTTTACCGTATTTATATCTTTGTTCATAGGAATTAAAACTAAATGTTATTTCACGCAAATAAAAGTTAAGTTAGAAAAAATTTTCAACCTCGCCGAATTAGTCCACAGTACATCTACCCCTGCTTTGCTTGATTGTCACATATTTAAAACTTCGTTTTTTTTACGGGTCTACCACCGTTTTCTACTGCGCGACGCCAGAACATGTCCATTTTACGATGTTATGTAATACAATGTCCACATACTTCTTTTGCAAGGCATTTGAAATATAATTTGATAATAAACACGAAACAAGGCTTGAGCGACAGACTTAATCCGGCGATCGAATACTTTTTATGATTATTGTTGTATTAAAAAGAAAGTTATAATTTTTCATGCAAACAATGTTTCAATTTCATTCATATTTACAATTATTGTACTATTCATTTTTCCTGTAACGATCTACACAAGATATCAAATTATTTATTTTATAAAGATTAATTAATTAATTAAAAGTCAGTACTTATGTGTAATAACTAATTCTTAAATATGTTGAAAGTAACACATCAGTAATCAACTTTACTCGTCTTTTTTAAAATGTTTTCTTCATATTTATAACTTATTTGTGAGAAAATGTATACAAGTTAAAAAGCGATTTTACCATACGTTATTCTCGTTTTCTTTTTGTCGGACTGGCAATGCGGCGCAATATTTTTGTCAGACATTGAAATATTCGGTCAGACTTGTGCTAATCAGCATACCACTCATCCTAAAAATATCATATTCAGGTGGTCGGGTTGAAAAAACTGCGCTTTAAATTTGTAGGTCACTATGACCAATTAGGTGAGTGTGTATTTATTAAATAATCCTACAAAAATTATGTATGTGATAATTAGAAAACATAAACTCTTTATTTTGACATGTTGCAGCCGGATTAATTATGTCGGTCAAGCCTTGTTTCGTGTTCATTATCAAATGAACTTTCAATTGCGCTGCAAAAAAAGTATGTGGTCATTGTATTACATAACATCGTAAAATCGACATGTTCAGTCGTCGCGCAGTAGAAAACGCGGCGTTTCCGTGAACTGTGAATTTTCACAGAGGAAAAGTGTGGAAGACTCATAAAAATGAAGCCACTCACGAAGTTTTAATTAAGCAATAATTAAGTAATAATCAAGCAAAGCAGAGGTGAACATAAAATAGCCTACAAGCACTAAAAATAAACAAGATTGTTGTCATTCACTATTAGGCTAAGACCTGGCCACAAAAAATCGAAGAGGCAGATTATTTTAGACTGAATTGAAAAAAATTATAGGGCGTAAAAGGAACCTAAATTTGTATTGTGTTGTGTATGTCTGTTATGAAAGATTTGTTTTCTTTTAGACGGTTTAGAAAAATGTTTAATTTTCCTTCAGGAAAGTGATGTTCCACAAATTTTCCGAATTTTTGATTAAAAATTTACATATACTTAAAAACTATCATCGAAATTTTACCGATGTCGAAAGCGCATTTTCCAGGAAAATTAGGGGAAAATTTGAATGGTCTTTTCAGGAAAAATTTAGCAAAAAAACGTTGACATACAAGGATTTTCATGACCGGGTGTAAGAAATTTCTTTTTTTTTTAGAAATTTATGAATAGTTAAAAATAAATGATACAGGGCATGACATGCGACATAACTCACTATGTACATATTATATGTCTGTTCTTTTTCAATTTTGCTTGCATTATAAATTTCTTAGAGGATATAAAGTTATTTTTCAGATGGTTTAGGAAAATTTGAAATTGAAAGTGTATTTTGTGGATTGTTCGGTGAGACCAACTTTTTTTGACAGCAAATTGCTTTTCTGTAAATCTCCTATCAACTGGTGAAAATCGCAAAAAGTTTTCCTACTACACAACGTTCCTCGCAATCAGATTAGAAATTTATCTGATACCTTAAACACATTTCCCATGAAAATTAAGTCAGTACTACTACTGCTACTATGGATGTCTCTATGAAAACCTGATAATCTGACATAATAATACTCTCCCTCTTACGAGTGAATTTTAACCCCTTAAGTCAAATAAGCTTGTTAAGGGAAGAGACGCATATTATTATTAGTTGCCGTGGCGCTCAGGGGAGACTAACATATGATTGACTTACAGGCGAGCAATCCCTCAACCCACTCTCTAGATAATTGCTAAACACCAGACCAACCATGCTTTGCTCTGTTTTTACACAGACATCAAAATAACAAAGAACTTCGGAGCTACATTTTTGGAGTGAGTGCAAACAAAACAACCATCGTTATTGTTAAAGTTTTCATTTGACACAATTGGTCTCATATGAAATCTGACAACCTCATCCTTAACAATAACTGGGGTTTTCTTAATTTGCACTTACTCTAATAATGTAGCACAGAAGTTTGTTATTTTGGCGTCTGCATAAAACCAGAGCAACCATGGTTAGTCTGGTATTAACCTAAAATTTGAGCGACAGACATGAGAACCCACATATAGGAGAAGTTTTGATATAAATTTAATACCAGTAAATAGGCTGTCTAAGATTTACAATTTAGATACTGTGTAAGACAAATATAATCAGGGTTTTAGCATTTTTGGTGTAGAAACTATAGTCTTGAGGATGAGGTAAGCCAAAAGTTTGATCAAAATCTGTGGATTGCTACAAACCAACCAAACAATCGTGACGGAACTATATTGTCAACAACTAGGGTGATTAAAGCTTCAGAGTGCACGAGATACACGTAACTATAACAAAACTATAACTACAGCTAACTATAACTTATTTAAATAGTTAGAGTAAAAAAATAAATGCAAAAAATCGATTAGATATTGCAGTATCAACCACAAATCGTAAAATCTTAAAACCGGTTTTACAACTGCTGGGCAACTAAATTAAAATTATAGTAATGTATAATAATACATTAAGATTTTCCTAATGTTTTCTCATACACAATGTAACACAAAAAGAAAGATTATTAAAAGCTTACCATCACCATTAGTAATAAATGAAGACAGAAATACTTGCTGTCCTGAAAGCGGACGAAAACTTACTAAGATCAAAGGATTTCTTATCGAGAACGTTTACTGGTTCATCTTTATGATGTGATACAATCTCCTGAAATATCTAGGAGAACTGAATTTCTGAAAATTATTGTTGCTTGTTGGAAAATTGTTAATGTTCGGTCTCCAAAAGCAGGTTACAATTTAGCTGATTCTCTTCGTTGTCCTATTACTAGTCCTACACGTGGCAGTGTCCAAATTCTTACAAAATTTATAATTTCCTAAACGATTGGCAAAATGTAAACAGAAAAATACCGTGCATGCCAGAACAGAAAAACAGTGGAAAATTAACAAGATGGTCACGTCTGTAGGTGGGCGACATTGATATAATGTTTTTGGAAAGTTCTCACGTGTATTTATTTGTAGTTGTTTGTCATCATTTGAAGTGTTTACATTTTTGGAATGTTACCAAAATACTATTGTCTATGGAATAAGTCCATTACAGAATATAAAGATAGAAATGAACGGGACCAAGCGAAAGAAGCGCTATTAAAACTTTCTAAACTGGATAACGTGAAAGCATTAAGGGCAACTTCAAAATGATTTGTTCTAAAACATACGAGTTCCGCCATTTATTACAATTTGATGGAAGTAAATGACGAGACACTGTGTGCCCATATGAACACCTAGAGTGCGTTCTATTACCGCGTCCGGATGAAAAACGTTTCGCCTTGGCCGTTCATAATTACGGTGCGTTCAGGGTAACCCTTTCTAAATTATTTGAACATTTGCCCTGGATGACAACTGTTTACCTCTCTTTTTAGCCATACTCGTAAATTTAAAACGAAAATTTGTGGATTATTGGTTACACAAGCTCTAAATTATTTTAAAACATTTTTTCAAGAGGATTCAGACTGATGATGAATCTGATTTTGAAAGCAAGGAATTAATAGACAAATAAGACAACCCAGTACAAGAATATTAAACGTTGTAGAAATTACAGATCTTTGTACTTAGTACTGTGATATTGAATGTCAATCACTGTCAGTGTATTAGATGTCACATCAATTTCATTGTCTGAACGCGCTTTAACCCTGTACGTTGGCGTACATAGTGTAATAATAAATTCAAAACACTACTACTGAAAATTATTAAACTGATATTATTTAATGTTAGTAACAAAACAAATGTGCTAATATGACAAAAAGGTAAAATGCAATATTGGTTCGCGTAGAACATTTAACCGTATTTAAAATAGTTTATTAATTAGTCGCCACTTTTTATCAGTAAACATGCCGCTATGTCATTAACCTGAGAATTCTATGTTCCAATATTTCTTTTTATTTTTAATTGCGCCGAAATAACACAGAACCGTCTTTTTTTTGTAAAATGGTTCTTTTATTATGGGAATAATTCTAAAAACGTAGAAATTACATTGTTGAGTCACTGTGAGATCTCGATCTCGTCCTCGTGCCCGAATTTTCGAATGTATTCGAACTAGAATTGTTTGAAGAATTGCTAGGTTGTGAATTGAAGATGCTGCGGAAGACATTGTATGGAGTATTTGCTGAAACATAATGGATTTTATAGTAGAAAATTAATTTGAGTTTATTTATCCAAACAGTGATTGTTAATAAATAATTAAAATGTGTTCATTTTAGGTGGTAAACTGCAATATTTATTATACAAGAAATCACATAAAAAACGAAGCACATAAACGAAATTTATTTAAATTGAGATGATTTGGCAACCGGTTTCGGCTATAAAGCCACCATCAAGCGTTCAAAAACAAATTAGTAATTATATTTATCAAATTTTACAAAGTGTTTCTAAAACTTTTATCCAACATTCTTTCGTTGAAAAGGTATGAATAATGTAGTCTGCAAACAGAGAATAAAATATAGAAACACCATATGTGAAATTTGTAGTTAATCAACTTAAATAATAATTTACAAAAATTATCAACTGAATTGTTATTACAAAACATAACTTTTTTTCAGAAAATCATTCAAAAATCAACTTTACCTTGATTAATTTAATAATGTTAGGACATGATGGATTATTGATTTTCTAATTTATATCTGGAACTGGGGAAATAAAATATAGCTTTAGGCCCAGTATTTTGTGAGCTGATTAATTTAATTTGCAAATCAAATTTTGACAGAGAATATCGGTACTTTATGCAATGATTATAATTTATTAATGATTTAATGTGTTTTCATCAATTAAACTTTTAATCAAAATTATTGGGCTGTGCACTTATAGTTCCATAGAATTCTGGTTGGTCTTGTTCCATAGTAAATGTTTCAAATCTCATTTTATTTTTCATTTAGTTAGTGTTGTTGTGTTTTTATAATTTTCAGATATTAGGAATGGAGGAGAAAAGAGAGAGAGAGATGGTGATTTTATAAAAATTGCAACAGATATTTTAATGAAATGCCTACTAAGTGAAATTAAACACAATAAAAAAAGCTTCTTTGATTAAGAATAAAATTGATGATCTCATCATTACTATCGAAAATGTTATCAATCTCGTATAGATTCATTTTCGTACCAATTCAATAATAGGTACCTATTAAACAATTATAGCCAAGTCGAAATTCAATCAAATGCTTTAAAAACAGATTTACTATTAACATGTATTTAAACCTTGACATAATGAGTCAAACTATTTCTTTCTAGATCTAGATAATACAGTATGAGACAGTGTATGTCAATTTCTTTATCCTCAAATTTGAATAAATTCAATATCATATATAAAAACAAGAGAAAACAGTATCGCCATTACTTAAAAATGAAATAAAACATTTATTTACTAATAATTGTCATGATACCTTTAAAGTATTCAATGGCGAAAAACTACTAGACAAATCCCCTATTAATATATAAATGCGAAAGTTTGGATGTATGGATGGATGTTTGTTGCTCAATCACGCCAGAACGGCTGAACGGATCTGTATGAAATTTGACACAAAGATAGATTATAGTATGGAATAGCACATAGACACTTTTTATCCCGGAAAAATATACGATTCCCTTTGGATAGATTTGTTATTGTTTTTCACAGAGCTGAAAGGGATGAGACATGATTTTTTGCATAGTGGTAGTGAAACATGAAAATTTTAAATACAGCTACTGAGCATAAATAAATAATGACGTGTTTCAGGGTTTTTGGATTTTTACATTTTAAGGGGGGGGGGGGGAAACGGGGGTTGAAAGTTTGTATGGAGGTATAGATTTTTTAAAGGTAGGAACTAGAAAATTGGAATTATAGCTACTCATCACAAATAAATAATTGGGTGTCTTAGGGTTTTTGGATTTATATATTTTAAGAGGAAAATGGTCGAAAGGGGAGAAAGGGAAGGGGTGAGAGAGGGGATGGGGTGAGAGAGGGGAAGGGGGACGGCGGGGAAAGTTTGTATGGATGTAACGATTTTTAAAGGTAGACAATTTCAAATTGGTATTGTAGCTACTCATCATAAATAAATAGACATTAAGGGGGAAACCGGAGGTGAAAGTTTGTATAAGACTTTCGGATTTTTAAAGGTAGGAACTTAAAAATTGAAGTAGTAGCTACTCATTATTAGTAAATAATGACGTATTTCAAAGTTTTTGGATTTTCTAAATAATAATGAATAAAAATAAATAAAAAAAATAAAATAATAAAAATTAAAATTAATAAAAATTAGTAAAAATTGATAAAAACTGATAAAAATTGATAAAAACTGATAAAAATCGATAAAAATCGATAAAAATCGATAAAAATTGATAAAAATTGATAAAAGTTAATAAAAATTAGAAAGAGGGAGACGACTACTAAACTGAGTAGTAATGTTTTGGGCGAGCACGCGTTTTACAAGCTTGTCTAGTGCGGTGCTAATTTTACACCGTTGCCAAACTTTAAAATAAATGGTATACTTTGGGGGCTCCCATTAATTACGTGAGGTATTTTTGAGGATTTTTTGACCCCCCCCCCCTTCTCCCCTGGTGAGATTTCGTAAGATTTTTCTCAACTCCGTCCCCCCTCCCCTAATCTCACGTGAGATTTTTCAAAATTTGTGTTTTGAGTGTAAATGCGTTGGATTATTAAAAAAAAAAAACAAAATATGTTCTATTGCTTTTATTTAAGACTAGCAAAGACTAGTATTTGAGAATATTGCCGTAATACAAAATTTCTAGAAACATTCTTGTTGAAATTACATTCAACATGTCCTATCTGCAGGGCAGATTTTTCTTAATCAGCATTTAGCAAACAAAAAAGAATAAAAAAATTAATAGACACTCCCTGTATAAACCTCCCCACTTAACAAATAAAAAGGAATAAAATACTAAATACACTCCCTGTATAAACCAATTATCCAAAGTTGTGCAATAACCACCCATTTAACTTTCAAGTAACCTTCAAAGACACCTGCTACTTCGCGAACGGATAAAGCTAGTCACGCGAGATTTTTCACCCAATCATAAGACATATCTTAAAAACAATAGTCTCGCGTACAATCATACGAGACTAGAGAACCAATTAGAAGAAAGCTAAAAAGCCGGTGCGGGTGACGAACAACGGCAGCACAAAACTAAAATCACTTTCGCTTTCCCAGCCGACCAACGGCATTCACGATAATCAATTACAAGCATTGTGCGATTTGATTGATAAAAGTTAATATGTAAATTTTTCAATAATTCTTTGTAACAAGTGTTAAATGTGAAAATACCAAGCATTGAATATATCAAATTTAAATGTAGGGTGATGGTTTTATTTTAATACACCCAGTGCTTCAACTAGAACTTCAAGAATATCTTCCAGAGGCTACAGGGTGGAGCATAAGGCCTTCACCCCAGATAATCTATTTCGAATACAGTCCACCATGATCGAAGGCAGTATATGTCAAGCCCAATAAAACTAGGGTAGAACAATTCTTTACTTTAATTTAACTTTAATTTTACACCGTTTTCTACTAGAAAAAAAATTACGTCAGATTACAAACACCCCCTCTTCTCCAAGTGAGATTTGGAAAGAATTAGCTTGATCACCTTC
This sequence comes from Psylliodes chrysocephalus, assembly GCA_927349885.1. NCBI lineage: Eukaryota > Metazoa > Arthropoda > Insecta > Coleoptera > Chrysomelidae > Psylliodes > Psylliodes chrysocephalus. The sequence continues at coordinate 47,032,984 of OV651818.1, read as the reverse complement.
CCTCCTTGAACACCTCACGTAATTAATGGACGCCCCCTTTCCTGTAAATTACCTTCAGCTACAATAATAGTTGCAAACAGTAAAATAAATTAAACTGATAATAACTGGAATTAAAAATGTAAATATACTTTTGTAAGTTTGAAAATCTTTTGTGCCTTTTAGAGCCTTATGTTAAGTAGTTCTGAATTATAAATCAAAAACAATCTTTGTATATAGACTATCTCGTAATAATTTGGCAACGACGTAGATAACATGGTGATTGCTGGCAATTCGGTTTTTGTAAACAAAATTGGTCTAGTAGTTGTTAATTGTTAAAAGTATTCATTTAAGAATTTTCTGTCAATTTGATTAATAGTTTAACGTGATTACCTGATCAAAAATTTAAGAAGCTTACAGAGTACCGGGCCTTGATGAATCAAATTAAGGTTAGATCTGAAATTAATTCGATTTTTCAAAATAGAACAATGATATGGATGTAAGTTATGTTTCTAAATTCTAGATTAAACGATACTTTGTATACAGGGTGACAATTTAAAAACGTACAGTCTCATGAACTAAAGATAATATCAGAACATTCTAACAGTTTCTAGGATACGAAGAGGGTACCTAAATGGCAAAATACAGAACTCACCCACATCGACTCTATATGCGCCACCTATGTCATACATCATTGGAGAGCTAGTAAACATGCTTTTCAACAATATAAGTTATACCCTAAACAGGTTGGTTCAATAATACATAATATTTAAAAACCTATTCAAAAAAAAGATGGTGGGTTTTATTTTGTATTAAAATAGTACATTCTAAAAAATATTTTTTTTATTGTTAGCTAGGTAAAAGTAATTAATATTTTCAAATCTTAAATGTTGCAAACAATTTATTTTGTACTCCTTTTAAAATATTTAATTCAGATAAACATGCCATCTTCTTTTTAAATACGTTTTTAATTATTATGTACTATTGAAATACCCTTTATAACTTATATCATTGAACAGCATTATTAGCTTTCCAATGATGTATGTAGGGGTTTGCTATTTATATAGAAATGGTTTTAAGCATTTTCTATCATCTTCAGTTCATGAGATATAGCCATTTTAAATTTTTAAATCGTCAACCTGTTAATATTTTTGCTGCATTTTCAAAAAGCGAATCCACTTCATTCTAACTTTTTTTGAGCTCTCTTACCTCCATTAAAATTTCCGCCAGAATCTTGACTATTGTCGCTATTTGTTTGTTCATTATTTCCTAGGTTCTGTCTACAGATTGGACAAGTACCATGCAGTTCCAACCATGGACGAATACATGGTTCATGGTAGATATGGAGACATGGCAACTGACGAACATTCTCTCTCAACTGAAAGTCTTCCCAGCATACTGAACATTGTAATTTAGCGGAGACTTGTTCTTCTGTCACTTCCACTATAGCTAGAGCATCGATAACTTCTTTCGACACTGGAGGGGGACCTGAATGGAACAAAATAAACGTACTTAAAGCAGGGTGATTTAATTCAAATAACGTTTTCTAAACAAGTCACGAACTATCTCAAACGTTTTCCAATAGGAGCATATTGCATTATCTGGCAACCGGAACTGAATAGAAACAATAAACATGTGGCAACTGTACAGCACCCACAATTAGGCATTCCAACGACCTGTCAAACTGCTGCCTGTGGGCGTTGATGTGGCTACCCTTCGGGCCTGGTGACTTTAACAGGGTCAATGATATACACATACATAGTGGGCCACCGGTAACGTCTTGGTCTGTAGAGCCAAAACTATTTCCCAATACCTAGAGTTAATAATTTTTAAATTTAAATGACAAAAAATAATTCACAAAATAGTTTAATTTTAACTGGCCAATAGTTAACAGGAAAAAGACTGTTTGTTAATTAGTGATTAGAATTTAACCAGATGTTTATTATTTCTACACAGTTCCGGTTGCCAAATATTTCAGTTAGGAATATGCTCCTATTGGAAAACGTTTGAGACAATTCGTGACTTCTTTAGAAAAAGTTTACTCCATTTAAAAAGCCTAAGTTTGATATTGAATTATTTTTAAATTGTTGCCTTTTCTGATATACATCTTGCTATAAAAATAGATTTTAAAAAAATCATTTAGTTTTGCCTCTACAGACTGAGGCGATTGCTCAAAGCCGGTCGCCTTGTGACCAGCCATATTGCCTTGCAAGTGTTCATTATTCAGAATTGGTTTAGCAAAAATGTATTTTAAAACCAATTTTCAGCCTTTGAATATAGTAAAAAAAATAGTTAACTGCATTTTTACTTCAAAGCGTAAGCTTATGTTTATTTAGAAAAACATGGATGATCAATCTATATAACTATCTATATCATTGACCCTGTCAAATCCACCAGTCCCACAGGGTTGCCATATTAATGCCCACGGGCAACCATTTTGTTTGGAATGCTTAATATACTGTATTAGTATGACATAAATTATGTTCCACTGACAGTTTCTAACAAACCATTCTTTCATTGAATTAGATATACAGTGAGCATCTTACCCCCCTAACTAACTCGTTACTGGGGTCTTGTTAGGAAAATCGCCGAGACAGGTCGATTTTTGATTTCTACAATGTACATTTTTGCATGATTAGTTTACCCTTAATTTCATCCCTTTTTGGAGGGTAGCAACCCTTTCGAAAAATTTAAATGGCATGGGGTAGTGAGTGATAGCTCATTTGAAAGGGGGTTTTATTCTCTATTCAACCGTGCAAACAATTTTGAAATTTGCTTCATTACGTGTTGATTTATTAATGTTTAAAAATAACAAAACCTCACAAAATAGGAAAGCAACTAGACTAACAGTGACCTTCTAATGGCAAAAAGTCTTACTTCACGTCTGAACCAAAACCGAAATCATGCAGGGCCGAATTTTAATTATAAGGATGAGTGCGCTACGTTAATTTCCGTTATTCTGAAACAATAATTAGTCGAGAATTAATGAAGCAAATTTCAAATTTTTTTACACCGTTGAATAGAGAATAAAACCCTCTTTCAAATGAGCTATCACTCACCACCCCATGCCATTTAAATTTTTCGAAAGGGTTGCTCCCCTCCAGTAAGGGATGAAATTAAGGGTAAACTATTCATACAAAAATGTACATTGTTGAAATCAAAAATCGACGCGTCTCGGCGATTTTCCTAACAAGACTCCAGTAACGAGTTAGATAGGGGGGGGTAAGACTTATGGTGCTCACTGTATACGTTTACAGGTCGTAAAAAGTAGTTTAACGATTTGTAATCAGATTATTTTTAAGGTTAAAATGAATACAATCTTGAAAATAATAGAAATAAATTATAAACTTTAACTTGTAACTTTTTTTAATACCCCAAACACTTATGACGATTTTATTAAATTTGAAAGGTTTGTTTGTAGTACTTACTAAGAGGATAATTTAAACTTGATTAGATTAAAATTATTAAGTCCAGTTGTATCCCTGAGGGCAATCTAATTAACACCCTGTATCTTAAAAAAAAAAAGGAAATTTTATATGAAATTGATTTTTGTTGCATAATTTACTTATTTTGTTGAAAATAGAAATAAAATGAATAATAACAACATTGCACGAATATACAGTTATAAGATATAATGCGAGTAAATAGGATATATCATTTGTTTAAACTACCATTAGCATGCCTTTGTTTTATTTATAGTAAATACTATCAAATAGATTGTTCACTCTAGAAACATAACTCACGAGTATTTTTAGACCAAGTTGTTTGTCTTATTGACTGACTGAAAAATTAAAAAAATAGGTCATTCTTATCAACAGATTATACAAGATGGACACAGAGACTATGAATACATTCTACATTATAAGAAAAATAACAACATTAATTATTAACTCTACAAACTAATACCTAATGAAATAAGAAAAAAAATTAGCTCTACAATATTTAAGAGTATTATGGGTTTTCAACAATTTCTTATCTTTTTAAATCTTTAAATACAAATTTTCTATGTTTTGTTTTGGTTCTTAGCCGTTTATGTTTACATCGTTTTTTATTATGAGTCTAGTAATTTTAAACTAATCCACTTTCAAGGCTTAGCCTTTAGTGGAAATGTTTACCAAATTTTTATTTGAAAAGTTGTATAATGAAATGGAGTCAAATCGTTTTGACCCAAAAATGACTTATCGGCTTATTTCCCGCAACCACGGAATTATAATAGGAAAAGAGTTCTGTTCTAGAAATAAGCTTCTAACATTAAGGTATATTTTTATTACTTTTATCTTAACGATTTCATATTTTTTTTTATATACATATATGTATATTATAGATTTACTAACGTTTTTTCTTTCAATCATTCTTTTGCAATGTGTTTTAAATTCAGGGCTCGTTATCACAGTTAAGCCTAATAAAACAATAAAATTTGTAGCTTATTGTATGAAGTTTAGTTAGGTGACAATTAAGACCTATTTAATCTAACTGATATTTGTTATAGAAACTGCCACTTCTTACTTTTTATCTGTCAAAATATTTGATACAGGGTGTTTCAGGATAAAATACATACCGTAAATTGGGAGACTTGTAGATCTTAACTACAGTTCATCAAATTTCTACAGGTGTTCGACGCCCAGACAGAGAACGCGCTACGTGTGACTAAGATAGCTATTGTACAGTCTGCTAAACAAGTTATTTTAAATAGTTTTTAATATTTTTAGGTAATTAAATTTTAAAAGTGTGGAATAGTTTAGGGATTAAATTGGTCTGATTGGACTTTCTTAGAACGTTTTTAAAAGCAGCTAAAGATAGTATGTAGAATTGAAAATAATTATTATGCCATAAAAGGTGTTTTGGAATTCCTTCAACCTTTTGAAATTGAGTCAGAAAATATAAATTTTATAGGATAGCGGAAAATACCTATAATTTTTTTGTAGGCCTTTGTAAATCGTGGAAATAGTTTATATTTTATTTCTACCTTATTAAGGAAAATGGTACATATTATTAATAACGGTTGTTTCTGAAACATTACTAAAATTTTCGAAATTTTGTTTTTCTACAAAATAATAAACTATACTATTTAGAAAAAAATTTATTTCTCTTATAATTTTATAAAAAATAACAGGGGAATATTTACATTTCTTGATCTATTAAACAAAACGATAAATTATCTCGACGAATGACACCATGTTCTAGTACGGAAGCTAGCTTTACATTTTTGTTGGTGGTTTCATGGGTTTCATATCAATTTTTTGTAATTGTAGTTTACACGTACATATACCTCTTAACACTTGTTTGCTTTATTAAAAAAGTGTGTTATTGTGATTTACGTCGAAATAAGTCAAAAACAACTTGAAACCCCATATAAAATCAAAAAGGAGAAACGGAAAAAAATTGAGCCTGTAAATGAACACAACTCAGAAACAAATATCTAATAATAAAAAATAAAATTTGATTCTTGTGCAGCTTCATCTATATCATTAACTGTTTTTGGTTTTTTAATGGTTTTTCTTGGTGATGAAAATTCCGATATCTCACGGTTATCGATTCTTTTTTTCTCTCCAGAAATGCGGACGACAGTGTTTTTAGATACTCCTGTGGCTGCAGCAACACGATCATTTACATTTTTAAATGGTATTGAAGGTGAATTAAAGTTTCCTTCTCTTCTCATAAACTCTATAACATTGGCTATTATTTCGCGAGATTGACTGTTAATCACGCGGCCTCTTAATTTGCTATTAAACTCCATACTTAGGTTCTATTAAACTGTAATGAGCAAAAAACACAAACGAAAATAAAAGAAATGTTTTAGCGAAATTTACATCTGACATTTACGTCTGAATGAAATAGTGAAATACTTGATGCGCAGAGTGTACTTTCATTGCGTAAATCCGTCGGGATGCCTGTCAGTAGTGCTTTCTCTGTCTAGCCGTCGAAAGCCTCTAGAAATTTGATGAACTGTAATTATTAAGAAAAGCTAAATATAATTTTCCTGTAAACTTCCCAGTTTTCATTCTACAGGGTGATAAAGTGAATTTCACAAATACATAATTATATTCCACGCCTTGTTCTCAATGATCATAGGTAGTACCCACCTTTTCCCGCTCTGTGGCCACGTATTTTAAAGTCTAAATACCCTCAAAAGTATTTAGAAAGCTCCAAAATAACTGGTATCCCAGTCCTTCCCACCTCTGCTCCCGTCTCGTGACAGTCAAGCACACTCTTGAGCCATTCTTTCTTTTCGTCCCTGTGGTTACACGTAAATAATTTGCTTATCATTATTAATTATCAAAAATACATACATGGGTAAATCAAAGAAGAACATTTTTACAACGGGGAAGTCTCCGCCGAGGAAAACAAGCTGGTTGAACAAAAACGACACAAAATATCCCATCACATGGATGTTGAACAAAATGGCGGCACAAATGGTAAACGCCTTTTATAAATTGCAATTTTTTTTGTTTGTTTTAGGTATGAATTCATACTCCATCGATCAGCATTAAAAAATACACAGTATACACTGTGATACAGGCTAGTTACGGGTTTATTGAATCATGTATATGATTTATGGCCTTTGAACCTATACAGGTTTTTCCCGTATTTATTATGCAGTATATACTGTAAAACAGGCTAGTTAATGGTTTATGGTTTATAACTAAGTCATATGTATGACAATGCCTGGTGGATTAATGTGGATCTTTTCCTGTTTATTATGCCCGACGCTGAAACATGGGTTTTTATAGCATTAAGAGCAACACAAAGGATGTTATGTACAAGGTGGTCGGCATAAAATGAATAAAATGATTCTGAAATATTTACAAAGGTAAACCTTTTATGAAATACAAAGTTCCTTCTGTTTTAAACAATACACAGTATGCACTGTGAAACAGGCTAGTTACTAGTATAATATATTTGTACATATAACTGTTCATATGCATAATTTAATGCCTGGGGATCTAGGATCTGTATATTATTCACTTTGAAACGGGCTAGCTACTGGTTTATATTTTATACATATTCGAAAGAAGATAAACTATCTAATTATTTGTTTTATTTAAAACATTCACCCAATGAAGAGATGTCATGTCAATCACTGCAGTGAAGCCACATTAAGGTTTTTGTGTAGCAGATTCCATTAATGAATCCAATTTTTTTAATTCTATTTTTAGTGACCGGTTTTGTGTTTTCTTATAGAGAACAAAAAGGACAATAATTTTACACGTGAACTGGACACGCCCAAAGTACTAGGTTGGCAACAAAGTTCTTTGGTTCGCTGTTGGTGCAGTGTGCACCGGTGTAAATTACACCACCTTATTTACCTAGTTTACTTCCTCCTTATTCCTTATAAACACGTCGAGTATAATTCACTTCTTCTAAATAGGTGGTGGAGAAAATAATCACCAGTAGTGTCAGTATGGTTCATTCCTACACCAGTGGGAAGAACGAAAGAACCAATTATAGGCGAGTTCGGATAGTCAGGGGCTGGAGCGGGACAAATTTTAGGGTGCTTTTAGATGACATTTAAGCGTGTTAAACTGTCACTAATCGGACTAAACCGAATGCTAAAAGGGTCGTTTGGAGTTAAAAGTGTTAAAGGAGTTAAAGGAACTTGGCAGACCGAACACAATGATAGTAGAAACCGCGATATGGTAATGTACAAATGACGTTTCTTTTGGTAGTGGCTATTAGGCCGCCTCTCCGTACATATTTCCATGTATCATTAAACGATTTATAACAGGTATGTGCATAGTATGACTTTAATCTGAGGATCTTTACAGATTTTCCAGTTTATTATACTCTTCGCTTAAAACTCGTTACCTAATTATATCATTATTGGTAATATTACCCTAAACTTATTTGGTTAGATTACTTTATACAAGTAATGGGTGGTTTGAATTTCCTACTCGGTGATGAAATTGTTATCAAGGTGTATATATTAATCATTCAAAGTTATTAGATAACCTTATAATTTTAATGCCTAATTATAAGAATGATAATATTAACCAAAATTATTGTTAGATAGAACCTTTATATAAATGTGTAGTTTGAAATTCTTACTCTGGGGATGGAATTATATTGATGTGTTAAACTTTAACAAACTACTCTTATTATATAAAGCATATTCAAATTGTTGATTGGATAATCTTATAGAAGAATTGCTAATTTGAAATGGCTTACGATGGGGATGGATTTATTGACATGTTCAGGTAATTAAAAAGGCTTGGAGGAAGACAATCGAACAGAGTTATGAGGAATATACCCGGAATAAAAATTGTAAGTTTAGACCTATCCAAGATATTAACCCTGTGGTTAGGGCTAAAATAAATTAACAGAAGTTAAAATTAACTAATTTTATTCCACAATGGAACAAATTTACCAGGATCAAGTAATCATATCACGATTAAAAGGTTATAAACTACCATTTAAACATAAACCTAAACAGACGCCTCCTTTACCAAGAAATTGGTTTATATCTGAAAATGCTTTAATTCTGAATTAAATTAATTACTAATTATTAATCTCTCAGGATATACAAAATTTGTAGAAAATAATTATTTCTAACATTTTATCTTTGTCTGAACCATATGGTAAAAGACTATTAACCTTAACCTTAAAATTTCAAACAAATTCCTCATAGTTAACCATTTTAAGATGGAGAATAGCCAGTGGCTATCAAATTAATGTCAAAAATTGTTTTATGGAGCCAATTGACCTTAAGGAAGCTTACTTATTTGTTAAAAAATCATGAAGGTCATAGATATGTTAGACTTAAACTTGGAAATTCAATTTAAAATTTCTTTTAGCAGTTCCTTTGGTATTAACAGTGAATCCCTGGGTATTCACAAAGTTTTGAAAATCTGTGATTGTTCATTCTCAAAGCAGGGGCATAACTTCTAGAGGTCTGTATGACCTTGATAAGGGGCAATACTTAAAATAAGGACCGATTTCACCGTTGTGTTAATCGAAGTTTGAAGTGATAATTTCTGATTTAAATATAATTTTGTTTCGACCGACATGTAAACTATGTTTAGTTAACTTAAACTACAGTTTAAAGTAATCCCTTAAGGGTTACAAAAGATATTTTATCTATGTTGTGATTTGCAAAATAAATTCAGATGAAGATGAAGACGAAATTTTAGAAAAAATATTTATATTTATATACATTTGATATTGAGTTGGGTTTACTGAAGAACTTTAATAAGACATGAGTATTTTGTGGAAATAGAATATCTAACATTGTTTAGACGAGTTCGTTAATGAAAGTAAGCCTCTTTTTCGTCTTGAACTGATCGACTCATAACTTCTTTTATTTAAATTTCATGAGTCTTTCAAAATAACATTTGCTTGTATTATTTTCTAGTGAAGTTCCAAATTCACCTTTTTATTTGGTTAATATTTTGCAGCTAAATTTATAGGCATTGAATTTGTTTAAAAAAAAAAAACCTATATAAAACCTTTAGTTTATTTTGAAACTTACAGAAAGTATTTAATTATCTAAGCTAAAAAGATGGATACAACCAATGAAAAATATTTAACGGCTAGGTACCAAGTAATTATAAAACGAGTAGTTTTCATCTCGCCTGCTGTAATTGGACGCATAATATTTACACCTCTATCGGTAGTAGGATAGTAAGTATGCTTAATTCTGTCTGTTCAGCTGTATCAATAGCATTGGTTATATACCATTCTCTGGAGAGAGGTTTGAATAGTTAACATATTGCATATAAAATAAGAGAGGGGAGAGAAGTGAGGTGAGATGAACAGGGTGAAGTGAGTTACATCTGATTAGACAGCCTTTAACGAAAAAAAAAAAAAAATCGCCACAAGGATCTACTTAACTTTCTCCTAGTAAAACCTCGTTAAATTACGAACGGTGGAATATCTTATTTCAAAGAGTTTTAAAATGTATGAGGACTTTAGTTGAATGGCTTAAGTGTAAATCGATGGATTCAATAATTATATTAAATTTCACTAAATTAGATGTAATAATTTTCAATAAATTCCAAAACCTAGTGATAGGTTGGAAGTGGCAGCAGGGCTTACACCGGCATGGATATTTACGTTGTTTATTATAAGCGCACAGCGGCTTACATATTTATTCATTGATAAAAATAAGTTGTATCTGTGTAAAATTCTTCTCTTTATCCCTTCTCTTACTTCTCACCTTTCGTCGCCTCGCCCCGTCCCTGCAAACAGAATGTATCGATTGTCGAATTAATCTTGGCATCGTGAATATTATATTTTATCAATTAATGGTTATATCTCTGTTATCTCTGGTATTTTTAAAGTGAAATCTTTACCGTAAGAAAATATATTAGAAAATTATGTATTTATAAAATTCACTTTATCTCCCTGTAGAATAAAACCTGGGACGTTTAACAGGAAAATAGATTTTCTTAATAATTAGTTAAGATCTCCTAATTTACGGTACTTTATTCTGAAACACCCTGTGTATAACAGTTATTGTTAACATAAACATAAACTAAGGGTCATTATTACTAATAATTCACAACGTGATTCCATCATTTTTGTTGGCACATTTTACATTACATAAGGTAATTGCTTAAGGCTGCAACACTTGCGCCAGCGGTTTTGTAACAAAGCAAGCATTCAATAAATTGTACACAGATGGGATAACTGTACCGCTAGCTCGATTTAAAATTTTGTTTTTAAGTGTACTTGTTTCTATATCCAGGTTAACAAGTCTAGGTACACAAATACCAATAAATATTTTAGAAGAATAATATATTTTGCGATATCCAGTTTCAATTTCAATTGCACTGTAACATGAAAAATCAAACTGTCAAAACTTGTACCTAGTTGGTAAATAGTAAGTAGGTTAAATGAGACAAAAACAAAAAAAATCATTAAATTTTACTTTAGAATATCGTTTCAATATTTATTCACATTACTAGTATATAGTATTCACTTGTAAACTATATTTGACGGTCATAACAATAATTTTAATCCTAAAGAACCAGGCAAATTGAACTTTTCCTCATCGCAATTTTTGGGTTAGAGTGAAAGGTATTTTATGGTTGGGTAGAAATTTTATTACTTTAGTTTTGTTTACATTTTACCTAAAAACTTGCAATACTTCTGAATCGATTATTTTATAATTAGAATGATTCCTCGATTCATTCATAGAAATAGTATAGAAGACCAATACAAATATAATATATAAGCAGAAATTGAACCTACATAAAAACGCGTCTCTGCGCATGACATCGGAAAATAGTGTGGCTATAAGCATGCGCAGTAAGCATGACTTGTCCCTGTAGCGTTGCCAAGTATATTAAACATACCTAACAAAAGAATTTCAAATTAATTTATTTATAAATTATATGATTTTAAACAGTTTATATCTACGAAATATCGTCACAAAATAATATAAACATTTAAATAATCAACTAATAATATTTATATGTAATTACATTCCCAAAAATATATACAAATACGGTATAAATGTTCAACAAGCGATCACCTACAAATTCAATATTGACCTGGCAATACCACTTAAATCCGGAGTTTCAAGGCTATTCGCGATTCAAATTAATTTTCACACGCCTGTCATTTGTCACCTATAAGTAGGATGTTTGTTTATTTACATTTTGTTTTTTTTTTGGGCGGGATTTTGAATTCGTTTTTTTTTTTAACTGTTTTTAGATAATATTCTCATTATAATAGTGTTTTCGAGTTTCATTTAGTGTTAATTTAAGTTTAGTTTACGTGCTTTCGTCATAAATATAATATTTATCATGTGTTTAGGACTTAATTTAGTGGAAATCTCAACCTATTGGTTGCTACAAAAGCATCTAGAAATTTTTTTAATAAACCCAGGACCAGTACTTTAAATCTAATCGTACTTATCAGTAACGACCGTATAAGTTTCTTCCATATTAATGATATTCACGGGAATCAAAAAAAAAACTTTTTTTACTACAGGCTGATTTTGGTTCTTTCACGAACTAATTCAGAATCAGTGAATTACACTCGTTCAGCTCCATAGGTTGATTATTATCGCGACGTATTCTTTAAAAATGAATTCGTCAACTGTATTTAAGAATTGGAATTGGCGGTTCTGTTTGAACCAAAACAAACCCTATAGAATCAGTCACAATTATTTTATTATCGATTTAAATCACCTTATGCGCATGCCCGATCCATACTCCGAACGGTAAAAAAGGAATTTTTATTTTAACTCCTTCCGTTCCCGAATGCCTCAGGTACTTTAGGAGTGAATAGAGTGAAAAGAGTGCGTAGCCCGAACTCACCTAGAAAAGGACATTTCAGGTACCAAACGTTTATTATTGATGAACTAATTAAAAATCTTACTATCCTTATTCTTATATTGTGAAGTGAATTGTGTATAGTACTTTGTATACATGTAAATGGTAATTAAACCGTCACAAATTAGATTGCAGTTTGCTTATAGACAACATTTTGCAAAATCTCAATAATGTGAATTTGTAGATATCCATTTATCATAAGAAACAAAATTTTACGACTTGCGCTTGGAAAGTAATGAACATTTCAGTTTTGATTTTGACATTAACACCATACAGATTGCAATTTGTTGGGGGTTTTTCGCAAATTTCATTTTTAATATAAATACTATCACACACTATAAGAAATAAACAAATTTAAAGCTCACAAGTAAGAACAACTTCGAATTATAATTGATATAAATTAAAATATAAACAGTGAACACGAACGCCAATGTTGGCAAATGATTAACTAATTTTAAAACAATATCAATATAATAAATCAATGGGGTGGGTGGCTCAGTGGTAGTCTCTGCCTGCGAATCCCACCGTTGGCCGGGATTTTTTCATTTCATTTAATTATTTAAAATTAATTCTGATGCCTTGGTAGGATTCCCCTCTCGACCAATCACTGTTGGGTACTAATTAACAGTGCTGTTCCCAAAGTGGCGCTGGGAAACAGTAACAAAGCCTATACAGAACACGAGGCTAATAACCGTAGCAGTTGATGCCGATGACACAAAAAAAATCGATTTTATAAAAAAATCCTTAAATAAATATGGAGTATGATTACATATTACTAAACACAAATTTTGCTACTTAAAAAAAGGTCTTCAAGGACTAAAAATCCGACGACATAGCGAAATTTCGCTACTCCTAGCAACACTGAACAATATCCTACTTATAGGCACCTTCTACAAATTTCCTCAAGAGGGCGTATCACTTAGCTTGAATCGCGAATATGACGCTCCCTTACAGGACCGTACGATGAAAGTGGCATTTTTGAATATTTTTTATTATTAATTTTGTGTAGTGTTAAGTTAAATCATAGGTACAATAAAAGACATTTTTACAATGGCTAATGAAAATGTAATCAATGTATTTAGCAGTTGTTATATTTATTTTATTTATTTATTTATGTCTAGAAATCTAAACCTAGAGTCCGATTACAATAAAACAAACACAGCTACGTCATCAATTGGCGGCGTAATTCGTTGGCTATCACCGCCTACTGGGGGTTTAGTGGCTTGTCAATATAAAAATGTAGGAATCATATTTTTAAACCAAACAACTCACATATTCTTTTATTATTGATAGGTATTTATAGATGATATATATTGGAAAGTTGATATAATACTTATGACGTAGCGGTGTTCTTCTAATTGTAATCGGACTATACGAGTACCTAAGAATTATGTAAATAGATACCTGTCCAGCGACGGGGAGACACAATATGTATCTGAAAACACAATGAATCTGTTATTTCCGTTTAGATCGGAAGTTGATGTCAAATTTCTTATTTTAAATGAGATGCCACTTATATTATTCCTGATACCGATGGAACATTTACACAACGCTAATGACGTCAGAGACCATGTTTCAGCCAGAAATAATTTAAAATAAAGAATTTGAACATTAACTCTATTAAATTGTACCTCTACCTAACATTTATGACAATACTGGCCGAGTTGGCATCGGGTATATTTCCAAATGTAGAAACTGAAAATTAACCCTATTAAATTGTACCCTTACTTAACATTTGTGCAGGTTGAAACATATACCCGCGTGCAAAAGAAATTTAAAAAAAATCTACTTTAAAAATGAAAAGAATGATTTTCTCATGGATACCATCTTCAGATCTTGACCAAATGTATAATATGTAACTATTCCTTTTCTAACAAAAAAGAATCATAGAAATCGTGCAACGTGGTAAAGAATTATCGCTCATCATACATAAAAAAATGTTCCAATGAATTTAGAATATCCTCCTATTTTGAAGTATGTTAAAATAGTTAATAAAGTGCAAAGTAGGTCATGAACCTATATTATAAAGTGTATAAAATGATGAAAAAGCCAGTTTAGAGGGTTTTATAAATAAACATTGTGGAATTATCGAGAATTTCGATTTTGAATCGGAGGAAAAGTATTCTATGCAATTTAGAATGAAAGCTGATCAAAATGAAACACATGAACGACACGCTAATGTTATTGACGACTTTCTTCAAACGTTTTCTAGTTTTACGAAAATTAACTGGATAGTTCCAAAATTATTTCCGTCGTTAAAGCGCCTCTTGCTCTGAAAAAGGTACACGCCTGTCAACATTCATTGTTCAATAAAAAATCTGATGTGTCCAACATATGACTTTCCTATCTAGTTATTATAGGATTTTTCCGCTTATTTTGTACAACCTATTGCAGCACCTCTATAAATGTTTAAAGGATAAACTAAATATATACATTTCCCACATACATCTAATTCGAAACATTTTTCTATAGATATTGATAACGAAAATACTTAAAAATTTTAATTTAGCACTTTTTTCTATCAGTAAGTCACAAAATTTCATTCCAGCTACATACAATAATCAAAGGCAGAAATCATCCTTGCTGAACATTTAAAATTAAAGGGATGTTGAAGAACATCGTAAAATGATAAATTATTGTTTATTTAAAACCTTTCAAGTTTCTTTCTGATGTCTACTGCCATTTCCAGTATTACTGTTATTATTATAAAAATATAGGTAATTTTTCTTCTTATTGTACAGCTATCCATTTATTTCTTTGATTTCATTTCCACTTTGCTACTGAACATTTTTATAATTTACAGTTTTTATTTTTTACTAGTATTTTTACAATTCACAACACAGCAACTCCAGTTGCTTATTGTATTGCTGTTACCTATTTGTTTAAAAAAAAGTAAAATGTATGTGTAGTTGATATGCCAAAATTACAAAATATCGCCCTAAAATGCACGAATTATCCGCAGCTAGCGCTAGTATCGCTTTTGCTTCCCCTACCATGACTTCGCACTGAGCGAATATATAATTTATTTTGATTACATATAAACAAAAAAATCATTATAACTGAGAACTACCAAATTATTGATTTGCAAGTTTATTCTTATTATCTGTAAAATAGGTTTATAATGTGCTGATGTGGAATGTTATCATCGAATAAAAACTTTAAATCTTTGTATTGAATTGATCGAAAACGATCCATAAATTGGTTTAGACCTTAGATAAAAGAGACCAGAGATATAACATACACCATGTTTAACCTGCGCAAATGTTGCCAATTTCTAAAGAAAAGTTAACGGAGACCCGAACTCTGTGACAGGGACCGGACTTTGTTTATTAGCATCATAATGAACTATTAGATTTATTTAAAACATATGTTTAATGGAATTTTGTATTATGAAATAAAATTAACGTGATTTTTTAATATCAAACAGATGCCACGACATTTTATGTAAAGAGAAGACCTTTTATAGAATATTTCGTTAGCGTTTATTTTCTACGGACTTTTCAGCAA
The DNA here is from genome assembly GCA_927349885.1 of Psylliodes chrysocephalus. Taxonomy (NCBI): domain Eukaryota; kingdom Metazoa; phylum Arthropoda; class Insecta; order Coleoptera; family Chrysomelidae; genus Psylliodes; species Psylliodes chrysocephalus. Next base: position 47,017,223 of record OV651818.1, on the reverse strand, counting down.
GAGACTACAGTAAAATGTTGAAATAGAATATTGTTAATAGAGCAAGAAATGGTACTCATTGTCTACGAGTATTATAAAAAAGCATGTGTGCAGGCGAATACTGCAAATCAAACCTTATGAGTTGAACATTATATTTGTTCTACGGCTATTACATAATATAAAATTAGTCAAAATGAGAAAATGCTGTTTTGTATTGTAACCTCAGCTTCTTTCTTTAGGAATATTAATTAATATAGAGGATGAGTCACATAAAACTCTAGAAATGCATGTCTAAAACCAGATAACATTTTAAAATTTAAACCTATTAAAAGTCATTTGGTCGCTAGGGGTGAGTGATTATCGAAATAAATTATCGATCATTGAAAATAATCGATTATTTTCAAACAATCTATTTTTTTGTCATATTTCCTTTAAAATCGACTACTTGATTATCTTTGAAAAATCGAAAATAATCGATAAATTGAAAATAATCGATTATTAAAAAGCTGATTAACCGGTAAATCGATTATTCTAAAAAATAACCGAAATATCGGTTATATAAAATTTTATTAACAATGTAACTTTAGTATTTTTTGCTTATATTAAATCATATTGTGCGTTTTACTTTGTTTTAAGAATTAAGATTAAAATGTCACTTTCGATTTGACCGCAAATAAGATGAACCTTGAAATTTTAAGTAAGTCATCCTGTATTTCACATAATATTCGTATAAAAATAACTTATAAAAATAAAATTTAGCTAGCAACTATGCTTCTTTACCTCTTATTTATCTACCAAAAAGGGCTAAAAACCATCTTTAGTAAATATTCTTATAAAACTACTTTTTAAAAACAAAATTTCGTTAGCAACAATGCCTATTTACTTCTTATTTAAATTAAATGTTCAAAATTTTACCCTTTTGTAAATTTATGTAAGCAATATGAAATCTGTTTTCTGAAATATGTATTTGATGCTTAATATTTATTAAAGCCCCTTAATGCGGATCTGAAGTATTCAGCCCAAAGGATCAAGGCGCTTTATGTCAAAACGTTAATAAATATTTACCGCTGTATAAGTACATACAATTTTTCAAGATACATCTTGGCATTTTGAAATTAAAATTGAATAACTAGAACACTTTAAATTGCTAAAACACCAACAAATAAATCAAAAAACAGCTGCAATGGTGACTGAACTCAGGCGAAGGTGAGCGTTGAATGGAAAAATCGGAGCAATTCTGGTGGCGTCGAGCAAACAATGATTTTCAATTGGTGGGTTCCTTGGGGTTAAAATAAACAACATGCGCAGTGTGCAATGGTCTCTTTAATCTAAGGTTTAGACTAAACAGAATGAGTAAATATAGTATTTTTTAATTTTGAATCTTGAAAGATGCAGATTCCATCTTTGGATAATTTATCTTGAAAATGGTAACATGAAAGGTTTTCTCTCTAATTGTAAGTAACGACTCATAGTTGGCTGACAAAATGTAAAAAATATCGAACATAATATTCCAAGGCGAAACGCAACCTGCCCCCTATTTTGCACTCCCCCGATTAAATTTACTTTTAGCAAATGACACTAAATCGAATAAGATGTCAGATCACAAGCAAAATCTCGTTACTATAGCACTAATGAATGCTGAAAAATAACTAATTCATATTTTATGCCATATCTCTCATAATAAAGACTTTCAGAACCAACAAATTTGAACTGTTTTCATCTTTTTTTATATAGAATCAACTCCAAAAATGTATGACTTCCAACCTTAAACAGCCTGTGAACTATTTGTCCGATCAATATAAAACTTGCGCCGGTCCTGTCCGAGCCAGCACCGTTATGCGCATGAGCTCCGACACACTATTTTCTCCTTATGGTTTCACTTTTGTTGTATTGAATTGGCTTTCTATACTATTTCTATGGATTCATTTCAATAATAAAATAATCATTTAAATGTTTTTGTCTACCTTTAGGTAATCAGTATCTCTAAAATGCATCATATGCTACGTTTGAAAAGTACCTCGTTTTGCTTTTTTACTTGAAACAGTTCTTTTAATACATCTATGGCTTTTCGATGGGACCTGCTACGTGGTCTTTTAATACAGAGCTGGTAAGTCGAGTAAGATCTATTTACTCTGAATAAAATTTTAAAGCTTTCAGAGTAATGCAATTTCTGTGACAATTGACAAAGTAGTTTATTCTTTTTCATATTATTTCAGGCGTCTAATATCAAATGTAGCAAAGTCCACTTTTATCAATTTTCCACTACACAACAAAAACTATTTCAAAAATATTAAGACGTTACAATAAATTTCGTTTTTTGCTTTTAAGTGTGTAAATAAATTATTTTATGTAAATCGCAGTCAAAATCGCCGTAGGGTTTTGAATAATATTTTAAATTGACTGTCGGCTAAATTGCTGTATTTGATATTTAAGGTTGGAGTTTGCTATATATAATTTGTTCATGCTGTTTATGATAGTAAACTGGGGTGTGAAAACATCTAGGACTGTCTTGAATACAAACACAGTTCTGCTCACTAATTAATACCGTGATTAACAGAAACAAAACAAATGTTTTTCATATTGTCTATATGGGCACAGACCAAAAAATTGCTGGAGGGCAAGTCTTATAGGCAAGTTCAAAATGCCGCAGGCTATAGACGAAAGCCATAGCGAAAAATCCAAAATCGGAAATCCAGGGCGCTTGCCCTCGTGTGGCGGCGCCTAGGAATGTGTCCCTTAAAGTTGACCATAAATGAGAAACTTTTTTATTATTAGTTTATTAATGCAAACAAGAAACTAAAATTACAACGTTGCCAGTAAACGGCCGCCTGGCTGCGTCGAGATAACTCCTGAGTATGCACCTTTGACCGTCTGTGTGTATTGTGCTGACTGTGCTGTGAATTAGGAATAGGCACACAACGATAGATATACCCACAATCCCAACGCAGCCAGGCCGTTGGCAACGCAACCAGTAACTTAAAAAAAAACGCTTAAACACGTGAATTGATTTTACATTGGATGTATTTATTGCCAATAAAATGAAATTTTATTCTTCAACCCTTTAGCTGCAACTCTACCCAACTTTTTTTTTTTTCAAATGAAAAGGTATGTTGTAGGTCATTGAAAAGCTCGTGAAAAATGGAATCTCACCCTATTTTTTTTTTTTTTTTTTCTTTTACTTATGTGGTTATTGGAAAATGAGAAAAAATTCTTTTAAAAACAAAAAAATTAGAAATAGGGTATAGTGAAATTCCATTTTTCCCTACAAACGACATATCTTTGCATTTGAATGTGCTTAATGTAGGAATTTATATGTGTTTATTATTGTCAATATAGATTTACTAATTGCGGTCCTGAAAAAAATGTTGCTTATCTCAATCATTTCGCCTTATTTGCTTTCCAATTTTTGGCATTTCTAACACACTTTCGCGGGTTTTTTTATCTACAGGAGGACAAGAGACCTTCATTTTATGAATTTTCACTAAACAACTCTTATTGTTTTGTTATTATATACCAGAAAACAGTAATTAACTATGCACGTGTTGTTACAAACTGACTATAGCTACCATACTGGCTTAACTACTTGTTATTGGCTGAAAGTGACTTTGCTACTTTTGTTATATCAAATCTGGAGATTGCTGTTTCTGATACAAACTTACAACTTTGCTGAATAGTTTTAACGACTTATTTCTGTTTTTGTTACAAAATGAGATCTGTTATTTCAATAAACAAACATTCCAAACCGGTACGACACAAAAAGCTTCAATTGGAAAATTTGGAGTTTGCTGGTTTTGATATTAGACCCCTGATTTTACATGTTTGGTTATTAAGAGCAAAAAATATAAAAAATGTCAAGACAGAAATGAGAACATGGTTTATCTTCTAGTCAAAGCAAAAAGCGAAAAATAACGCAGCTAAAAATTAACTTTACTTTGCAACTAGCAACAAAAACCACGAGACGAGAGATCAAATTTGATTTAAAAGAAAGATTTAAGTTTGTTATTTTTATGAAAACCGGAAACGGGAAACAGGAACAAATCCATAGCCGTTCTTTCATTCCACATAAGCTCGATGATCACGTGACTAAAAATCTAGCTCTACTCCGCTCCGAGAGGTACTTTTCAAACGTAGCAATAATAGAGTTTTAGCACTTTCCCGCTAACGCTAACGTTAGACTTTCGAAATGCTATCTGCGCATGCGTAAGTGTAAAGTTACGGGTCGAAAATCTAGCGGAACACGTTAGACAGTAGATGTTTTAAAGTGACACTTTATACGAAATGAGGACTTCCTATTGGATGAATTTTTTGACATTTCGGAGTTAAAATAAATAAAGAGAACTGACTTGTTTAGACTTGTTTTTAAATAAGACGTTTTGTGATTTGGACTTGTTTTAATCCATATTTTTTGTTATTAGTGTGAAAATCGACACATACACCAACTATTATACTTTTTATTTGAATTATAATTAGGTGTAGTAGAACGACTTCAATAATTAAAATGTATTGCAATCAACAAATAAGTAATGTACACCATAAACACTAAACACTCACTCCTAAAAATTCAAAATTTAAAAAATAGTTAACGTTGACAGATGGCGATTCGTAAAAGCATCTGCTAAAACTATATTCTGTACTTGCCGTTACACTACACGTAACATCATTTTAAAAGTATCGTTAACGTTAGCGGAGATCTTACGTAAATTTGCTAAAACTCTCTAATATTAGTTATGTAAAAATATGATTTGAACAGAAATGATCGCTCATGCTTGCGTTGATTAGACAGAAATTCTGAAAATTAAAAATCGATTGTATCGATTATAATTTGAATTTAGAAACTAAGCAACTGACAAGCCAAAACACATCGCCGCACACCTCGCCATAAATTGAGAAACAAAATAATTTGTTTTTGGGCAAGCAGCTACCTGAAACTAGTTCTGTGGTTGGTTGTCTCAAGGCCACACTTCTACCACCAACCAACACCATACCATGGGACAGTAGTTTTTTATTGTAAGTTGTATTTACTGTATTACACGTTCCACCTCATACCCACTTTGGGATTGTATTAACCACCATATTAAAGCATTACTTGGAGAGTCACAATCACTGTCTCAATCTGTGTATATTTTTATTATCATTCCGGCGTATTAAAATTGAAAGACTGACAGCGATCAACGACGACGTGAACAAATCAATTATGTTTCAGAATGGCGAGTGTCTATACGTGGCGACCTGCGCGGCGATATGAGATACTCCACTATGTTTTTACCCTAAATCATAAGAAAATTAGAATTTTATTTTATTTTCGAGACAAGATCGAGAAAAAACATTCTACCTATGAAAAAAAGTGCACGCGCCGCATGTGGAGCGCACCTTTATCAGCTTGGAAGACGACCTTTGTTGTATTGTATCGGTGACAGCTTTCTTGCAACCACACATTTTTTTAATAACTTTTTGTGGGCTTATTTATGTACTTTGTTATAGAATTCAGGTGGAAGACTATATTTTCTCAACTTTATTTGTTCAAATTATCGTGTACACCAAGTTTCATCCACGCTAAAATGATTTTTTTTTTACTGGAATTGCAACCCTCCTGCAACCCCCTGTCGTAAGGGTGCGTCGAAAGACGTTCATATTAGAGTTACACATTACTTGCATAACTCCTACAAAAATAATTAAACGAAAATGACCCGGAAATTTCTGTGGTTACCTCTAGGTCTAAAACAAGGTATGGCCAACAGGTATTCCAAAACCAGCTAAAAGTTCATAGTCAGAAACACAATGAGAGTATAATCAGGAAGCGACGAAAGTAACGGAAGCATTTATGACAAACGTCATGAGACATAGAGTCCCCCTGGAATTGCATTCTGACCAATGACGAAATTTTGAATCCGAATTATGGTAAGAATTCATGAAACTGTTAGGCATCAGAAAACACGCACTACGCCTCTCCACCCACAGTTCGACGGAATGGTAGAAAGACACCATATAGAAACATACGCCAATATCTTTCAATGTTTGTCTCTGAAAATCAAAAGAACTGGGACACTTTAATTCCTCTATTTATGTTAGCCTACCGAAGTTCTAAACATGAATCGACCAGTTATACTCCATCCTTGATGATTTCTGGAAGGTATATGAAACTTTCCCATGATCTTCTTTTTGGAAGGCAGCCTCCTGGTGAAGAAGAGGGCCATAATCCTCCCACGTACATACAGAACTTAAAAGAAAAATTAGAAAAGGTATATGAATTCGCTCGGCAACGTTCAATAATGATAAAGAAAAAGCTAGAATCGACATGCATGTCACAGGGACACATTTTGAGAGAGGCAATCCAGTATGGATATACAATCCCAAGCGCCGAAAAGTACTTTGTCAGAAACTGCCACGGAACTGGGAACGCCCCTGCATTCAATTGTCAGCGGGAAGTAAATCCAAGGTAGCTCACATTGAAAAGTTAGCGCCATACCATGGTCCAGATCTGCCACGTTGGCTCCAACCAGGTCCCAGTAATCAAGTTATTCGGGACGAATAATTAGAAGAGGGAGCAATGTTACCCTGCAAACTACAGTGTGCTGCGGTCGTCATAAGTAAAAGTACGAGTATAGAAAAGTCTAGAAATGTCCAGAAATGTCGTGCCGGTTCAAGAAACATCTGGACGTTTCGAGAAGGTTCTAGAAGGGTCAAGCAAACTATATAAGTCGATGAACCTGACGTTAGAGTTTCAGTTTTATGATAGACTAGATCTTTATAGAATCAAGTTATAATGAATCTGATTTGTGAAAATAAATAAAACATTTGAAAAATGTATGTTAGAAAATAGAAATGAGGGTTAACCAAAAATCGAATAGCTCTTGTGGACATTTTAGTGAGATAGTAATTGATTCTTTGTTCCATAACACCATCCAAATTTACCCAGTATGATTCTCAGCTATTAATCAAGTACATTATGTATAGGAAAAAGTGTAGGAAATTGAGTGATATAATAAATAGAAAATTACTCGAATCAGACGAAGTTTTAAATTCTATGAATACATAATTATTTTTTTTACGATCACAAGGAATAAACCAGTAATATCCTCAAATTACGACACGATAATCTTCAAAGGATGCAGTGCGGCAGAAACAGAGATATAAAAGGTCAAAAAAAAATCAATAGGGACATGCTAAAAAATACATAAATGTGCAAATTTCTCGCAAAGTGAAACAACTATATATTTTTATTTAATAATAACCACATCAATATCAGAAATCTAATATCAAACCCACAATACTGGTAAATATTTTTCTATGCAAAGGCTAACTTTTATGATAAAGTCAATTTTCTAAATATCTAATCAGATTAAACATATTTTTATAATACAACATTCTCCTTGTTATCACTGATAAAAAATAATTGCATCATATTAAATTAACAAAAATCTTATATCAATTATTGAAAAATAGAAAACTTTTTTTATTTCTTTTTTTTTAATGTTTTGTCCTAGGTTTTCTATATTTTTAATATTATTGCGTTTATTCATAATAAATTCTCTTTATTTAAAGTTTTTCATTGTTTCCAATATAATAATATATTGTTGAATTATATAATTTTTCATAATTTATTTTTACATTATTTTCACCACATGGTTCTCTTGTAAACATTTCACTAGGCGATAATAAATATATAAATCCTCTCTTTTAACCAATATCCTGTTGATTATAGAAATTATTTTTCCTTGTAATCCAACCCCTATGTACATATGATTTAAATAAATACACTAAAATATAAACTGTACCTGTACTATCCATTTGGTTAAGTAACTGTGTGACAATGGCATCTAGACCTTCTCTGCCCCAAGCATAGTCTCCGGGGTTGCCTAAAAACAGCTGCAAATTAGCTGCTGTTCCCCAATTTACACCGACACCCAAATTTACTATGAAATCTTGCATCAAATTCTCAAACGGAACATGCTGTCTCAAATTTGAGGATGCTATTCTTGTAAGAGTTCTGTAAATAAATAAATTTTGAAAATATCAGGGTGAGATGGAAAATGTAATTTATCCTATTTTTAAATATAAAGTATACATGTCATAATGGGAGAGGGATCTTTATTTTCATTAAACGAAAATTAGTTCTATTTTTTAATTTAAACGACTGACACTGTTATAACTTTTTTCAAGAATATTACAAATACATTATCAGGCAAAGTTATCTCTCATATTTCTAAGCTTCCAAAATGTATTGTTAATGTATTGTTAATGTATTGAAAGTTATCTTAAATAAAACAGACCATTAAATATTAAATTAAAATAGAATAAAGTACTCAAAATATAGTCAAATCAAAATATCATCTAGTAATAAAAAAGAACCTCTTTCGATTAATATCCAAACACTTTTACTATTTATCAGTATCAATAATCATCAATTATATAAATTTAATTATTGCTTCGCCTACATGCAATAATTAAAGTAAATTAGGAACTTAGTAGAACCAGGCAGCATTCATTTTGTAAAAATAACACTCTTAGAAAAATAAAAGCTTTTAAACATTTCTTTAAATTGTTTCCATCATCAGGGAGCAATAAATTAAAGTAACCAAGTATTAGTGATTTTTTACATATACAGGAAGAGTGTTATTTTGCCCCACCAAATGTAAGATGTTTATTTGAAAAAACTTTTTAAAATTTAACCAAACAATGAATTACCCTTTTTTTACTTTAAGATGTGTTATTTCAATAAAAATGTAAATAAATAAAAATATAAAATGTTTTATTAATCAATGCATTAAAAATGAAGATTGTAACATCAAATGATTATCAGAAGAACCTGTTCAAGACAATCTAATTAGATTTGACTAACTGTATGCTTTTTAAATATGTATAGTTATTAATTTGTAATACTAATTTCAAATTTCTATTAACTGTTTGTATTAATCATAATTATATTAAAAAAAAATGGATGGTATATGTAAATCGAGGTTTCCTTTAGTCCATATATCATGAATGGTTAAAGATTTTGCCACGTAAATTGAGGAATTACTATTTTTTGACATAAAAAAATACCAGTGGATTGAAAACTACATTAGTCATCACGTGAATTTAAGTAATTCAATTTTTTTTTAAAATCTGGGATTGATTTAAGAATAAACAACATTTAAAACAATATGTCACTTAACCCCTCTTATTTCCATAAGAAAACATTTTTCAAAATGCTATTGACTTTCATTTTGAAACTTTCGGCTGGCATTTTCGTGTCAAAAATAATTATTTTATTCTAATGTAAACACCCCCAAATTATGAGGCAAAATCTTTAACATTTCATTCTGAATTATCAACAGCTTAAAAAAAAGTGCACTTCATACTATAATCATAACAAAATTTATGTTTATCAATAGTTATATAATGGAATTTTTTTTAAGTACAAACAGAAAGGACCGCAATATTTTTAATTAGTTTTACCTACGATTTGGTTCTGTTCCCACATAAACTTTAATGGATTTTGTGAAAATAAGTTACTGACTAGACTAGAGTCATATTTCTAAGTAAACTTCCTCAATAAGTGTGTCCAAAATAATTATATGAAGTAATGCTCAAAAAATATTTGTAAAGTAGGCCATTAAAAATATAATAATGCATGTCGGAGCATACAATTCATTTACTTTTTAACTGTCAGTTTGGATTTAATTTAGAGCTGTGCATAGTTATCACGGACATGACTCGTTCCTGTCTTTGTAGGTCATGGCCTACTTTAGAAATATTTTTTGTGGATCACTCTTTATTATTGAGTAAAAAATACCAAAATTATATCAAATTTTATTTACTTATTTAGAGAGAAACCTAACAAAGAATGAAATCAGGTATGTGAAAAATAAATATAGGTATTTAAAGGAATCAACTAATTAATGTTAATTAACATCAAACTATAGTATTATTCAATACATTGATAAAAACTCCTCCCAAGAGAAAATGTATGGACACCTAGTCTTACCAAAATAAAAATTACAATGAAAAAAATCATCCAATTGGAGTAGGCTTTGAATCAAAAAAGAATAAAGAGCAAACAATCAATAGCTGAAGGCCCAGTATTACTTATTAGACCTAAGACCATACAGAAAGAATTAATAGTTATATCAGTTTTTATATCTATTATTTTTCAAAACAGCTTAACATAGGTAGTATAAATAAACAAATGTGTTTGACTCTTGTACTATATTATCATAAAACTTAATAGTAAGTCAGATTTTAATAATTACTCTTGACTGATATATTGATCTGTTAGTAAGATCTAATTAAAATTATGAGATTTGGCAAGTGATATACATATAGTCCAGGATGACCCAAATACCAAAAGAAAATATGAATATCCAAATGAACCAGTTGAAGGACAACACTAATTGCTAGACAAGTTAACATTCTGTTTTAGACAGAACTCCAACTTTTAATAACATTTTTTTTTAATATTCTGTTTGGTGTAGTCTGTGAGTCTTACTGTATATTATAAAAAAATATAATGAACACTTTTCTAAACAAAACTGTTCTAATTTTTATATCATACTTTTAGAAACAAAAATTTTTTTCATTTGACATTTGATTGTATAATTATTGTGAAGGTTTACTTTAGTGGTGTATTTATTGAATAAACAACAATAGATGTATAAAAAAATACAATAAAATAGAGTAAGATTTAGATGTTCAAATGATTATCAATAATAAAGTATTCTATGTACCTAGCTAAAGGATTTTATGCATTACTTATATGAATATTGGGTAAATATCTAGTTTGAGGTATTTACAAATAAGGAAAAACTTAAGCATATGTAGGTATCACTGTTGTAAACAAAAAACCTAAGTTTCAAATCTTGTGCAAATTAATAATGACACAAATAATTTTTTAAATAAAAATATGCCATTTTTTCAATTAATACTACCATTTTAAGGGAAAGGGAGAAACAACATCAATAGTTATAATATAAAATATTGTTAGGACAAGGAAAATTATTAGAAATGAATTGCAATTTGTGATAAAAAATAATAATAAATAGTTTTTGTGAAATTTGGCAAATGTGTAAGCCATTGAATTTTTTTTGACAGATTGATAAATTCACAATACAAAACTTTCTGTTCCCTTGACAGTCCCATCTCTAAGCTTTAACTTGAGAAAATTTGTAAAATATTTTTATTTAAAAAAATTATTGTGTGACTATTATTAATTTGCACAAGATATGGAAACAAGATTTTTTGTATAGAATAGTGTTACCTTCAAGTATGTATGCTTAGTTTTTTCATAAGAAAAAAGAGCTCATACTAACGACCAAATATTGTACCAATAATATCTCTAGAAATAGAAAATTACTTTGGTTTTTAAAATCGTATATGTATTTAAAAAATATTATTTTCCGATAGAGAAGGCACATGTTACTATTATTCAGAATCTGCCAATCACTAATTTGTTTTATTCTTTATGCAATTGTGGGTGTAAAAAGGAAACAGTTCATAAATATCTTAATAATTTAAAAGTGTTCATGCAATAATTTATAATGAATTTTGCAGACCTGGGTCTAACTATCCTGGCACGATTAGCGTACCTTCTCCCAGGGCGATTTCCCTCAGATCTGGTTCTTGTCCTACGTTCGTCCATCAAGTTCAAAGGCAAACTACTCATCAAACTATCCATCTAAAACATTCAACAATAGCAAAAGACGCAGTTAACACTAAATGACTGTGACTCACTACTTCAGCATCTTCCCAGTCTTCAACATCAATCATATCATAATTCTCGAATTCTGTATTCTCTGGGGCCTCTTGTAGTTCTTCGATAAAACCATCCGAGCAATGGGGGCACGTGAAATTCTACAAATAAGTGAGTAAAAAATATTGTAAATGACAACCACCTTGATATGGTATTATTTACCGCAGATGCATTTTGGAACTGAACATTACACATGTGACAGTAAAACTTTTGTGATGGTCTATCTTCTACAGCGGCTTCTGCCATCGTAAATTTTATTTGATCTAGTTTTAGTACTACTAATTTAAAAAATGAAATTATGAAAACACTGCCTGAGAAACGACATCGACCACCATATTTTTTATAATCATAGAACACAAGAAACTAGAATTTTTTTTGACAGATTGATAAATTCACAATACAAAACTTTCTGTTCCCTTGACAGTCCCAAACTCCAAACTATAGGTTCTTTCGTTCGTCCCACTGGTGTAGTTGGGTGTAGTAATGAACTACACCAACCCACACCCATACCTTTCGTTTGGTCCGGTGTAAAACCCACTATACCTTCCTGTCGGCGATGTGGTGTACACTGGTGGATATTTTCTCCACCAGCTATTTAGCAGGAGTGAATTACACTCGACGATGTGTATAAGGAATAAGGAGGAAGTAAATTAGGGTAAATAAGGTGGTGTAACTGGTGTAATTTACACTGGTGGACACTACACCAATAGCGAACGAAAGAACCTTTATTATTAGGCATTCCAAAGACCTGTCAAACAATAGGTGCCAGTGGGAAATTCTTGTATATTTAAGGGGGTAGCGACATAGTCTTGCAACTTGGACACTATTTTTATTCGAAGTAGTACTCGCCAAGCCTGCCAATTTATGAAGAAATGTATAGGTGGATTTTTTAAAAATTATTTTTATTGTTTTTGACATAAAATATTTAAATGTAATCCATTATTCATGATTTTACGTAAAGTAGAGAGAATACACCATATGTCGCCACCCTTAGATATACCAAACCTGCCCACTGGTAATTCATTTGTTTGGAATCAGGGGGGCTATTTTCAAACTCGAGAGAATTCATTTCTCTCAAGAGAAATGTCATACGTCAACGTAAAACCGTATTTTTAGGGCTCTTAGGGCCAGTGTGAACTCACTGACTGTTTCTCTCGGTTTATTTAGAGAGAATTAAAATCTTCCTAAGAATTTTAATCCTCGATGCCTTTAAAAACAACATTTCCACATAGACGTATGATATTTCTGATGAGAATCTTGAGAGAAATGAGTACTCACACATTCCGTTCGGTCTGCCAAGTTCCTTTAACACTTTTAACTCCAAACGACCTTTTTACCGTTAGGTTTAGTCCGATTAGTGACAGTTTAACACGCTTAAATGTCATTTAAAAGCACCCTAAAATTTGTCACGCTCCAGGGGCCAAATTCTCGAAACATGCGTTAACTGCCGCATGCGCTAAGTAACGCATGGTCGTTAACGCATACGACAGCAATTTAGTATTCCTGAACACCATGCGATAATCGCGAATCAAGTCGAACGTGTTAACGAAGAGTCTTTGATTATTGCATAGTCTTAACCAATGAGGATTGAGAATACCAAAGATGGTATCACTGAATATGAGATAATTGCATTGACATATGTCAAAATTGCCAAAAATGCAAAAATTATAAAATTAAATGGATTGCAGATGTCTAATAATTTTTGGTTTTTGGATGTTTTAACTGTGATTATTTGTATTTTGGACTTGAGAATTGGAGTGGTTTAGATTTAGAATAGTAAAAATGGAACAGCGGGGTTCACGAATAACGGAAAAACAGCGTGAAACTTTAGTAGAATTTATAACATTGTTTAGTGCCTGTAAAACTCCTATTTCTTCTACATCATCCATACTAAATAAAATATACCAAAATAAACTGGCACTTAAGCGTCCAATAAAAGAGTTCACGGTACAAAAAGTTTAATTTTTATATTCTATAGTAACTAATAAAATGTTCAAAAAAGTCAAATTAAAAATAAATATTTCCCAATAAATCACAAAACATAACCAAAACCAATACATAGAAACATGAATCAGAATCACATATGATAAAGCAGGATTAATTGACAATTATAACCTTACTTTCACCTAAACGAATGCGATAAAGTGGTTGTCGAACGGTCATGAGCGCTCTTTGAAAATCATCATTTCTTAGCGCACGCGTTAATAAATTTGACGAATGCCGCCAGCTCAGGAATACACTTTCATCAAGTCGCATACGTTATCGCATGCGATAAGTTAACGAAGGCGTCAGGAATTGGGCCCCAGCCCCTGACTGACCGAACTCGCCTACACAGGTTTGAAAATAGGTCCCCAGCACTTGTCAACATGTCAACCATAGATTACTAATGTGAATAGATGGGAAACTCAATGGTAATATTCTGAGTAGATGTGCTGCCATCTATCAAATTGGAGTGGTACTAAAATTCAATATGGCCGCTTAGCGCGGGCTTTTTGAAATTAAACTTTCTGTTAGTCGCGCAAAAATATAATGAAGAAAATCAAACAAAAAAAAATAAATTGGCAAAATATTTGACTAGTTTCAAATTATAAAACAACCATATTGACTGTTTTGTGATTTGAAACTAGTCAAATATTTTGCTAATTTATTTTTTTTGTTTGATTTTCTTCATTATATTTTTGCATTAATTTCAAACTAGAAATAAAATGCAATTTTTTTTTATTTATTTTTTTTTATTACAGTAAATTAACGCCGCATCATATAATTAGTCTATTTAAACATGGAAATAGGTACTCAAACAAATATGCATTTATACCATTTAAATAATTAAATATTTATAAAACAAACCTATCAAAAATGTTTTCTGTTACAAACTCGACATATTTAAATGCTCAAGACCAATATAAAAGTTTTGCAACTTGGAGTGGCAATAAGTTTGAAAAAACTGAAGTTGAAGCATCATCCTTTTGGTGTCTTACAATCAAGGCGAATTTGAGGGTGGATAAAATTTGCCATATCCTTATTGAGTCGACTAGTTAAGTTGAGAAACATTTCTTCATCCGATATTGTTTTATTGATTTATTTGTACAGCACCTGTAGTTATCAAATTCTTATTCATCATCTGAGCACTGTGATAAATGAATTTAACTTTCGAGCTTAAATTAAACTTACACACGTTTGGACCTTTGAAGATTTTGGGGTGTTTTCTTGTTTGATGTCAATGGCATTGAATCAAATTTTGATATTGATGGCTAAGGCTCAAATATTTCATCGATCTACAGGTACAGGGTATTTTGAAGGGCCAACATTTTCTTTATAACAATGATCATTTAAAAACTGAAAACAAAAATAAATTTAAATAACAAACCAATTATTTTAACACTGAATCAAAAACAAGTTTGTAAATATTACTTACCATTGATATGCCAGTACAAGATGCATTTTTCTTAAGACACTTATTACAAATTGTATGTTAATTCTTAATATGACGACCGCATATTTAATACGTGGTATAAATTGCATCACTACCAATATCTGGGAGTGCTTCATTGTTCGTTGCTGAAATCCATGTTCCCATCTCTTGAAAACATGCTTAAAATTGGAAGGTGTTGAAAAATAAATCTAGATGAATCAAAATTCAATACACCTTCAAAATTCAAATGCGACAGCCATTTTAATTTTTCCAAGTATGAAGTTTTGTTGACAAGCTGACAACTGACATGACATTTCGATACGAGCGCCATCCCGTTAATTGGAGTGGTACTAAATTACCGTCCTCATGTTTTTCCATTTGAGTTACCAGTCCCTGATGTCAACTTTCCACAGTTCATCTATAATAATCCTTCCTCCATGGTTCATCTAGTACTCGGACCACAAAGCACGTATTCGGACAGTTTTTAACATATTTCTGAAAACCAGCATTGGGATTCTCATCTTTCAATTCGGTACGTATTGAGACAACTATCTTCGTTCCACAGAATGCGATTCGTATGTAATGTTTCTCTCTATTCAATTCGTTACGTATTGAATAGAGATACATTACATAAGAATCACATTCTCTCGAACGAAGATGGAAGCTTCTCAACTCAATACGTGCCGAATTGAAAGATGAGAATCCCACTGCTGAAACCAGAAACCTTCAATTGCCCATAAATAGGGGTGTTTTTCGACTATACTTGTTGTTTTGCAAACTAACTCATCTCATATGTTTTTTGGGGCGCTGATTACGAAAATCGGTGTTAAAACTTGTAGCAATGGTTGAACCACCCCTAAAATTGCAAAAAACACCCCTAAATAGGGGTGTTTTTCGACTGTACTTGTTGTTTTGCAAACTAACTCATCTCATATGTTTTTTGGGTCGCTGATTTCGAAAATCGGGGTGTCGGAGACTGGAAAATTTGTGCGACACCCCCCACATGCCAGAAATCAGCGCCCCAAAAAACATATGAGACGAGTTAGTTTGCAAAACAACAAGTACAGTCGAAACCCTTTTGCAATTTTAAGGGTGGTTCAACCACTGCTGCCAGTTTTAACCCTAAATTTGGTAATCAGCGCCCCAAAATACGTAGGGGACAAGTGGTCTCGTCAAATGCGGCGTTTCTCGACCTTTTACCGTTATTTTAAATGGACTAGGGGGTCTATTCTGTAACAATTCCTTTATATTTAACGGCCTTTAAAAATATTTTTTCTTTACTTCTGTGATTATTTAAACGGATCTTTAAAATACATTAGAGGACTATCTTAAAGAAATCTGTTTAAATAATGACAGAAGTAAATTAACGAATACTAACATATTTTTAAAGGTCGCCTATATTTTAAAGGCTGTTAAATATAAAGGAATTGTTACAGAATAGACCCACAAATATGTACCCAGTGAATATTTGCGGTACGAGCAGAGCGAGTCCTATAGTGCTCCAGTATCCACCAACTGTATACTTTTTACCATTTACTTCACCGTCTACGTATACTATACACTATCATCGCGACATTTCAAAAAAGCATATCAGTATGAAAGGGTCTTTGAAACGGTTTCGGATCGAAACTGTCCCCTCTAGGCCAACCCGCTCTAGTGTTCCTTCATTTGTTGTGACCCTAGGGCGTTTATAATACTTTCCCTAATTCGCCCCCTTACGAATGAATTTCAACCCCTGCAGCCGACTGAGCTTGTGTAGGGAAGGGACGGAGATATTATTTGCCGTGGCGCTCCGGGGCGACTTAAAGAAGATTGATGGTGCTTTGACTTACAGGTGAGGAAAGCACGGAAAACCACACCCACCATCATCACTGCAATTCCAGTACCTGATGGTCTTCGACTTTATCTTTTTATGAGTAAAGCTCGTCATTATGTTATGTTAACTAGTTGGTCGAGTTTATATTCCACGCCTTCTTCTTTTACATTCCTCACTTTACTGTATCCTCCAGAAGCCTGCGTAGCTGCCTCATGCTCTAGAGCAGCGGACAAAACATCGACCAATGTTTTGTGATGGGCTAAGCGGAGCGTTTTCTGCATTTCGTGGTCACAGCAGAGTCCATCATCAAATGTTATTTGGACTTGCCAAACATTCCATCTTGTTTTTTGGAGCTGATGGGTAAGCAAATCGCACCAACCTGCGACAATATCTATTTCATATTCTTGAAGGGTCTCATCATGTTTTTGTTTGCGATTCTTTAGCTGTGATTATTGATACAAATGCGCCAAGTGTTTCGTGGCCATATCGCATATTTAGTATCTTTTTAAGTTGTTCAAAGCCATCCGTCTTCTCCACAGGTAGAGTCTGAAGGGCATCTAAAGCGTCTCCTCAAATTTACTGCCTTCTCTCTTTCAGACCGTTCGGTATTATCTAATGAGAAAATTTCATTTTTTATAGAAGAAACTTTGGTTTCCATGGAAGAAATATCAGAAGAAACTTTAGTTTCAATGGAAGACACTTTTTTTTCCCATGTAGAAATTATAGAAAACGCATCATCAGAAAATGCAAGTCTAGAAAAAAAAACAATTCTGCTAGAAGAATCTCGAAGCGTTCGTGAAATCTTTCCTCCACGCGGCGGACTGCGTATAAAGAAACATTCAAGTCAAATCTCGATCACGAGACGGGCGGACAGCGGAAACACAAGACGTAACGGCAGAAGTGAAGGTCAACAAAAAAACAAAGTAGGTCTTAGGTGCAGTCTCACGACACTAATGACGCAAAACTAACAAGACTGAATTACCTGCACTAGCACAAAACACTCACTTTAATGGAGACTTTTGGCTCATTGCTTGACATACTTTTTGCGTTCCCCTACTTAATAACCATTAAGAGAAATATGGCAGCAACTTTGTCAAAGTTGTTCAACTTGTACCCAATGTCCCTCTTCCTATCTTAGAAGAGTACATTTCAAGTATCGATTAAAGTGTATGCTCTTTTTAGTGTGGGTGAGTAATCAATGATGACTGACCATAACCAATCATAATACAGGCACTCTTCTACTTGAAAGATGGCTAGTATAGAAGATAACTAAATGGAAGTGACAATGACGCCCAAAATTAAGTAGAGGTATTGGAGGTGATGCAGAGAAATGATTACTGACCTAGCCCTTATTTTCCTAATTTACCTCCAACTAATATTACTCTGCTTTTTAAGCTTAGTAGATGAAGATATAGGTACATACAACAATAGGTAACAGATATTAATGAAACCCAGGAAAAAATATAACGAACCTAACTGTACCTACCAGTTTATTATAAAAGTATTTGAAAATGTAATAGAGGAATGTCTCTAGCTTGTCAAACAGCTGCAGTTCTAAAGTATAAATAAAAATATTTTTATTTGAATCCTGCTAAATCTACTGAAAATGTGATGATAAAGAATAAATTATTTAAATATAAATTATATAAACAATATTTTATTAATCAGTGACACAGCTTAAGCTGTCCAGTATGTAAAACCTGTCGTACATTCATATTAATTCTAGAATGGCTTAAATAATTATTAAATGGTGTCCATAAAGCATCATTAGCTTCATAATAATTATTTGAATTAAACTCGTCTTCATCATTCCATATATCATGGTCTATTTTTATTACTCTTGGAACTCCATGGTAACACAATCTAGATTGTTTACTCATTATTAAAATATCTCCACTTCGTAAGAACATTGCCACTGGCTTTTCATCAATAGTTTTACCTCCTAACAAAAATACAGCAGTTTGTCCAAAGCTAAAAGAAAATAAAGGAGCTTCTAAATTTTGTTCTGAGTGATCAGTATGTCCAGAAAGAGTCGAATTCAATTGGTAGTAATTCACGATAGCTGCTTCAGCTATAAAATCCATAAAACCCAATTTTCGAGCTATATATTCAGTCATATCTTTTAAATCACTAGGAAAATCACTTCGATTATCTTCAGAATAAATTTTCGTATCCCAATTGTGATGGTAACCCAGTGTAGCCCACCTTAAAGATTGTAGTAATGTTTTATCACTTTGAGCTGTATCCCACCAATTTTTATCACTTGGTATAACATTAAAGTTATCTATATTTAATTTGTTTGGCTTCCTTGAATAATCTTTTAAGCATTTTTTTATCCAATATCTTTGACCTGCATGGGTAAATGGATTTCTAATAAAAATAAAACCATTCTTTGATGGAATTTGATATACTCTCCAATCTTTGAGGTTTTTTAGGCCATAATTACACAAAGAGCTTTTCAATGCCAAGTCTTTATATATTACTATGCCATTTAATTCAAATTCTGGTTTTTGAAAATCTAAAACCTCTTCAAAATTAGGAGGCGGATTTTTTGATTTGTAATATTTAAAACTATGTTTAAACATTTCTATGAAACATATTGTTACATATTTTTTTAGGTTATTAATAATAAACAATTAGGCATTCCAACGACCTGTCCAAATGGCTACCAGTGGGTAATGACAGTTTAGATATGGCAACCCTGTTGTCATGTTGTCATTAACAGGGCCAATGATACATATATAGTTATATAGATTGCTCAAAGCTGGTCGTTTACGAGCGGCCATATTGTCTGGTAAATATTTATTAATTTGAATCGGTTTAGCAAAAATGTGTTTTAAAACCAATTTTTTGCCTTTAGGTAATTAAAAAAAATAATTGCTTATATTTTTACTTTAAGGCATAAGCTTATGTTTATTTTGAAAAATATGGATGATCAATCTATGTAACTATCTATTTCATTGATCTTGTCAAATCACCAGGCCTACAGGGTTGCCATAATTTTGCCATATCATACCCCGTCAAAACCCACTGTGCGTCGATTCTCGAGCTTGGACGATGTGAGCGTTCCTATAGGAGAGGTGAACGATCACATCCTACAGCGTTTCTCTCGAAGTGGTTTGGCCGTATTCCCGAAACTCGGTGAACGTGATCAAACGGGGGAATAAAGTGCACGGTGTTGCCAACTCTAATATCTTCTTTTTCTTGATTTTTGTAGACATTTGAACTATATTTTGTTAACTGGATATAATTTTGTGATAATAAAAGAAGAAAATATTAAAATTGTCACCTATCCGTATTGAATTTGACATATTTGGAGAATATTAATTATGAATTAGAAATTAAGAGTGTGATTAAGAGGTCGTTTCGTAGGAGTTTTCTATAATATGATAAAAATATATATATATATTTTTTTATTAAAAGCGTAGAAGAGGGAAAAGAAAAACGTACAGCCATTACAGAGTTCACTTTTTTAAGATAATTAATTAAAAATTAAATTTGCAAACCGGAAATTTATAGTATAGGTAGTCGATTTTGTTTTAAATTTTGTGCTAAAGAAAAGTAAGTTTGTATTAATATCAAATAAATAATTTTATTAATAAAAATTCGGTAAAGAAAATACATATGTTTACAAATATATAGATTAGACTAATTATATAAACTGGAGTGACCGCCTCATAGAAATTTGAAATATTTTCAACTAACTTATTATATAAAGGGTTATAATTTATTTCGAAATTTTTTTTATAACTTTTGTTTACTACCTACGGAATCTGCAACTCTTAATTATCCTTCCTCCGTGCTACCTACTTTAACTAACTGTAGCTTAACTAGATTATTGTCAATACTTATACTTTATTTCAACTTTTCAAATATCACTTTCTCAGTTCAATGGGATTAAATTAACATTTTTAACAATCATTCTTTGTGTTTTTCTAATTTTGTAATTATTTTTACAAAACAAAACCATACAATTTGCTTTCAGTAAAGATATTTGTCATAGAAGACAATTTCTTAACACTGAACACTAATATCAATTTTTGGATTTTTCATAATTTGTATTCCCATTTTAGGCAATAAATATAGCTTAAATGGTACCTACCTACTAAATAGTACGACCCTTATTTATTAGGATTTTGGGATTTTCCCTAATTTACAATTCCCAGAATACGAATAATAGATATGTAGGTATGTATAGGTACCCATGCATTTATTAGAATTACAATAATTGATTTTTGTGATGAGGTACCAAATAATATTTTACTTATGCTAATAAATTATTCACTCTATTGTTATCAATAATGTTTTTATTAAAAATATAAAAATACGAAATGTACGAATATGAAAAAAGTTAAAAAAAATTACTTAATTACGGGCCAAAAATAATAAATCAGCTACCCCGCATGCGTTTACTAATAATTCTTGAGAGAACACGGCGTTCTCCTACGAAATACCAGTAGAACGATGTTCCTACGACTTTCGTAGGAAGTGAACGTTCCTATGACTTCAAGAATAAGGGCTTAGCGAATTTCAGGAGAAACACGCCCTCTATTCCTATAGGAACGCCGTTCCTACGACTCAAGAATACGGTCCCTGATAGCCATTCAGTTTGGAATGCCTAATTAGGCATTCCAACGACCTGTCCAAATGGCTACCAGTGGGTAATGACAGTTTAGATATGGCAACCCTGTTGTCATGTTGTCATTAACAGGGTCAATGATACATATATAGTTATATACATTGCTCAAAGCTGGTCGTTTACGAGCGGCCATATTGCCTGCAAATATTTATTAATTTGAATCGGTTTAGCAAAAATGTGTTTTAAAACCAATTTTTAGCCTTTAGATATTTAAAAAAAAATAATTGCTTACATTTTTACTTCAAGGCATACGCTTATGTTTATTTTGAAAAATATGGATAATCAATCTATGTAACTATCTATTTCATTGACCTTGTCAAATCACCAGGTCTACAGGGTTGCCATAATTTTGCAATATCATAACCCGTCAAAGCCCACTGAGAGAAATGCCATACGTCAACGTAAAACAGTATTTTTAGGGTCCTAAGGGCCAGTGTGAACTCACTGATTGTTTCTCACGGTTTATTTAGAGATAATTAATATCCTCCTACGAATTTTAATCCTCGAGGCCTTTAAAAACTGCGTTTCCACATTGACGTATGACATTTCTGATGAGAATCTTGAGAGAAATGAGTACTCACACGGTTTGAAAATAGGTCCCCTGTGCGTCGATTCTCGAGCTTGGACGATGTGAGCGTTCCTATAGGAGAGGTGAACGATCACATCCTACAGCGTTTCTCTCGAAGTGGTTTGGCCGTATTCTCGAAACTCGGTGAACGTGATCAAACGGAGGAATAAAGTGCACGGTGTTGCCAACTCTAATATCTTCTTTTTCTTGAATTTTGTAGACATTTGAACTATATTTTGTTAACTGGATATAATTTTGTGATAATAGAAGAAAATATTAAAATTGTCAATTGTCACCTATCCGTATTCAATTTGACATATTTGGAGAATATTAATTATGAATTCCTCTTTCGTAGGAGTTTTCTATAATATGATAAAAATATATATATTTTTTTATTAAAAGCATAGAAGAGGGAAAACAAAAACGTACAGCCATTACAGAGTTCACTTTTTTAAGATACTTAATTAAAAATTAAATTTGCAAACCGGAAATTTATAGTATAGGTAGTCGATTTTGTTTTAAATTTTGTGCTAAAGAAAAGTTAAGTTTGTATTAGTATCAAGTAAATAATTTTATTAATAAAAATTCGGTAAAGAAAATTCAATACATAAGTATGTTTACAACTATATAGATTAGACTAATTATATAAACTGGAGTGACCGCCTCATAGAAATTTGAAATATTTTCAACTAACTTATTATATAAATGGTTATAGGTAATTTATTTCGAAAAAAATTTTATAACTTTTGTTTGCTACCTACGGAATCTGCAACTCTTAATTATCCTTCCTCCGTGCTACCTACTTTAACTAACTGTAGCTTAACTAGATTATTGTCAATACTTATACTTTATTTCAACTTTTCAAATATCTTTTTCTCATTTTAATGGGATTAAATTAACATTTTTAACAATCATTCTTTGTGTTTTTATAATTTTGTAATGGAGAATTTTTCTATCGAGTTGATATTTTTAACAATCATTCTTTGTGTTTTTCTAATTTTGTAATTATTTTTGCAAAACAAAACCATACAATTTGCTTTCAGTAAAGATATTTGTTGTAGAAGATAATTTATAAACTTCTTAACACTGAACACTAATATCAATTTTGGGATTTTTCATAATTTGTATTTCCATTTTAGGCAATAAATATAGATTAAATGGTACCTACCTACTAAATAGTACGACCCTTATTTATTAGGATTTTGGGATTTTCCCTAACACACAATTCCCAGAATACAAATAATAGATATGTAGGTACGTAGGTACCCATGCACTTATTAGAATTACAATAATTGATTTTTGCAATGAGGTACCAAATAATATTTTACTTATGCTAATAAATTATTCACTCTATTGTTATCAATAATGATTTTATTAAAAATATAAAAATAAGAAATGTACGAATATGAAAAAAGTTAAACAAATTACTTAATTACGGGCCAAACATAACAAATCAGCTACCCCGCATGCGTTTACTAATAATTCTTGAGAGAACACGGCGTTCTCCTACGAAATACCAGTAGAACGATGTTCCTACGACTTTCGTAGGAAGTGAACGTTCCTATGACTTCAAGAATACGGGCTTAGCGAATTTCAGGAGAAACACGCCCTCTATTCCTATAGGAACGCCGTTCCTACGACTCAAGAATACGGTCCCTGGGGGTCAATTCTCGACTTGTAGGAACCTTTTCCTATAGGAATTTGTGACACTTTCCTACATGTAGACAAATGTCATAAATTTCCGATGTGTAGAAAAATGTCAAAAATTCCTATAGGAAAAAATTCCTACGAGTCGAGAATCGACCCCCTGGGGGTCAATTCTCGACTTTTATTCCCATGGGAAAATAAAATTTTCCCATGGGAATTCAGTTTTCGTATTCTCGGCATAAGCGGTGGAATATTTTCCAATAAGAAGTATGGGAAAATATTCCCCTGCTTATGAGCATTGGAAATTGTGTTTTCCAATGGGAATTGTACTAGAGTTTGCGCATTAAAGTCGAAAATTTGACGAAAGACCACGCGAAAGACTAAGACATAACCAAAGATTATTGGATATCTTGGATTTTTGGTGAAATTGTAGTTAAAACATTTTTTTTGTGTATTTATAAATTGATATTATTTTATTTATGTGGGTATATTATTTTTACCTCTTTTTCACTAAGAAACTGATTTTCTTAAATTAGTTAGAAATTGTGGGAGTTGCTAAGAGACTGGCAAATAGGAGAAATTTGTAGTAAATTTAATAAGACCTTTTCGAAAATTTTATTATTTCCGTTAACGAAAGAATTTCTTAGTTTCTCGAAACTTTCGTTGCTCTTCTATACAAAAGCTACTTTTTCTTTTTTCAATATGTGAAAAGAAAAACTAAAAATAACTCGAAAAGTTTTAATTATACATAATCGAATATTTTCACTTGTCCTCGGTCAAGCTAGCGATTGCCATGCGATTGCTCGGCACGGCATCTGCTCCAGCGCAGAGGCTCGGCAGGTAATCGGTTACCCAAAAACCACAACAAATACAAATAATACCAACAGTAAATTTTAAAATATCTTTAATGCTATTGGTTATTTCGAAATATTCGTGAACTTAATATCAGACATACGTGAAACTATTATTTCCATGGGAATGTCTATTCCGACAAGTTCGAGAATTGCATAACCTATTACCATGGGAATATAAGTAGTGGAATCTTTTCCCATGGGAAAATTTTCCAATGAACTCGAGAATCGAGCCCCTGGCAGGCATTCAGTTTGGAATGCCTAATAGAGGACTTCTATACAAGGGAAGTGCAACCAACTTGACAAATTTTTTTTGACACTAATGACATAAGAAATCGGGTCACATAAAGAGGCTGTTTTTTTGTAAAATTTTTGGTTTTTCTTATCTACTTTTATGCCGTTTAGATACCATGTTGTACCCGTAACGTAAAAAAGACTTTTTATTTTAGGGTATTTTACATTTAAAGGTTGAAAACATTTGTCAATATTAGCTGTCGATAATGTCAAAACATAAGCGTAGCATTGCATTTTATTTTTTGTTGTTAATAGTCTATTTGTGTTTCTCCTGCTTTCTTGAAACATTTTTTGTCATTTGGTTTTACTTATTTATGTCGATTACAAAATGCTGCTGCAACGAATACAAGTTCTATACAATATACAACCAACATACAATACTAGTTACGTTGTGCCCATCTATGGTTACGCCTGTGTTCTATCATCAACATAATTGACAGCTGACAATGACAAAATGTTTCAACCTTTAAATGTAAAATACCCTAAAATAAAAAGTCCTATTCACGTTACGGGTACAACAAGGTATGCAAATAACATGAAAGTAGATAGGAAAAACCAAAAAGGAAAATAAAAAACAGCCTCTTTATGTGACCCGATTTCTTATGTCATTAGTGTCAATTTTATTTTGTCAAGTTGGTTGCACTTCCCTTGTATAGAAGTCCTCTATTGGCCATGTTCACATGTGAGATATGCTGTTTTATAAATTATATTGTAATAGTTAGTCGCTATACAAGTTATTCTAAATAATCAGTTCGTTAAAAAAGCCAAAAGTTTTTAAATTAAGCCCAATTGAAATTTAAAATTTGAAATGTATACGTCATCGGGAATAGACCAATCAGCTTGTGTCGAAGTTTTTTTTGTTATACAAAACCAAGCCAACGAACAAACCAACACACAGAAGGCGAGTTCGGTTAGTCAGGGGCAGGAGCGGGACATAAGCGGAGTTATTTAGGGTACTTTTAAATGACATTTAAGCGTGTTAAACTGTCACTAATCGGACTAAACCGAAAGCTAAAAGGGTCGTTTGGAGTTAAAAGTGTTAAAGGAGTTAATAAAGGAACTTGGCAGACCGAACGCAATGATTGGGCGTGAATCGTGATGTGTTCTGTGATCGTGATTCACAAATAAGAAATGTCAAAATTTATAGAGAGGTCATCAAGAGTAGTTATTTATTTGGGAAAGCATTTTTTTAATTAGAGATTTTCTCACACGATTTTTAATTAGAAATGTTCAATAATTTGTAAGAGAAAGGCTCTAATTATGAATGCTTTTCAGGTATGCCACAATACGAGCGATTTGATTCCTTTTTATCTTCCGCAACAATTATATTTGAAGCCGATTGCCCGCATAAACATATCTTTACAACTTCCAAATGTAAAAAAGTTAGGAAAAAGTGTTTCTCATTGGGAGATTATGGATAAAATTAAAATGTTGATACGTCCTGATGAGTTTACAGTGTTAAAAGTTACAAAAACCACCGTTGAATTTGTTCGTTTCGAAGGAGAATTGGAAACTAAAGAAAAAATAGCTAGAGTTTTGGCCAAAATAGATAATAAAATGATTAAGTTAAAAGATTTTAGCGAGTTAATGAGGGTAAAAGCAGCTGAGTGGAAGTCTGATTTTCCACATCGTCGCGTTTGGGATGATTTCTTTTCTAGTGCTAAAGATATGGATGAAATGAAACCAGGACAACGACCAGATACAGTTTATATATCTAACTTGCCATCAAACTGGTTTGTACCATATCACCTCACTGGTGAAGACGCAGTGCCCTCAGAAAAAATATTTTATAGGGTGTTTGAAAAGTTTGGTTCTATTAGGTATGTAGATATCCCTATTTGTGATCCTTATAGGAAGAAAATGAAAGATCATATATCTGGCTTAAAAAATTCCTCATTTGAAAGAACAGAGTTTTTTGAGGGCTATATACAATTTAAAGATTATATTGGCTTTACAAGGGCTATGGATGCTTTAAGAAATATGAAACTAGTTCATAAAGAAGAGGAGACAGCTATTGAAGTTAACATTAAGGTTGATTTTGATAAATCTAAACATTTAAGTGATGGTTCAATTAGAAGAAGGGAGATAGTACGTGATAGACTCATTACAAAGGCTAGAGAGCAGGAAGAAAAAGATAAAGCAGCTTTGGAGGAAAAGAATAAGAGGGAGGAGCAAGATAGGTTGTCTTTTTTAGAACATATGAAATTTGTGAAGAATGAGTTATCTTTCTTTATTTTTACAGTAGGTTTCACACTTTCCAGTTTCATTAGGGTTGGCAGCCTCTCATTTCCCAAAACTCAGACATGATTGATCAAAGCTAGGGGTACATAACATGTACAATCGGCGCAACCCAAATGGGATCACTCTTTGGTTGTCATGGGATTTTTTTACTGAAATTCATCTCTTTAGGTCTGGCTTTGGTCAGTGGTGTTACAAAGAAAGGAAATAATATTGAAAATAAAATTATATTCTATTAGTACTGTTTTGTCGAATTGGTCTTATCTACATTAAATGTGCAATAAATAAATTAAAAGAATATAAAATTACAAAAACAATATAAAATCACAAAAAGCATGTATTTATTGTAATAGAAAATCAAAGGCTATAGCAAATTTACATTCAATGAACATTTGAAAAAATCATTTATTACAAGAGAAAGCAAATGCTATAGCAAAATTTGATGAAAATTAGTCTAAGTGGATGTTGAATTAAATGTCAGTAAAAGTTGCATATTTTACATTAAGAAACTGGCAAGAACAAAAAAGATTGTGAAAACCTTTCAGACAAGGTTTAGGGAAGGTCTCTAATGGAAATGAAAATGGTCTTCTAACAGCTACAGCAAGAATAGAATATTTTATTGCAGCGCCATTGGCTGCAACAACACTTTCCAGTCTTCTTGGCATGGACAAAATTAAATGTCCATGTCTTAGGAATCTATGAGCTCTTTCCAAGCATTTTCAATAACTTTCCACAGTTGCCAGCCTAAAGTCTCTTTGACGTGATGCCCCATATACTTTCAATAAGGTTCAAGTCTGGCCTTTGCAAAAACATTTTTGTTGTTGTTGAGCCATTCTCTTACTATTTGAGCTGTATGAGCTGGATAATTATCTTGTAGGTAACAAATATCAATTATTGTAAACATTTACGAGTAAATCAAACTGATTTCTTACATGTTGAAAAGTAAAATTGTCAAAAAAAGTGTCTTTTACTGATGGTAAAATCATGTTGTCTGAGATGTTTATGTAACGCTCGGCTGTTAATCGCCCATTAATTGCCCATTAATTTTCCAGCACATTCCAGGGCCGCTTATTCACGCCCAAACATTGACGGAAAAGCGACTATTAGTAGTACCCAACGTAAATTTATTTTCGAATCTCGAGTTTCTTGGACGATAAATACTTAGCCTTCTGCTGTTAGAAGATTGGAAAGTTTTTTTTTTTTGGAGAATACAACTTTCCAAAATTTCTTCCGGTGAATTAAAAATTCCTTTGCAAAGTGGACTCTTCAGTGCTTATTTTCTACAGTTAAAAAAAAACTTGGGGAATGCAGCACAGTTTTTAAGCCAGTTTGTTTTAAACGGATTTGAGCTGTTCTGAGAGATTCTGGGAATAATATTTCTTCTCATGCTTTCACAGCGTTTCCAAAATGATTTTGACACATTCTAGGAGAGCATGGTCTTCATTAGAGACCTTCCTTACATCTTATCTGAAAGGAGTTTGCAACATTGTTGCTTCTTGTTAGCGTTTCTTAACGTAAAATTATGCAACTTTTACTGGCATTTAATTCAGCAGCCACTTCATTTAATGAATAATTTGAAAAGTCGGACACAAGTCCCAAAAATTCCCTGGCTGTGACAGGCCTTTTTTTCAAATCTCGAAGTATTTGTTTTCACCTTTGGGATTCTGGGATAGTCTTAATAATTTTTATGGGGATTTTTGGGATTTGTTTTCGAATTTTCAAATTCAGACACTTATTTCAGGTATTTCTCTAACTTTTCGGATTTGCGATTTATGACTTATAAATTCACAAGTTTCACTTCATTTAATGACCAATTTTACTCGACTTTTGAGCCTCTATTAAATTCATTTTTGAAAATTTATTTAACAATAATTTTTAGAGAGATGTCCAATTTAAGTGCGAAGAATGACTATGATGTGTTTACATTTCGGTTTCGTCAACTGTACATACCTAGTTTATTATCGGTTGTAGTTTATTGCACTAGAGGGCACGACATACCTACCTACATAATATGATTTTATTTTTTTTTAATTCATAAAATGGGTACCTACCTATTAAATTTGAAATTTTTACGTACCCACATTTTATTTTATATGCGTTCGGCAATCGCCGTTATGAATTATTATTTATTCAATGGGTCGGACGTATTGAAAATAAACATCCAGATATTCCCGGACATGGTCATCATGTGACCAGACACCAGACAAACTTTTAAAAACTGGACAGTTCGGGTGAAAACTGTACAGGTGGTATCCCTATGTTTCATTATTGATATTTCTCCAAAACTTTGTTTTTATTGGAATGAATGCATAAACTTTTGTTATTCTGGATTTTGTTTCATTTTAGCAATAATAGCTTAAATATACTAAGTACCAAAAAAAAAAAATGCATCGCCCACTAAAAGTGTATAATTTTTAACTGACTTCAAAAAAAGGAGGAGGTTCTCAATTCGTCGGAATATTTTTTTTTTCATGTATGATCAGTGATAATTCTTTAATACATTGTCATATTTCTATGATTCTTTTTTTGTTAGAAAGAGGGAACTTTAGGGGTGGTCCCATATAAATTTGGTCAAGATATAATTGGGTTCAGGAGAAAATCCTCACTCTTCATTTTTGTATGTATGTTCAGTGATAATTATTTACCACCTTGTCCGATTTTATAGGATTCTTGTTTTGTTAGAAAGGTGATACTTCAGGGGTGATCCCATATTTGGTCAATATCTAATAATTGAGGAAATCAAAAACTCAATTTGTAAATGCAACTTTTAAGAGAACTGAATGTTTTAAGTCATTAAAATTAACCAAATTTACATTGATAAGTTCCAAATATTAATTGTTTACATTGTTTCCCCTAGAAATTCTTAGAAACACCTGAAGGATAACTCATTCTTGACAATAATGAGACAATTTTATGATAGCTTAATAAATTCATGTAAACATGTACAGTTATTTTTTTCTGTCTAGCTTGTAGTTATAATGTAAAGAGATATAATTAGCAACAGTGCATCTGACCGCCATGCTTCCTGTGCTTACAATTTGAGAGATAGGAGAGAGGACAGGTTGCACAAATCAAATGAAGATAGCCTAGTTGTCATTAAGTGGCTCTCAATGTATTGCTAAGCTAGATAGGAAAACATAAGTACTGTTATTCGCTTCTAGTCAGAAAAATAATTATTTAAATAAAGATGCATTGAGTATATCCACAAATATTTCTATTTTCATACATAATTAGCAAAAATTTAAAGTACATTGAACATTTTTCTTACAATTGAAGAATTGAAACAATTTTCCTTATACATTATTATGTTTAGAGATATTAGTGGTCATTTTCAGACAACGAGAATTTGATATTAAAGAACAGAAGAAACTTAGAAGAAAACTACGAGAAGAAAAAAGAAAAGCGAAAATACTAGAAAAATTAGAAATATCAGGTAGTGATGAAATCAACGAAAAAATCGCTAAAGAAGAAAAAAAGTTGTTGCGAGTACAAAGAAAACTAGAAGCTATTAGACTAGTTGAAGAATTGTTTAGAAGGATACAGGTACATAAAATAATAAATTCAGTAAATTATATGCATTTTAGTTGGACAGATTTTTCATTTTATTAGAAAATAAACTATCAACATAATTAATAAATACAATAATGTGCTATTGTCCCATCTGTGTGCTGCAGAATGGAAAATATTTTTTATATTTTGAAATATAAATTGACGTTTTTTGTAATCGCAGCAAGTGTCAAAATTATTTACTTCATATAACCAGTTACATAAAGTTCAACATTATGTACCTAACTGGTTATGAAAAATTCATTGTCGCCAGGTTGCGTAATTAAAACCAATAAAAATAAACCCTTTTTATATCCAAGGAAGGAAAGATGGCTATATAAAAATATATTTTGTTAGTGAACTTACAATTACTAATAATTCTGTTTTGGTCCCTATTTTCCATCCTTAATCTGCACAAAATAAAACACTTTCAATACATGATAAAATAACCCACTTTTGCACCCAGTTGCATAGATAGACAATTTTATTCAAAATTTTTCGAGTATATGCTTTCGATACATTATTTTAAAAAATATTTGAAATAACTACTTGCTTTCATTCAAATAAATCAAATTATATAAATTGTGACATTACTTCACCAACAATTTTCCAAATATTTATTCATTTCGTAACATCTTTGATTTGGAAGTACAAAAAATTAGTCATTATTTACCAAACACGATTTTATAAATAATTGAGAAAATATTGTCTAATACGTTCCATAAATAACTATTAGAAACACGAGTTATTTAACTAAATTCAATTTATTAAGTTTTATGTATTTTAATAGGACAAAAATCCCCACAACATTCTACTTTATGACGATTTATCAAATCCTTCAAGAAATGAACTGAGAAACTTTAAAAACTCTAGTGAATTAGAAGTTCTAAATCAAAGAGAAAAACTACATAATGTACTCAAGGGCAGAGTAATGCTAAAAACAATCTTGGCAGATAGCTCTCGAACAAGAAGATACTCTTCATCGAGTTCTAATTCTGATATATCATTGGACATACCAATACACTCTAATGCAGGTTGGTTTGGTGTGAACATTTTACCCAAGAAACGTTTAATATTCTATTTTACCCAGTTTAGGCTAATATTTTTAGTTTCAACATTTATTTCTTATTTTTAGGTCAAAGACCTAAGAGTCCTGTATTTAATAAGTACCCAGAACTGTTCTATGAACCCACTAATTGGTTAGGCTACCCACCATATATGCATCCTGGATCATTGTTTTCAGAAACATACCATCCTTTCGATACTTACATACCAAGAGGTAGAGGCTTTCCGAGGCTTCCAAATATTGCAGGACCATCTCGAGGTAAAAAACTCTATTATTACACTTGGCCTCTGTTGTTTAGTAAAACGGTGAAATGTTTGATGTATAAAACCAATCTTGTTTTACAAAAAAAAAAAAATAAGTTTGATAATTCCTAAATATTTTGCAGGAGGTTACAATAGAAGAAGAGGAGGTTACAGGTATAGAGGTGGTGGCAGAGGTGGAGCCAAATACAACCAATACCCTCAAGACATAGAAGAAGATTATAGAAAATACATCAGCAAGTTCCTAAATGAACATAACACATCCAGAAGATCCTATTCACCTAATAGAAGAACTAGAGACAGATCACGGTCTCGATCCCATTCTAGCTCTAGAATATCATATTCTAGATCTAGAAGGTCGTATTCTAGATCCCGTTCTAGATCGCGTTCTAGATCTAGAACAAGAAAACGATCAAGAGACAGAAGATCAAGATCATACAACTATAGATCAAGATCTAGAAGTTCACGTTCTAGATCTAGGTCAAAATCTTCCAGAAAGTCTTTGGGTACGCCAAAACATGAAAATAAGAGAAGTCGATCTATATCAAGAGATAAAAAAAGAAGTAAGAGTAGAACACCAAGATCTAAAGATAGAACGAGGAAAAGGTCTTCAGAACGTTCAAGAACTAAAAAAGACAGTGAAACAAAAAAATTAAGATCTTCTGAAGAAAAGAAATCCAGTACTCGTTCTAGAGAACAGAAATCTAGGAGTCGATCTAGAGAAAATAAATCTAGGAGTCGATCTAGAGAAAAGAAGTCTAAAAGTCGCTCTAGAGAAAAGAAGTCTAGGAGTCGTTCTGGAGAAAAGAAGTCAAGGACCTGTTCTAAAGATAATGGTAGAAGCCGTTCTAGAGATAAGTCTATAGATAGTTCTACTTTTATGACTCCTCAACAATTTTCGAAACATAGGGATCGATCAAAATCGTGGTCTCTTCCAAAGGAAGGAGAATCTAAAAACAGGTCGTGGTCTAAGTCTCCAGAGAAGAAAAATTAAATGTTATTTTGACATAATGTGTATAGAACAAACTTATTATATAACTGTTTTTATATTAAGAATAAAGTGCTATTTAACTCTGGTGATTGTTTTTATCATCAGCCTTTTCCAATCGGGATCGGTCATTTTTATTTTTCTTCTTCACCTTGGCCTTCTTCTGCAATATTTGATCCCCCTTTACCTTCATATCACTACTAACAGTACCCCCACCACGTTTTCCTTGCCTTTATTTTTACCCCAACGTATGGGCTCCGCCACACGAGGGCAAGGGGGGCGTCTGTCCCCTCCTGAATTTAAAATTTTTTGGCCATAGTTGTTGACTATATCATGCGGCGCTTTGACCCTGCCTATAAAACTGGAAATGTCTTGAACGGCCCCCATTTTTTTTTTTTTTTTTTTTTTAGTTTTACACCCTACTCCGTCTGTAGTCTGGCAGCACTGCAGCCTGCGGCTTATTGTACCACCATTTGAAGGTCCTACTACTTTCCCATTCACACCCTCATTCATTCCACGACGTCGATGGTTAAACGCTAGTCGGATGAATCCCATGGTGACACGGCCCATGGTGGAACCTCCCAGCGGTCACTCATCCATGACGTGACCGGAGACATCACTGCTTAACTGTTGCGAGTATGTGGATGCACACTAAACTCGCGGCTAGCCTCTCCGGCCGAACGGCGCCCAAGCCCCAACATTATATAACAATTAATTTACTTTTATTAGTTACTAGCGGACCTGACAGACGTCGTCCTGTCTTAATTATGAATATTGATTTCGAATTGGTATAATTAACTAAAAAAATATTTCAGAAACAAAGTGTTTAATATTCTAATGCAAACACAAAAAAAAATAGCGAAATCGGTCCAGCCGTTCACGCGTGATTCCGTGACCAAGGGAAATAGGAATTAATTTTTGTATGTATAGAAATTTGCCGCGCAATTTTCTTAATTTTTTCTTTCATAAGAACCTTCTCCTGACAATATCAAACACAACAAAAAAAGAATTAGCGAAATCGGTCCAGCCGTTCACGCGTGATGCCGTGACCAAGGGAAATAGGGATTCATTTTTATATATATTTTAAGATTTAATTGATCGTTTTTGTTTTAATGATTATTAGTTTATATTTTATTCAAGCCACTGGTTTTTCTTAATGAAATAATACGTCTTTTATTCAAACATGAACATTCACCAAATTAAACACTTAATCACTTCTTATAAAATGTATTAATACCAAGAAAATTATTAACAATAATTAAAATTTAGAGAGCGTTAAACGTGTGCATAGGAACCCACGTCAATCATAAGTGTCTTTTTGATTTTTCGGTCTTCTACTCGTCGAGTGCGTATGTGTGTGTATCCAATTGCCGCGTTTGAGAATCCACATCGGATGCATCTGACATGTTATGAATTTTTTATCACGTGATAGAGAATTAGATCTGAATGTAGATGTAATAAACAAACGCTCTAGACTTTATTTGGTCACGTGATAAAATGTCAATGACAAGTTAGAAGTTTATACTTATTAAATTTGACTTTTGAGACTACAAATCAATCTAAATTTGAAATATAAACAAAAATTAAACAAACTAGTCACTTTTATATTCATAACAAAGGATAAATTGACAAACAAGACTTCACAGAACACTTACTTTCTGGCATGGAACGAACATCTCATTCACATCTCATTTCAAATCGAGATGTAAAAAATGTAATCTGAACAGGTATATCTGGGATAAACAAACGCAGATGTAGATGTAGTAGATGTATCCGATGTGGATAAAAAAACGCTCGAGATGTAAAAAATGCATCCGATGTGGATTCTCAAACGCGGCAATAATCCAAGTATCGCTTAGGCAGTGGTGGCGTCTTGAATATTGCACGAATCTAACACGGCAGTTCTCGAAACTCCTATCATCGGACTTCGGCTCCTCTGCATCTATAATATACATCAACAACTTAGTAATCTCAAATTAAATAAATGTAACTGCTTTTTATACTTTTAGCAGTTACCCATCATAGAAGTATGCTGACCCCATGCTACAAGGTATTGTTTCAACCTTGGAAAACAAAATTTATTAAGGATCATGGAAGTATGCTGACTCCATGCTACAAGGTATTGTTTCAACCTTGGAAAACAGTATAGTTACAACCTTGGAAAAAAAAATTTATTAAGGACCATGGAAGTATGCTGACTCCATGCTACAAGGTACATAAGGAAAGTGCAGGAATCCTTTGGGTAATGGATTTGTAAGTTTCACACCTACAGATGAAATGAAATTCACGACATTTTTAAACATGTTTAGACAAAAACAATTGAAAGGTTATTTTTTTTATATGTTTATTCAATAAAATTATTATCAAATTTTAACCCTAACCTCATAAACTCTTAAATTAACCAGCCTTCGATGTCACACTAGTAAGGTTAGTATGATAAAATCATGAAAAAAAAAACGATAATTTCTACACCATGGGGCAATTTAATTTTGGTCATCTGGCAACCATAGATAAATTAATATGTAAGATAAATCGTTTACATGCACGGCACTGGTAACACGTTTAGTTCCTCAGCATACTATTTGGAGCCACCATCGCACATTACACAATAGGCTTGACAGTTAAAGGCAGCACAGAAGAAGAAAATAAAAAGAAGAGTGTCTAGTTTTCCGCGGTTCATTCAAATGTACTTTATTATTTATTTATATTTTTTCGGAATTCATTACTCAAATAAAAACTAATATTTAAATTAAAATATTGTATTTAACATAAATATTAGTTTTTTAAAGTAATAAAACTCCAAAAAATATAAATAAAGAAATATTTATACTAAAATACTTGAAACACAGGTATAGTTTAATCATTTAATACAAGTAAGGTGCATTTAAACGTTTATTACATACATAACATATACTCGATATTACATAACAATAATTATAAGTGAAATTAATAGTAATCTCCTCTCATTCTTGGAAAATGGACCTATTTTCGATGCAGGTGTTATGTGTTTTCTCAGGGCGTTTTCTATAAAAACAAAAAAAAGTGTACATACCTTATTGAACAATTTCTCTTATCAAAATATTGCCAATTCTTATAAGTACAAGTTAATTTTAATTAGTTTATAAACAAAAATTATTTCTCATAGTTCAATAGTTAATTTGAATTTTATTTTAACTGTAAAACAAATCTGTTCTAGTTGATATTTATAACAAATTAGAGTTTAAAATTTCTTTTCATTTTTGACAGCCAACAAAAGGATGTCCTTTAAATTCTGTAATAATCATTAAAGTTCGCAAGCCCTCTCACCAAGGCAAGGTTTCAATCTAAGAGGGGGAAAAAGTGAAACTTATTTACTATTAATTATATTGAAATTTATAAAAATACTAGTTAATTTAACAATCAAATTATTTAGTATAGGTTTACTGCAATTTGGAAAATGTAGCTTAATTGATTAATCTCTTTAACAAACAAAATTATTATAAATAAAAAATTAAGAATTTGTTAGTACTTACCAACTTTAGCCAGTAAAGAGCAGCAACTCCGAGGTTTGAAAAAATCTTCTTTCGAGAATTTGCTTTTTGTTTACTGTTGCCCGCATCCCACCACGAGAAGGTAAAGTAGTGGACTAACACATTGAGGATGCTTTTTTATTTCATTTTTTTCTGTAAAAAGCATTTACAATTAGTCGTTTACGTTTTATGGCAATTTTGCTAAAAGACTCTGGCAAAAAATGATCTTCACAAAGATAGCGAGTTTTATTATCAAAAGTTAAATTTAAATACTTAAACCAGTTCTCTCGAATTTTAACATTAGAAGGAAAATGAAAAAAAAAAGGTTTCATTTGAATAACCAGCTTGTTGAATATTAGAATACCTATTTAAACAATTAGGAGCTGAACACGAATACTTAGTTTCACCTTTCGATGCTTTGCCCGGGTCGGACATGTTTTGATATTGTTACAAGTTACAAATATATTAAAAAAAGAATTGAACATAGATTCAAAATGAAATTACCTATATTGGCTAAGAAAACAATGATAAACAAAGTCCTTAAACAAATCTAACACCTAATATTGAATTAAATTGTTAATACTTACTAATTACATCAAATCATCACTTATAAATCTTCTTAACCTAAAAATAACTTTCATAAAATAACTTTCATTTACTTATATTGTTATGTTGTAATTTGGCGTTGGCCATCATTTCGCCTTTCGCCGCCATTCCGTTTTTCATTTTTACAAGGTTGTCGAACTTCTTTTTAAAATATCCCATCAATAGTATGCAATAGTATGCCATTGTATGGATGGTATCGAGCTTGACAAAAAAACAACAATATGTTTGAAATAATTCTAATCTCATGAAAGTTTATGGAAACTGGCAACATCGCTTTCATCTTATTGCGATGGTGGCTCCAAGTAGTATGCTGAGGAACTAAACACTTAAAATACTTGTTACCAGTGCCGTGCATTTAAACGATTTATCTTGTTTATTAATTTATCTATGCTGGCAACACTGATGATGGATCAGTGAGTGTAGAAGCGCTCTCCAGCCTGGGGACCTATTTTCAAACCGTGTGAGTACTCATTTCTCTCAAGATTCTCATCAGAAATGTCATACGTCAATGTGGAAACGCTGTTTTTAAAGGCCTCGAGGATTAAAATTCTTAGGAGGATATTAATTAACTCTAAATAAACCGTGAGAAACAATCAGTGAGTTTACACTGGCCCTTAGGACCCTAAAAATACTGATTTACGTTGACGTATGACATTTCTCTCGAGAGAAATGAATTCTCTCGACTTTGAAAATAGCCCCCCTGGTACCCTATTCTCAACTCAGGAGAAGTATGATAAAAAATCGGTAAAGTATTTTACCCAGAACTTCCCTCGATATAGAAATTGTAAAAGCATGGAACTCCTAAGCACTTAAATTTTAATAATTTAAAATTAAAACCATCAAATCAAAAACTTTTTTTCACATTTCTCTCTCCATCGATTTTCCTCACATCCCCAACTAGCCATTCATAAAAGTGTATTTTGGTGTATTTGTAGTGAAGTTCTCATCATCATCTATTGTATAGTCCAGGAGACAGTGACGATTTTCGGTATTTATTTTCCCAGTCAGCAAGCACGAATAGAGAATTGTAGGATTAGCAATTCTAAGCAAAATTCATATATATTTAGAGGGGGATCCGATGGGCTGAGGCCGAAAATGCGTCAAAACATACGAGAACACGGCCCTTTTTTTCCATTGATAAAAATAGTTTTAGTAGTAAGAGATGTACTGAAGTTAAGTAAAAAAATAGTCTGATTAATCTGTATGGATAATATATTTGGCAAGTGCATAAAATACACTTTCAAACGAGTTATGTACACAATTATTTCTACGACCACAATTATTTAAAGAATGTTCCAGGTGTTTTGTATATTAAAGTGTACGCATATAGGACACATAAATAAAATCTTATATCACAATGTTTCACCTAACCAGTTGGTTTATTTATAGAAATTAAACATAATAATTGAAGATATTACAGAAGAAAATAGGGAAATAAATTACATTTCCTTTTACACTTTTATATAATAATTGTTTTATTTAGAATTCACGAATCACTTATTATTACTCTACATTAATTATAATTATTGTTAGTTTCGTTATGTCAAATCATTTATACTAGAGGTGTGAGGAAAATAAAGTGAACTGTGGAACGCCAATATCGTTGGATGCGCGTGGTAGAAATGGTCCTATAATACTGCTAAAAACATAGCTAAATTTTCATGGAAACACTGTACTTTTGACATTTGCGATACTCCGACGCATATGCATTATTGATGTAATCTCATGATTTTACACTAATAGTTTTTACAATTTTAGTGTGATTTTTAGGTCATTATGGTTATTCATTTTATTTGGTTCTGATCTTTTGCGCTTTTAGAGGGGTCTATTCTGTAACAATTCCTTTATATTTAACGGCCTTTAAAAATATTGGCGGCCTTTAAAAGTATATTTGTATTCGTTAATTTACTTCTATCATTATTTAAACAGATTTCTTTAAGATAGTCCTCTAATGTATTTTAAAGATCCGTTTAAATAGTGACCGAATTAAGGGAGAAAATATTTTTAAAGGCCGTTAAATATAAAGGAATTTTTACAGAATAGACCCCAGAGTATTTGTCTTTTATATAGTTTTTAATTTGAATTTTAATATTGTGGTCTATTTATATTTGATTGCTGCTTTTCGACTAGTGCTTTATTCTTTTTGTGTTAAAATAAGCTTTATAACCATTAAGTACATGCTTCTAGTTGATATCTACCTAATCGCCATCGGGTGCTTGCAACAATGGGAAAAAGTGTATGGTTTTTTTGGTGTAAAGTTAGACGCCTTCATTTTTCAGGTAAGTTATTTGTAGTTATTTTTTACTTAAAAGGATAGCAATACGTCCTGGTTCGGGGTGTGACTTTTGGGTTTTAGCTATCTGAGCCAAATTGTCGGCTAAGTGTCCTCTTTTAGGGCACCCAGAACCGAAAACTATATAGGTATATATGTTTTTTTTTTAATTATTTTTTAATATGCATGCAGCTTGGATAAGGGGTTTAGGAAGAGATCCTAAGACTGAACACTGACTGCTATAAATGCCGTTTTTAGAGCACATTTCATAGTAAGTGATTTCATTCTAGCAGCAATGAGGAAACGTTTAAAAAACATGCTGTACCAGCTATTACTTTAAGACCTCGTCTCTTTAAGTTATTATTACTTCATTCTAATGCATATATTAAAATGGTTTTTAACTTATGTCCTTATGATTAAAAGATGTAGGTATTTTAGTTATGTTATAATAGAAATATATGATACTTTGTATTTACTGGCCACTGGTCATTCCACTTTTACTCCCTTTTTTCAAAAATTATCAAATTATTTAAAAACAAATACATACCTAGCTATTTTCTGTAAATTACATTAACATTTTAGTATTAATACTTTACTAATAAAACTTCAGTTAATTTATCTTATATATATATATATATACACATATACACAACGGAAGAGTTAATTGTATTTTCTCCTTGTTGAGTTTCAAAAATAGTAATTTAACATGATTTAAAAACAAATACATGAAATGGGCAAAATAGGCCTGCAAAGGCACTTTGTAAACAATCAGCACTTGTATCGATGAGACGTAATGCGCGAATTCAATCTGGCTTACTTTTGTTAATAGATTGGCGTTCCATTTTAAATATACAGTTCACCTGGAATAGATTATTTAAATATACACGGACCGGGAAAACAAGTACGAAAAAATTTACTGGCTCCTGGACTAGTACTGTATCGAAGGAATTTTTATGAATGAAACAATATACTTCCGCTGTTGTCAGACATTCTTTTTTTTGGACAATTTAAAGATCTAACAGTAATTCAAGCAAACGCAATAACATTACTACAGTTAAAAACATCGCAAACTTGGCATCAATATTTTAATTTTATCCAAATATTGCATTTCTGTCGAGGATCATCCGCGTTGACTTCAGAAATTGTGTAATCTGTATTGGTTATATATATATATATATATATATATATATATATATATATATATATATATATATATATATATATACTCGACCAGCGTATCATGTGACATCCAGCAAAAATTTTGACTTTCTGACATCCACCCTTTAGAAAGACTTTAGGAAAAAAAGAAAAATATGACTTCTTTTAATTAAAAAAATATTATGGCTGAGCGAAAAATATCACAACCATACACATTTTAAAAAAATAAAACGTCCTATCGTTGTGAGATCCAAAGTATACACGGTATATATTTTTATTAACAACACTTTGTGACATCCAGAAAAACCTTGCATCTTGTGACATCCAGTTGTTACGTCACAGTATACCATTTCTACAGAAAAACTGCCATTCTTGTAACATCCAGTAAGTATATAAATACATTTTTAAATTAAGCATCTTATTACATCCTAAACATTTAACACGTT
Organism: Psylliodes chrysocephalus; assembly: GCA_927349885.1. Lineage (NCBI taxonomy): Eukaryota > Metazoa > Arthropoda > Insecta > Coleoptera > Chrysomelidae > Psylliodes > Psylliodes chrysocephalus. The sequence continues at coordinate 46,976,200 of OV651818.1, read as the reverse complement.
CAGCACCAAAGCCCACCCTCAAATTCTACGATTTTTTATTGTTTTTTTATTTCAATGTAATTTCTTAAGTTATTTTTATTCCATTTTCAAATGATTTTCTTTTTAGTTTTTGATTGTGTATATTTTTAGATACACTGGCCCAAAAAAAATAGTTTTCGATCGAAGTAACTTCTTAATATTTTTTTGGTATGTGGGAATTTATTATAGAGATTAGTTACAGGTTCTCCCTTTCCCAACAGTTTCGGACTCCCGAATCTTTGATGCAAGTCCGGCTTGCCCTTTACCCACTAAAAGCACCCCCTAAGCAGGCTATCGCCGGCCTCTTGGTAATCTTTTACTTGTCCGTTGGGACTACTTTATTAATTTTTTTGTGTATCGATCGCCCTCGGATGGTTGATTCTCCGGTCTCAAGTGCATTAACACGACCAGTTGGCGAACCTAGTGCACTGAACCTAACCTAACCTTACCTGAGAAGCACACAAAATATAAATCCAGCGGTATTTATTATTTTTGCCTACCGACTATTTTACTATAAACATTTTTAACTTTAAATTGTTATTTTTGAGTTACAGAAAAAAAGTACATTTGTAAATCAGTTAAGTTCGTTTCCATATTTAAAGAGATCAGAAAAAACTAAAATTAGTCACAATCTTCATGTTTTTGTGCAGATTATTTTACTGCTAAATTGTTATTGTCGAGTATTTTGGAGATATAAATGAAACTAAAGGGGTTTTAGGTAACTTCAATACGTTATAATGAGGATAATTTAATTCCAACTGAATTTTTAAAAGCTATATGTTTTGTTGGTACTTTTATATATTTGTGCCTACCAGTACCTACTAAAAGCAATGCTTTGAATCAATTTTTCCTAGAGTCTAGCGATTATGATGTTGGTACGGCATGCAGTGATTAATTAAAAAGTAGATTATGATATTTGGTACTAAATACGGACTTGTAAGTACAAACATAATATGTAACTTTTAAAAATCTGCTTAGTTTAAAAATAATATAAAAACAGTCAATTTTAGTACTAAAATCATCTACTCAAAAATTAAAAGCATACACTTAATTAATTTTTTTTTCTACACCCACATAGATATTAGCTTATCTACACACAGATTACAAAACGAAAAAGTATGCTATTGACTTCAACTGAACGAATATATTTCATATCCATTCTAGGTAGTGAGAACACTGGAAAAAGAAATCCACCAATCACCGTCCATATTTTAATCAACCAACTGCTATTATTTTAAAAAATTTAAATAAGTGACAATTCTGTCGATCTTATAGTCAGTATATTTTTTGGGTATTGAGATTAAACACATTAAAATGAGTTATTCTTGTGTAGAATCGATAAATAATAGAATTTATATTTTTATTTCGTCTATAATTATAAATAATTTGTTAATTTAAATAAAACTATATGAAGTCAATTTAATTACGAGTATTAAAGCAACAAAAATAAACGAGTAGATGGTCCTGTGGTTCTTGCCTTCCATTCAAAAGACTCGAGTTTAAATCTCAGATGGAGAAAAAGGAAATGAATTTTCTTTTTTTTGTTTTATTTTATTTTATTTTATAAATTAGTGAAAGTCATAAATTATTTTTAATTTAAATATTTTATCTTAATGACCTAAAATATTTTTTAAAATTTGTAGATTTTCGTTAGAGTGTCGTAGAAAAAATATACTGTACAACTCGAGCGATATGGCTATTATATCCACTCTTGTTGCACAAACTACTATTGTGCTTTTTCCAAATATTTAACGACTGGTAGTGTGTTCTTATAATAGTCCAAGAGCCAGTGACACACATTTCATTAGGTGTTTGATGCACTTTGAAATTTTGTAATTTGAAATCATTTGGATGGAAAAGCAGATATACCTGTGTTGACTTGACCTACCCCGGGACACCAGGTACTGTCGTAAAATATGACCCAAAAAAAGTGTTTGATTCACGCTCAAATTTTAATAGCGTCTTAATTAAATATAAAAAAAATTAATTCCAAAAAGGCAGACACTTTTTCCGGGGTTTAATTGCCGGTCAACATAAAAATAAGTCTTATCGCTGATCACACTACAGCTGTATCGGCCGTTCATACAAGGGAAGTGCAACCAACTTGACAAAATAAAATTGACACTAATGACATAAGAAATCGGGTCACATAAAGAGGCTGTTTTTTAGTTTGCTTTATGGTATTTCCTATCTACTTTCATGCCATTTGCATACCTTGTTGTACCCGTAACGTGAAAAAGACTTTTTAGTTTAGGTTATTTTACATTTAAAGGTTGAAAACATTTGTCACTATCAGCTGTGGATAATATCAAAACATAGGCGTAGCAGTGCATTTTATTTTTTGTTGTTAATAGTCTATTTGTGTTTCTCACGCTTCATGAAACATTTTTTTTTATTTGGTTTTATTTATTTATGTCGATTGCACAATGCTGCTACTACGAATACAAGTTCTATACAATATACAATTAACATACAATACTAGTTTCATTATGCCCATCTATGGTTACGCCTGTGTTCTACGAACAACATAATTGAGAGCTGACGATGACAAAATGTTTCATCCTTTAAATGTAAAATAACCTAAACCAAAAAGTCTTTTTCACGTTACGGGTACAACAAGGTATGCAAATGGTATGAAAGTAGATAGAAAATACCATAAAGCAAACTAAAAAACAGCCTCTTTATGTGACCCGATTTCTTATGTCATTAGTGTCAATTTTATTTTGTCAAGTTGGTTGCACTTCCCTTGTATGAACGGCCGATACAGCTGTAGGGTGATCAGCGATAAGACTTATTTTTATGTTGGCCGGCAATTAAACCCCGGAAAAAGTGTCTGCCTTTTTGGAATTAATTTTTTTTATATTTAATTAAGACGCTATTAAAATTTGAGCGTAAATCAAACACTTTTTTTGGGTCATATTTTACGACCCCTATCTATTATGCGCAGTACCTGGTGTCCCGGGGTGGGTCAAGCCAACACAGGTATATCTGCTTTTCCATCCAAATGATTTCAAATTACAAAATTTCAAAGTGCATCAAACACTTAATGAAATGTGTGTTACTGGCTCTCCGGCTATAAGAATAAACAAATTAATACATTTTTTTGAAAAGATAGAACTGCATTTTGTTTCTTATTAATACCCAATAAATTAGGGTAAGTTGTAGAAAATACATGTGCCAAATTTCAATAACATATAAGGGTGGTTGGTAAGAAAAACAAGAAAGAAATTGAAAAAGTTACTACCTGTACTTCAGTCTTAATGGCGAAAGAATCATTAAGTAAGGTTGTTTAGAATCATATCAGTAGTCCAAAAAAAAATAAGTAGTAAAAAAAGAGTGTGTGTTATTGAATGCACGAGAAAAGTGAAACTTCTTAGATTAATTCACTCTAAAATAAAAAAAAGACTGAAATAAAATCTGCGTACACTAATATTTATCGCACAGCTACATGAACATACTATTAAGGTGTCAGGACATTAAAATTTGTCGTTTTTATGAATTATCTCATCATATTTTTCTTATCATTACGAACGAAGGGTTAGTTATTTATTTTTATTTAGCTTATTAATTTATTTTAATTGGTCATTTAAATTTTTTTAAATTTATTTAATTTTTTTTTATATTGATTTAAATTTATTTTAATTTATTTTAATTTATTTTAATTTATTTTAATTTATTTTAATTTATTTTAATTTATTTTAATTTATTTTAATTTATTTTAATTTATTTTAATTTATTTTAATTTATTTTAATTTATTTTAATTTATTTTAATTTATTTTTAATTTATTTTAATTTATTTTAATTTATTTTAATTTATTTTAATTTATTTTAATTTATTTTAATTTATTTTAATTTATTTTAATTTATTTTAATTTATTTTAATTTATTTTTAATTTATTTTAATTTATTTTAATTTATTTTAATTTATTTTAATTTATTTTAATTTATTTTAATTTATTTTAATTTATTTTAATTTATTTTAATTTAATTTATTTTAATTTATTTTAATTTATTTTAATTTATTTTAATTTATTTTAATTTATTTTAATTTATTTTAATTTATTTTAATTTATTTTAATTTATTTTAATTTATTTTAATTTATTTTAATTTATTTTAATTTATTTTAATTTATTTTAATTTATTTTAATTTATTTTAATTTATTTTAATTTATTTTAATTTATTTTAATTTATTTTAATTTATTTTAATTTATTTTAATTTATTTTAATTTATTTTAATTTATTTTAATTTATTTTAATTTATTTTAATTTATTTTAATTTATTTTAATTTATTTTAATTTATTTTAATTTATTTTATTTTATTTTATTTTATTTTAATTTATTTTAATTTATTTTAATTTATTTTAATTTATTTTAATTTATTTTAATTTATTTTAATTTATTTTAATTTATTTTAATTTATTTTAATTTATTTTAATTTATTTTAATTTATTTTAATTTATTTTAATTTATTTTAATTTATTTTAATTTATTTTAATTTATTTTAATTTATTTTAATTTATTTTAATTTATTTTAATTTATTTTAATTTATTTTAATTTATTTTAATTTATTTTAATTTATTTTAATTTATTTTAATTTATTTTAATTTATTTTAATTTATTTTAATTTATTTTAATTTATTTTAATTTGTTTTAATTTATTTTAATTTATTTTAATTTTATTTAATTTATTTTAATTTATTTTAATTTATTTTAATTTATTTTAATTTATTTTAATTTATTTTAATTTATTTTAATTTATTTTAATTTATTTTAATTTATTTTAATTTATTTTAATTTATTTTAATTTATTTTAATTTATTTTATTTTAATTTATTTTAATTTATTTTAATTTATTTTAATTTATTTTAATTAATTTATTTTAATTTATTTTAATTTATTTTAATTTATTTTAATTTATTTTAATTTATTTTAATTTATTTTAATTTATTTTAATTTATTTTAATTTATTTTAATTTATTTTAATTTATTTTAATTTATTTATTTTATTTTAATATATTTTAATTTAATTTCGTTTGATGTTTTTTTAATATAAATTACAATCGTTCACTCACCCATTGTTGATACACCTTGTATCAATATAGATGCATGTAATATATATTTATTAAATAGTCACAGAGAGTGAATGCATTTAAGAAACTTGTTGGCTTCATGCGAAACCCAAGAAAAAATTTTGGCAGCTTATGTGTTAACATAAAATAGATCTTAAAATGAAAATCCAAATATATCTAAAATAAATTTTTTGGATGTCACATAACCTAGTGTGTAAAGTTCTAATATACTCTAAGGTGGATGTCAGATAGTCGGGTGAGTAAGTTTTAATATACTGAATGTTGGATGTCAGACAGTCGAGTGAGTAAATTCTAATATACTTAATGGTGGATGTTAGACAGTCGATGGACTGAAATATTTAATATACAAAATATACAAAACCAACTGACGCGAGCGCCACCTTCACATCTATACACTGGAACTAAATTTATACACAAAATTGAAAATCAAGCATTATGACATCCAGCTGAAATTTGCTTGGCGCTCTTTTAAACCTCTTTTATGATGTTTGAACCCCAAAAACGTTGTGACATCCGAATTTGGATGTCACATCGCAAACGGATGTCATAAAGATACCAACATTTTTGCGACATGATGTCACAACGTCGGCAGGACGAATCTATATATATATATATATATATATATATATATATATATATATATATATATATATATATATATATATATATATATATATATATATATATATATATATATATCTATAGTTAAAAGCACGTAAACTTGGCATCAATGTTCAATCCGATTATTGAATTTCTACCGCGGACACCACCGTTCATTCTTCAAAAATTTTGTAAATAATCCTATCTGTCTTGGTTATATATCTACGATTTTCCTCTTGATCCCACCCGAATTCTCACTTCGCGTCCACTCGGTATTATTCATCACGATCACCGTTATTGAACAATAATGATTGGCTGCTTTTAAAATTGTGCAGTTAAAAAACCAAATGGACGATTTTTATTATTTCCATTCAAGTGGGACCTGTTTTGATTAAATACGATTCCTTTCAGAGCCATTTTGAATTTTTAAAAACTTATTTAGGATCTGTAATCTTTGACTTCTCAGATACCAATTTTAGTCGAAATCTGCCGACTTTTAAAAACTGCTCACCATATATATAACTGATCGAAAGTAGAACTGGGTTTGAGCTACAAAGGAACCTTATCTGCATACAAAATTTGATATAAAGCCGTTTTTGAGCTATCGTGCCAACAGACAGACCGACGGAATGGGGAATCGTTTTTCATAATCTAGGGACCCTAAAACATGAAAATCTGAAATAATCTCGGAAGGTGACTTTCTAACGATTACAATACTTCCCTTTTATAGAAGGAAGTAATAAAAAATTAACAAAGTACTTATGTGAAGAAGTTTATTTTTAGGTTTAGCAGTTTATCATATAAAATAATGTGCAATGTGAATATTTTTCGTTACAGATTCAAGCCATGATAGGAGCAAACTAAACCAATGTATCTTTGCTGCTAGATAGTTCAAATATGCAGAAATTTTATTCATGACAATTTTTCTAGTAGTATGTTTATTTTATATGCACTGTGTTTTTCTGTTGTATCGTAATAACATATATTTTAGGATTTTTGTAAAACAAAAATTTTATTTAAAAAATTGCTATTTTCTTTGCTTAATCCTGTGGCGTAGCCAGAAATTTTTCATGGGAGGGGTTTCTGAGAACTATGGGGGTGTTAACAAACAGGTAATAGCGATCAGCGCCAATAAGATAGCGGAAACGGCGAAGCGAAGGCCCTCAATGAGGAGGGGTTCTGACCCCCCGTGGCTACGCCACTGGTTTAATCAAATGCAATCTAACTGCCAAATGACCTAAATAATTCGGACGGAGAAAAGAACAAATAGGGAAGGAAATTTGATAGATTTCATATTTTTTTTTATGTACTTCTATTTTTTGTTAATAAATGGCAGCACTTCACAGCCTGTATTATTTATTGTCCTGTTTAAATGTGGTTTCTGAATTCTATTATTTTAAGAGCAAAACCACTCCTCTCATGAAAAGCAAAAATGTGAAGATTTTCTAATATAAAATTATATTTATAAGCGCACCACTGGAATACATCGTGATGTTGTGTTTCGAAAATATTGAGAGATTTAAATGTGTGCAATGATAAGGCAGCAGTCTAGAGACATTTAAAAAAAATGTGGGAACCCTCTCATTTAAAGACTACTTTATTAAAACAAAAATCTGATGTATCCAACACATGACTTTCCTATCTTGTTATTACAGGCTTTTTCCAGTTATTTTGTACAACCTCTTGTAGCACCTCTGTAAATGTTTAGAGGATAAACTAAATATATACATTTTCCACATACTTCTAAATCAAAATTACATATATACCTAAATGGGAGTAAAGTTTAAAAAACATGTCAGTAGTGTGGTCTTATCGACTTTCAACTGAATTTATCATACTATACTAGAGCTGAAATACTAGGATATATTATCCAGTTTATGCTGTGAATGATACAACTAAAATCTGCTGTATATTAAAGAGATTGAAACAAAATATAAATTTATAGAATATAATTGAAGTCAAATGGATACCGAATAACCACTCTAAATAAATAACAGATTAATAACTTCTTAACCTACAATAAATCTTATAATGTAACTTCACCCCCGTCTTCCACAATACCCTCCATATCTTCATCACTAGATCGCATGTCTTCAGCAATAGTTTCTTCTTGTTTCCTTTGTTTAAGACCAGCAGCAGGAGATCGGATTAGGGAAAGATCTCTTTGCACTTCTTTGACATCTCTTTCCTGTTCAATTTCTCTACCCTTCCTTAACCTCTGCATAATATAGGCTCCCTGTCTCTTCTGTTTGATTTTTTCTACCGTCTTCATTGCTTGAATGGCTTTAGTCCAAGTTTCTCTGTCATATTTAACTGGGATGTGTCTCCTCTTTTCGAACTCAAATGCTGGGTCTATGGCTAATTCTTTGCCGACTGTTTTCCTATACGCTTTGGTCCATTTGACTTTACGTGGATTCTTTTTCTTTTTGAAAGCTGCGTGACATTTTGAACGACAAAATTTAAAGATCTACAATGAACAATAGCTTAAATTGAAGTTAACGAATTAATGAAAAAATCCTTTACCTTGCAATCATTTCTAACAAATTGTATCCCATGGCCAGGGTATATTCTGGATGAACAAAAGTAACATGTTTCAATACGCATTTTTGTGCTTTATTTCACAACAACACGTGCAACAAAAGACTTTGATTTGACGTCTTGACACATGAGGTTCTTTCCACAGAACACTTACTCTGTTCATTCGTTCGCTATCGGTGCAGTGCACCAGTGTAAATTACACCACCTTAGGTTCTTTCGGTCGCTATTGGTGCAGTGTCCACCAGTGTAAATTACACCACCTTTATTTACCTACTTTAGATGCAAAGGAAAAGACCTAATTTATCTATGGGGTGCTTTTAAATGACATTTAAGCGTGTTAAACTGTCACTAATCGGACTAAACTTTACCTAATCTATGGACTACCGAACGCTAAAAGGGTCGTTTGGAGTAAATAGTGTTAAAGGAACTTGGCAGACCGAACGCAATGAAAGGAAATGACCTAACATGTCAAAACCCACTGGTAGCCATTTTGTTTGGTAGTTTGTTATGGTTTGATTTTTGTATTGATTACAAAGTGAAAAATTTATATTTTAAATTTCGTTTTATCTCACCAATAATTATAAAATGGACGATTCTAGAACGGTTTTCTGTGGTAACATTTCTGATAAAGTAACAGAAGAACTGCTATTTGAACTTTTTCTACAAGCTGCTCCTTTAGAAAGAGTTAGAATACCCACTGATAAAGAAGGCAGAAAGTCCAATTTTGCCTTTGTTACTTTCAAACACGAAGAATCGGTTACATATGCTCAGCATTTATTGAACGGAATTAGAATGTATGATAAATGTATACAGATTAAACCAAGACACAATTCAGCAAATAGGCTTCCTGAGAAAAGTGATATCCTTTCAAGATTGGGATCGGCACCCCTACATAATCAGTTTCAAAGCAGACAAGACACTAGGGAAAGTTACAGTTCCAGAGGTCAGTTCAGGGATCATTATAGAGATGAAAGTCCTAGAAATTACAGAGAGGACAATCAACGTGATAAACCTTATAATAGACATGATTCTGAGAGAAATGAAAGATACGATTCAAATAGAAGAAGGCAGAATTATAATGATAGAAGAGGAAATTTTAATGATCGAAGGCAAAGAAATAGAAACAATTATTACTAAAACCATAAAACATTGACTAAACTCTATGAGTTTTGTAAATAATACGCAAAATAAATTTTATGGAAAATCCTATTTATTGTTCATATTTTTTAACAAAACACCAATCTGGAATTATAAATTGTTTTTAAATTCATTAATGTTTTTCAATTTGATGTTCTCTATGTTGTTTTTGTAAGAGCATAAGCTTAATAAACTTCTGATATTCATGTTTTTGAGGTGCAGCTGCTGGTAAATAATGTCCGCCTGGATGTTTTACTATTACCGGTTCTTCAAAACAATTGCTTAGAGCTTCACTCATTTCTAAAAAAAATATATATATATATATAAGAATAACTGGAATGAAAAAAGATAATTGTTACCTGTTGGAATTATTTCATCATTTTCTCCAAAAATGTGCAAAGAAGGTAAATGTATCCTATCGAGATAATATTTTAAATGTGGTAAACTTCCTGATTTAAAACCGGAAGACATGATTGCAAAATCGAATCTAATATTTATAACTAAAACGACAATAATCAGTCAACAATAATTTAGAAATGTTAAACTTACGTCCTCTTTGTTGTAAATCACAGAGTAATCCTGTTAAACAAGCCCCCTGTGAGAAGCCAAGTATTCCATCAAATGGGCCTTCTTTTTCAAATACGTCTTCTATTAATTTTATGGTATCCCCAAAACCTACTGCTGGCCCACCTTTCCTTATGCCCCTAAACGTATTGTCTTCTCTATTAAAAAACCATCCATATTGTTCTAAATTTAAAATGAGTAGTTTAGATATAAATTATTTCGTAGATACTTTTTACCTTCATCTTTACTTTCCCCAATATCGGGAGCTTTTTGTCCAATATCATTTGAATCTTCAACTACAATAACACTGTGAGGAGCTGTAATATATGTAATTTGAGCCCATTTGTGTATCATTTTACGAAATGAACCTGTTTTTGCTTTAAATGTTTCAGCATTCTGTCTGTAACCATGTATAGCTAGTATTTTAAGTTTCATGTTGTCGCTCGGGCAACATAACGTAGCTTCTTGGTTTACAATACTCATGTCTCTACCTGAAAATTATATCAATACCTAATTCAAAATAAGTTTAAATTAAATTAGCAGAATAATTCTTATTGTAATCTGCATTTTAGGTTATGTAAACCAGAAAGAGCACAGATTTGGTTCGTCCGGCTAAGGAAGGCTTTGACGTCACGGAATAAAAAAATCGAGTTGACAGAAAATATTCTGCTGCGGTACGTAAATTAGTTTTTTAAAAATCTAATATTTTATTAATGTTTATATTTTTATTTTTGGACTATACACCTGCGTTGAAGTTTTTATAAAATCAGTAATCTGATTTTTTGAAAGACAAGCTATAAAACAGCATGGAAAGGAAAAATCATGCAATGATTCCATCAAATTTCTAATGAGTTTTTTATTTGAATTATAAACAGAAATATTATTGTGTAAATGGTTTATTTTAAACATTTTGGATTAGGGTGCGGCCTCCGAGCTGAATTCGGATCACTTGTTTAATCGAATTAAAGTACGGGTTTTGAGCTTACATTAAATTGTAATTAGATGAAACAAAATGGATTCTATGTATTTTGAGGTGATTTTTTCGAAAAAAAGGCAAAACAAAATGTAGCTGTTTTTGGAAAGTGCCGAAATTTTGGATTTTGTCAATTTTTCAATTTGCGCAGGCGCATGTCGGAAATAAATCAATATTTTCAAAACGCAGTTTACGACATTTGAAAGCTTAGGAAAAATGCTAATTTTCATGTCTCTTGATCCGATGCACCGTTCTCGCGGTATGGACGATTGAAATTTGTTTAGCATTTTGAGGCGGCGAAGGTCGAAAAATTGAATTTGTTAAATGTTCAAACACTAAATTTTTCATAACTTTGGTAAAAATTAAGATATTTGAAAAATCAAATATGCGTTTTGAACTTAAGGGAGGTGACTATTGATTCCCAGAAGGGGGCAAGAGAAATCCCAAAATTGGGCATATGGCGGAAGGGCAAAGTTTACCGCGGGCCTAATTTCATTGTTTGCCTATAACGGCCAAAATATTTAATTTTTTTTAATGTCACTTACAGAGCTTACTCTTGAATATAAAATCTTATACGTGTGTGAATTTCACCGAAATCGGATTATAATTGGCCAAGATATCAAACAATTAAACAAATTTTTTTCCCCAAATTTTTTTTTTTTTTCGAAAGTTTGAAGTGACACAAAAATGCCAAAAATGCACCCAATGGCTAAAAACTTTTTTTTTTAATTACTTTATTGTGTCTAGAATACGATTACATTTTACGGAAAATTCTGCAAAAATATTTTATCTATTTTTTTGACCACTGTTCATTGAGTGACAACCAAAAAACATGGTTTTTGAGAAAAGTTGCCTAAAATTGTCGATTTTCAGTTCTTTGGTCTGAAAATTGAGCAAACCCAAATTTCATGTCTTCTGAATGTGTATACAAAGTTTAAAGTGTGTATGTTTCTCCTAAGTTGTAGAATTCTCCCGACAAAAGTCCCATTACACGCGCTCCGCGGGATCCAAAACTCGTGTATACACTGCATTTCTGTAATTTGATTTTTTTGTGATTTCCAGTTTTAAATTTCACTTAAATTTATTAGGCCTAAAATTTATTAAATTGTATTTTACTGACTTGTTATAAGACGTTTCTTGAGTTTTGTGCAAAAAATAGTACCGCAAAATTAGCCGCACGTCGTATCAAGGATAGCCATGGTCTCGGCGTTCGCTATCCGACAAGTTTAAACTTCAAACGGTCATATTATTACAAATTGAATCGCTTGATAGTGTTCATCGGCATAGATTTTTAATAACCGTGTTCAGCAAGCTCTGTGTACACGTGGTTTTTCGGACTTCTTCAGCAATTTATTGAGTAAGTACGTTCCTAAATTAAGAAAATTCTATCACAGTGCTATAATTTTTTTGTTTCCAGGTTGTAATGGCTGGCCAGTGTTTATTATGTCATCAGACTCTTGCAGAACCCAATTAGACCGAAAGGATTGAAAGGTCTGCAGACGGTCAGCAAAGAGGGGGGATGATTTTTTCAGTTCTTTAGAACCAGGTTTTATATTGCATGAGATGCGTGTCGCAAACATTACGTAGCTCGACGTTACGGAAAAGAGTTTATTTATAAAACCTGGGATAGGCATAAAAGGGCCGCGATTGACAATGCCATAAAAAAGGAGGATGGAGCATCAACCGAGAAGAAAACCAGATGTTAGAGAACAAAAAACAAGCTTATCACCAAGTTGGAACTTACACTCAGGATGAATTTCCTAACATTTTTAAAGTATACATTTTTGTGTATTTTTTTGTGTTCTTTCCGATGGCGCAGTTAGTTTTTCAAATTTATTTTTTTTAGATATGTTTTCGGAAAACGTAGAGAAAATCATATGGGAAAAAATTAAAAAAAACTACGATTTCCGGTTTCCTGCGAATTCGCGAAAAAATGTGGCAGATTTCGCCGCGGGACTAATTTTATTTGAGAGCCAACAAAAAAATACGCAACTTCTCTCATGGGCACATATGTCTAACATTTATAATCTCGCCACAAATTCATCGCAAATTTCATGTTCATGGTTTTGATCAAAGAAACGAAAAATTTTTTTGGTAAAAGCACTTCTGGCGGCGAGAAATTTGCCATTAAAACTACCTGTGCAAAGAATTTCTGAACTATTTTTGCCTCCTCTTTCGATTGGTGCATTTATTTTTACTATCAGAATGATACTTGCCCAGATAATTATCATTTTTACAATGGAACATTCCGGAAACCCCGTTTTTTCCTAATTTAAAAAAAAATGAAAAACAGCTACATCTTTTTTTTCTTTTTTTCGGAAAGATCTCATCAAAATACACAAGGTCCACTTTGTTTCATCCAATTACAAATTATTGTAAGCTTGAAGGGGCTTTTTTTCGTTATTTAATTGGACTATTATATCCCCAAATATTTTGAAATTTTGGCAAGCCTGTAGCTAGCCGTAGTGTTGCTGTTGCCTGCCAAACCAAAAGTGCCAATTTTTTTTTTTAATTTTAACCCAGCCATCCTGATTTTTGAAGGATATAATTTAATTAATTGACACATTCAATAAGCATATAAACGGTAAGTTGATAACATTCAAATGCAATTCTATTAATTTCATAATCTTTTTTACGGGAAAATAATTATTTGTCCATGGTTTGAGAAATATTAACCCAACTTATTTAAAGTGTAACTTTTGAAATTTTAAAGCAGTAGTACATGTCCCAGAGGCCAAGTGATTTGCCATATCATGGCTACCTTTTACGCAACTGACAAGGCCCTGAAGAAGCTAAAAATGCTTTTGATCCATCATGGGTTGCGATCACTGAACTGCAGAGTTATTCAGTGGTTGGGATTGGCCATAATCCGTAGAGGCTGAATGGGATCCTAATTTAAACATTTTACATACATTTTATATTGACAAATTCATATCGGCTGTTTTCGATATTTTTTTTTATTTCTGAAAATGCATTGTCAAATAGTTACAATTTAATAGATAGGGGAGACCGGGGATGGTTGAGTACAGGGGTTGGTTGGCACACTCTCATTGGGTCCTATGCTTGAACGTTTACGTTATCCGTAACGTACATGTTAGGCTGAGTTTTAACAGAAACGAGGCAAATTTGTATGATGGAAAACTGTTAAATTAGAACAAAACAGGCAGAAAATAATAGTAATGTGTTGGAAAAAGTTTTCCATCATACGATTGCCTCGTTACTGTTAAAACTCGGCCTAACATGTTCACGTTACGAATAAGGTAAACGATCAATCATAGGACCCATTATTTCTAAATCATGCCGCTAGAGTACGATTTTATACCGTATGCTAACAAGGCCGAGCCGTAATAGGTGTTAGTTATTTATTTTAATTTGTTATTAATTTATTTAAATATATAGGGTGTCCCGAAATTAGACGGTCATGTTTTAACAGCGTAATCTACATCCTAAAATAGGAGTAAAGTTTATATAAACATAGGTCCGAAAACCTTCTGTTTCCGAGATAGAGGATATTAAAAGTGAAGTCCTGATGACACATTTTTGTAAATATTTTCTAAACTTTTAAAGATAACTAAGTGAAATTTGGTACAAATGCTAAACTTTTTACGCTCTATTTAATGGACTAAACGCCAGTTTTTGATCATCTTCATAGGTGGGTAAATTAGGGGAGGGGCTTAGGGTTAAATTGTCCTGTTGACTGTTTTTAACATTTTTGACTATAAAATTTGGAAAACCAATATAAACTTTACTCCTATTTTAGGATGTAGATTACGCTGTTAAAACATGACCGTCTAATTTCGGGACACCCTATATATTTAAATAAATTTAAATAAATTAATAACAAATTAAAATAAATAACTAACACTTATTACGGCTCGTCCTGACATGAAAAATATTATGAGATAATTTATAAAAATGATGCCCTGGCACCTTGACAGCCTAGTCCCCACTTAAAGTCCAATTTCGACTGCGTACGATCGTCGTTCGTGCGTCGTGAATTTAAAATTATAACCTTAAAGGTACCATTTCGGAAGGTGCGACAGACGACAACAGACGCGACAGCAAAGGAGACATGCATTTACGTTACGCTTCACACATTTGGGAAGCAAGGAGACACGTAACACGACAACTGCAGACGACAATTCGAGGGAACGATCAGTGTTGCCATATATCATTTTTTTAGGAGAAAAGTACGTGAAGAACCTTAGCAAATAAATTTTTAGTTTTTTGTATGTACTTATGTATTTTTTTTTAAACTTGCTTTATTTTTAAAATAAAATTTATTTTGTATTTAAGTATGGGTTTTATTTTTTAAACTATGGTACGGCATTACAAAAAAAAAATTGAATATGTCATGAATATTCAAAATACCATGAATATAGGCATACATAGATATCTTCAGTAAATCCAAAAAATATGCCATATACTTATATTTTGGCAGATAAAAACATATCGTGGGCATATGTTTCATGGTGACCTTGAATATTCCTGCAATCTTCCTGTTATATGCCATGGCGGATATGACATATCCATGGAATATAGCAGTATGCAGTTAAGATATGCAATGAATATTCATACAATATTTTTGTGCTGTCTGGGCAGAGCTACTGTTTTTAAGTAGATCCACCGTTTTTGTCTCTGTACTCCTGTTTTAGGCATGAAATTTACTGTTTCCGCCAACTTAACAAATTTTGTTCTTCATTTATTAAGTTTGCCTCATTCTTTAGCAAATGGTCAAAGAATATTTTCTCTAGTAAATTTGCTGAAGTAAAAGCAGTGTAATAAGCATTCATTACTGTAGGTTTGCTCCATAAAAAAAACCTCAAGATAATCATTATGTTTTTATTTAAAATGCAACAAAGATTAATAGGGCATCATATAAAAAAACTTGCATGCCAAACACAACGTATTTGAATTATCTGATTCAGACTGATCTAAAAGAAATACCTCTTATTTTTCATTAGTTTCTTTTTTGTTTCCGTACGTTAAGTATATATTAAAAATATTATTGTTTTTATTCTTTGTTTACTTCCTAATTTGGCTAAAAATATGTTTATTTTTCGTTTCTTATATACTTGTTTTTTTATTCACTACACTGCAAATTATAATTATTTCCCCCTGTATTAAAATCTACTGTTCAGATCTGCGGTTTTTTTTTACCCATACTGTTTCAGCAAATGTTCATCTGGCACACTGCCTAGATCGAAAGAATGCAACTACCATATCTATAAAATATCGACTAATCACCTCGAAATACAAGCGATGACTGAGGGAGACAGACAGCAAACGATACCCCGAGACCGACCTACCTGTCGTCGAGTTCTGTCTCTCGGACGTGTCGCGCCTTACGAAATGTGTTTCATATAATTGCATGTGTTCAGACATGAAGAGACCGTACTTGGTCGCCTTTGCCGTCGCGTCTATTGTTCCGAAATGGTACCTTTATAGTATGCTCATGTAGCTGTGCGATAAATATTGATATACGCGAATTTTATATGTCTTTTTTATTTTAGAGTGAATTAATCTAAGAAATTTCACTTATCCTGCATTCGATAATGCTCTTTTTTTACTACTTAATTTTTGTGTGCTACTGATATGATTCCAAATAACCTTACTTTAATGGTTCTTTCGCCATTTTTGACCGAGACGCAGGTAGTTTTAACTTTACAATTTCTTTCTTGTTTCATAACTTACCAACCACCCTTATATGTTATTGAAATTTGGCACATGTATTTTCTACAACTTACCATAATCTATTAAGGTATTATTAATAAGAAACAAAATGCAGTTCCATCTTTTCAAAAAAATGTTTAAATTTGTCCATCCTTATAACAACACAATACAAGTCGTAAAATTTGTATCCATATTTGTAAAAATCATAAAAAAAATTAATGCTATGCTTTTAATTTTTGGGTAGATGATTTTACTACTAAAATTTACTGTTTTTTTATTATTTTTAAACTAAGAGTTACATATTATGTCGGTACTTCTATGCGTGTACACTTCAATAAAATGTACTTACAAGTCCGTATTTAGGACCAAATATCACAATCATTACTTATTAATGTCGTACCAACATCCATAACCGCTATTAGACTCTAGGAAAAATTGATTTAAAGCATTGCTTTGCCCCTAACTACTACAGAACAACCAAAAAAGACAATTAGCGGGCGGTGTCCCATGCAGTGCAGTGCACACACAATATTTACTATTTATTAATTAAATTAAAACTAATGAGATTATCCATAAAGATACTTGCATTTTTTAGCAGTTCTGCAGCTGCCACTGATAAAAACTATTTGGTATACCTAACCATTAAAGTTCTGTAGGTTTAAAACTTATGTGTATGCTAAAATACTCTAAAACAAGTATTTTAAAAATAGTTTTTATTAAATTACTCAAATCGTTTTTTTTTACTTTTATAGATTTTCAACAATCTGTATTAAAACAACGCTAAATCTTATCTTATTATTCATATAGAACAAATAATGTTTATTGCATAGTCTTATACAATGTTATTGTACATTAAACCTAATATAAGAATGGTTGTAAAAAATAAAAACAATTTCATAAAAATGTTTTGTCTTCCTATCGGCAGCAATAAAGCATGTATTATCCGTCATAATCTGAAATAGTAAACAAAAAAATTAATTTTAACTTGAAAATCATTGTACTCTATTAACCTACCTAAATAATTATTTAAACCTGTCATAAGAAAGAATCCAAGAAAAACTGAAAAAAATTGAAGTAGTCCTGCTGCTTTCTTCTCATGTTGTTGGTGCCATCTAGCACGTTCTCGGGGAAGTACTTCACTAACAGTGACATATAATAAAGTTCCACCTGATAGAGCCTATTTAAAGAAATATATTACCATTAAAGTACCAACCACATATTCTGTCATAAAATGTTTACACAAAAAATTCATTGAATTCTACGAAGGCGTAGAAGGACCACATACACATTTTTACTTTCCTATCTGTATACAGATATAAGGAAAGTATAGGAATCATGATTTTTTCGGCCTCGAGTTTTCGACGGATTTTTACGTTTTGAGGTCCCCTGAATCCGTTTTGACTATTTTTGCGATGATGTGTGTGTGTGTGTGTGTCTGTGTGTCTGTGTGTCTGTATGTCGCATAACTTATGAACCGATACACAGAAAAACACCAAATTTTAAACTTAAGCTTTGTTCCAGCGTCCAATGAACTGATTAGATTTTGAGCAGAGTCGGAACATCTGGGGGGGTACTTTATAGGTGGTCATTTTTATATTTTATGGAATATATCTGTTATTTACGTTTAAGGAAGAAAATTCTTCAAATAAAAGTTACTTCTTATATTATTATCTATAATTTTTGTTCTATACAAAATTTTCCTATAATGGTCCGTATTCGAGAAATTTGACAAAATGTAGAAACGTATTTTTTATAAAAATTGTTCAAATAAAAGTTGTTTGTAATATAATTCTCTATAATTTTTATTCTATACATAATTTCTCTAAAATGGACCGCATTCGAGATATTTAAGAAAATGTGTAAATTTCGAAATTTGGAGAAAACTCAAAAATGGATAAAGAAAAAAACATTAAATTTTAAACTTAAGTTTTATTTCGGCCTGACGTGAAATGATTAGAATTTGGACAAAGTCGGAGCATCTGGGGGGGGGATACTTTATGGGAGGCCGTTTTCATATTTTATGGAATATATCTGTTATTTATGTTTGGAGAAAAAAATTGTTCAATTAAAAGTTACTTTTAATATTATTATCTATAATTTTTTTTTCCTGAAATGGACCGTATTCGAGAAATTTGACAAAATGTGCAAAATTCTGATTTTTATGAAAATTGTTGAACTAAAAGTTGTTTGCGATATCAATCTCTATAATTTTTGTTTATACATGATTTTTCTAAAATGGACCGTAATGGAAAAATTGTAGGCAACGTGCTAAATTTGAATTTTTTCAGTATTTTCGTTTTCAATGAATATCTATAGAAAAATGTTTCGAGGTAGATGTATGTGGAAAATGTATATATTTAGTTTATCCTCTAAACATTTGTAGATGTGCTGCAATAGGTTGTACAAAATAACCGGAAAAAGCCTATAATAACTAGATAGGAAAGTCATGTGTTGGACACATCAGATTTTTTTTATAAATTTTGACTTTAATCTTTAAATTCGAAATTTCAACTAACTCGATATTTCGACTTTAAACATAAAATTTCGATTTCAAAGTTGAAAGTAGGCTATACATAAAGAGGATATTATCTTTACTTCTTCCAAAATATATATAGAGGCCTTCTAGATCAAATCCAGTTTTAAATTCTTGCTATTCCAGGATAACATAAGGATTTTTGAAGTTGATAAAACTTAGATAACCCTTTAGCTACTGCTCGTACTACTTCATATAACTCTAACTCTAAAGGATAAGGGGAAACAGCACTTTTTAAAAAACAATTAAATTCCCACTAGTTGATAATGGTTTACGAATATATCAATGGAAAAAAATTCTGCAAGCGTTACCCTCATTAAAACCAAACAAAATATAACCACATTCTTTATTCAGCAGAAAAAATTCGCTAAAGCATTTCACAGGGAGTTGGAACGAGTAACTTATTCATTTTAGCTTCTTTTTTCACTAATTAATATTTTTATATTTTGCAATGATAATAATTTACTTATAATTTAAGTCATTATGAGTCAACCCCAGAAGTTCTGAAAACTTGTATTGGGGAGGGACGACCATTATTTTTTCGTTTGCTGTGGCACTCTGTATCTGTAACCTGTGGAGGGTGGGTTATCCCACGGCACTTAGACCTCACAAGGTCAATTGCGCATCCTCATAAGAGGATAGGCACCTCCTAGCTCGTGAGCCAGCCTACAGATTTAATGTAGTTGACAAAGTCGCCAAGAGGTGCTTCTCTTATATCGGCCGGGTTAGCCGATATTCGCTGAATACAAACAGAGACAATCCAGCGAGACGTGTAACTCAATGTATTTTTTTTGTTCGGTAAAAGTTATTTGGGCGATTGTAACCACAACCAGTCTATGATGGCGCCACTAGTAAATAGCGGGAAAATTAAAAATGCTTTAGGGCGGAAAATTCAAACATGGATTAAGAAATAAAGTTTTTCTATACAAATTTACAGGAGAAACAAAAACTATTGTTTCACTGTATATTAAAAAAATATAAAAGCTTCCAATAACATCAAATTTTTTATCACATAAATAATCATTTTAATAAAGGAAGTTTTAATCAGTTTAATATAAACAGTGAACATAGTTTTTATTACTCTTGTAAATTTCGCTAAAAAAAAAATTGAAAATTCTATTGATTAGTAAATATTTAAACTTGGAAAAATAATACACCAAACTCTTTTTCTATAAATTATATTTTTGTAAGGTACATAAAAACAAACTACAATTGCTTCATTTAGAAAGTACCTCCTATCATTTTGTAACAAATTACAAAGAAAGTAACAGTTGTTATATATTCATAATATATTTAAAAACTAATGTAACAAATATTTTATAAAGTATAGAATCGATACCTTTTTGCCAGACTATCATAAGTGCCATTTGAACAAATGTCACTTATGTTAGTCTGGCAAAAAGGTATGGATATGTTATGACTGTTTATTTTAATAGAAACCATGGAAACGAAACACACATACACTCAACACAAATGTATAAGGCCCGAGTCAAGTAAGTTCCCATCCTGTAAACTGTATCGAAACCTGCTAGACCCCTGCTAACTCCTCTTATAGTAATCAAGATCAATATATTTATATGCCATGCCTTCTAAAAGGGAATGATGACATACTATCATCATTTAAACAGGACGTTGCTGAAGGCTTACCCCTGTTATTTCGTTTGTTTGTGTATCTTGTGTGTGTGCATTCCTGTTGTGTCCCCAGTCATGTAAAAGTTTTCCTAGTCTCCTAATTTGGTTACTAGGTGGACCTTCTCCAACTAGTAGTCTAATCTATTCGATCTGTTCGGAAGCAGGAGGTACTTTTCAAACATAGCAAATAATATTATTAATAATAAACACTATTTAAAGATAAATACATTTTTGTAATTTTTTTGTCATTGCCCCTTACCTTTCTCTTACATCACCAGGGTATACCTATTTTCCATATTCCCTTAATTATAGATTACCTTACAATGTTCGAATGAATATAACATTTTACTCATGAAAAATCTAATTTCATATTTAACTCTTTTTCAATTTCATTTGAAACAATAATTGGTACCTATATTACAATTTATTATCAAAGAAAATTTCTAATAAAGTTATAGCAAATCCTACTTAAACTACTGGTTGTTCTGCAGGATAAATTAACTTTTCTTGAGATTGATCTCTCTATAAAATCCAAAACCGACCTGATGTCCCCAAATTTATTTTCCAATGCATCCTGATTTAAAATTCTGCCCTTTTGTGATTCAATTTTTGTTTTCTTCCTTTAGAGTGGCTGTTAGAGGTAGGTGTATGTAAGAAATAGCTAATCTCTAATCATTTCAAAAGTCCTTTGCCAATACTACATGTGCAGATTTTTTACTCAGCATACATTTTACTTTTCTAGTAGATAGGAACTTTGTGCTGCCATTAAAGCTGTCCAGACATTCATCTACCTACTTAATGAACACAAGTAGTTGTAACAATGGATTTCTGTTCCAATTCACCTAAAATAATTATAGTCATTGTGTAATATATTATTAAACACACACATTATACAGTGGTTTTCTTAATAAATTGGAAATTACTTACCTCTAGAAAGAAATGTGTACAAAAACGCGAGTTTGGTTCCAGAAATTGCTTCATGCAAAAAATAATATGCAAAAATAAACATTCCCCCCCCAAAGAAAATTAATTAAACAACAAAATCAGACTAAAAGAAATATAGGGGCCCAAATTAAATTAATTTTAATAAAATGCACATGTTCATAACATTGTCAGTTGTCAGTTTTAATACTTTTAATCGATATTTCTACGTCAAAAAACCAGCAACACCAGCGCCCTCTGAAAATGGTGTTAGTTTTATTGGAGAGAGATAGACATATGTAAAGATCAATGTAAAAGAAAAAGAGGGTCATATATGTAATTTAAATGGACCACCGAACATATTTTCCTATTAAGTTACACGTCTCAGTTGTCTCTGATACAAATCTTCTAAAAAAATGAGAGCGTCGAGTAATCGTAGATGATATGCTCGATGGTCTTATCTTCTTGTTCGCACCTCCTGCGAAGTGCGGATTCTGACAGGCCCATGATATGGAGATGCTTCCGTACTTAGCAATGACCAGTCAGAATGCCTATGACTAGGAACAGATTCTGTCTAATCATAGTCAAGTATTTGTTTGATGCAGTGTTGTCAGGATAACTTAAAAACTCCCTGGCAACTCTGCATTTTCTTGTTTTGTCCCATATTTCCTTGAATTTTACAAGGAAATGGTCTTTAATTAGTTATGTCACTACCGATTATGTCAGACCAATAGAAGGGCCAGGTGCTGTGGCAATCAGTTGAGTTACAGCTGAAGCAAATCCCGTGGATAGAATATTTGAAAATTTCACTAAATTTGTTTTCATTTTGGGGGTTTAAAAATAATTTTCATTATTTCATAATGGTAATTTTGTAATTTATTTGGGGACTTCCAAAGAATTGAATATTTCGTTCTTAAATAAGACTTAATATTTTTCCCCGCACTATTTGCAAGACAACTGAATTGGCACTACTTGAATATCTCAATGGAAGTAGTTCTACATAATCGAATTAAATTACGGGTTTTGAGCTTACATTAAATTGTAATTAGATGAAATAAAATGTAGCTGTTTTTCGAAAGTGCCGAAATTTTGGATTTTGTCAATTTTTCAATTTTGCGCAAGGGCATGTCGGAAACAAATCAATATTTTCAAAACGCAGTTTATGATATTTGAAAGCTTAGGAAAAATGCTAATTTTCATGTCTCCTGAGAAATTTTGGTTCGATGCACCGTTCTCCCGGTATGGACGATTGAAATTTGTTTAGTATTTTGAGGCGGCGAAGGTCGAAAAATTGAATTTGATAAATGTTCAAACACTAAATTCTTCATAACTTTGGTAAAAATTAAGATATTTGACAAAATAAAAATGCGTTTTGAACTTAAGGAATGTGACTATTGATTCCCAGAAGAGAGCAAGAGAAATCCCAAAATTGGGCATATGGCGGAAGGGCAAAGTGTACTGCGAGCCTAATTTCATTGTTTGCCTATAACGGCCAAACTATTTGAATTTTTTTAATTCCACTTACAGATCTTACTCTAGAATGTTAAATCTTATGTGTGCGTGAATTTCACCGAAATCGGGCTATAATTGGCCAAGATATCAAACAATTAAACAATTTTTTTTCCCTAAAAAAAAACTAATTTTTTTTTCGAAAGTTTGAAGTGGCACAAAAATGCCAAAAATACACCCAATGGCTCAAAACTTTTTTTTTTGAGAACTTTATTGTGTCTAGAATACAATTACATTACGGAAAATTCTGCAAAAATAATTTATCTATTTTTTTGACCACTGTTCATTGAGTGACCACCAAAAAACACGGTTTTTGAGAAAAGTTGCCTAAAATTGACGATTTTCAGTTTTTTAGTCTGAAAATTGAGCAAACCGAAATTTCATGTCTTCTGAATGTGTATACAAAGTTTAAAGTGTCTATGTTTCTTCAAAGTTGTAGAATTCTCCCGACAAAAGTTCCATTACACGCGCTCCGCGGGATCCAAAACTCGTGTATACAATGCATTTCTGTAATTTGATTTTTTTGTGATTTCCAGTTTTAAATTTCTTACATACATAAATTTATTAGGCTTAAAATTTATTAAATTGTACTTTACTGACTTGTTATAAGACGTTTCTTGAGTTTTGTGCAGAACCGCAAAATTATCCGGTCATATTATTACAAATTGAATCACTTGATAGTGTTCATCGGCATAGATTTTTAATAACCGTGTTCAGCAAGCTCTGTGTACACGTGGTTTTTCGGACTTCTTCAGCAATTTATTGAGTAAGTATGTACGTTCCTAAATTAAGAAAATTCTATCACAGTGCTATAATTTTTTTGTTTCCAGGTTGCAATGGCTGGCCTGTGTTTATTATGTCATCAGACACTTGCAGAGGGTGAACTTACCCCAATTAGACCGACAGTTAGTCTTTTCAAATATATTTTTTGTTAGATGTTTTCAGAAAACCCGGAGAAAATCATATGGGAAAAAAATTAAAAAAAAATACGCCTTCCGGTTTCCTGCGAATTCCCGAAAAATTATGGCAGATTTTGAGACCCAACAAAAAAATACGCAGCTTCTCTCATGGGCATATATGTCTAACATTTATAATTTCGCCACAAATTCATCGCAAATTTCATGTCCATGGTTCTGATCAAAGAAACGAAAAAACAACTTTTTGGTAAAAGCACTTCTGGCGGCGAGAAATTCGCCATTAAAACTACCTGTGCAATGAATTTCCGAACTATTTTTGCCTCCTCTTTCGATTGGTGCATTTATTTTTACTATCGGAATGATACTTGCCCAGATAATTAGCATTTTTACCATGGAAAATTCCGGAAAATCCGGTTTTTCCTAATTTAAAAAAAATTGAACAACAGCTACATCTTTTTTTGCTTTTTTTCGGAAAGATCACATCAAAATACATAAGGTCCACTTTGTTTCATCCAATTACAAATTAATGTAAGCTCGAAGGGTATTTTTTTCGTTATTTAATTGGACTATACAAGAAATATTCCACTTATTATAGTGAGAACCTTTGAGAAAATTAAGTATAATAATTATATCATTAGAAATTGCTGCCACTAAATCAAAGGGGTCCATTTTGACTATCTAAATTGTTATTACATCCTGTCTAGTATTTTTGTCATGTATACTCATGTTACAGCCTAGCGAATTTCTATTTTAATATAGGTAGTCTAGTTTTTTCAAAGATTCCCTATATGAGTGCAATCTGTTTGTAGTACTGTTTCCCATTACAAAATTTGTTATCGACTAGTGTTGAATTCAAATAAAAATAATAATGGTCGTTCCTCCCCGACTCAAATTATAAGGAGATAATTATTAATGCAAAATATAAATATTATTCAGTAAAAAGAGAGGTTCTTGAAAAACGCTCTAGATTTTTTTTCAGCTAAATAAAGGCTAAATATTTTGTTTTGTTTTGAGGGAAAAGCTTTTTGACGAAATATTTTCCACTAATATTATCAACTAATGCCAATTCATTAATTGTCTTCAAAATAGTGTTGTTTTCTCTAATACTTTAGGGTTATATGCAGTAGTCTACCAGTAGCTAAAAGTTAATCTAATTAAGTTGGTTCTGTACCTAGTATGAAGTGTTTTAAAATCGCTCTGTGAAATCCAAAGAAATGTAAAGTAAATAATATTTAATAAATTATGTGTTATGTATAAAAGAACAGGATTATTGAAGAGGTATGTGTTAGAAATAGTTAATAAAACACCAGAAGCCCTAATTACGAAATACAGTGTAATAATAATATACCAAAATCAATATTTATATTAATATCAGCTATCAGCTGATTAGGATTTTTTGTGAAAAATATTTTGGGTGTGGGTCAACTACACAAATGAATTCAATTTGAAATATACTTTGCAAGCGCAGATATGGAAATTGATGAAACTATAACATTGCAGACATTGCACAAAGAAATTATTAACAGAAACTCTGAGTTAAAAAATCTTATACTCGCAAGCGAGGCTAAAATCTTGCTTAAATTAGAAGATCAAAAACAACAAATTAAAGATCTTGAGCAAGAAAATTGTGTACTTAAACAAAAAATAGAACACTTGGAAAGAGATAATAGAAAGAAAAATTTGGTAATATATGGCCTAAAGAAACCGGATTCTGGTTTTGCTGTCAACAAGTTGTGTGAGGACTTAAACAAATTACTAGAGCTAAATATTTGCGAAAACGACATTGGTGATTGCTATCCTTTAGGAAAGACTGCAAATTGTCCTATTAAATTGGAGCTATTATCACAATTTAAGAAAACTTTAATACTCAGGAATACAAAGAAACTCAAAGGTACGAAAGTCTCTATATCCCATGATTACACAAAAATCCAACTGAAGGAACAAAAAATATTAAAAGAGAACTTAACTAAAATAAGACAAAAATATCCCTCCACTGTAAGTTACATAAGATATAATAAGTTATATATCGACAATAAACCCTATAAAATAGAAGACTTGTCCGACTTTGAGAATAACGGAGACGAGGACGAAGAAGTAGAAGAAGAAAGACATAGAAGTGATCCCGGAACACCTATTGTAGAAAAATATAGCACACCCAAATCGAGTAACCAAAAACTTAATTTAGTAAATTCTACAAACAATCAGCAATTACCCATACAACAGACCCATCCAAAACCACCAGCAATTAAAGAATCAAAACATCAACAAGTAAACTCAAACCAACCCCCACTCCAACAAAAACAACAACAAAACCCAATTCGTACTAGATTACAATCACTAAACAATAACTCGAGAAAAAATTAAATAATTTTAAATTTAAGGCTTAATTTATGTCTCTTTATTTTTATTATTTTTTTAAAATTTAGATTTTACTATAGGTAATATCTTATGTTCACAGAAATATTTTATTGTTGGTAAATGTTTCCGCTAATTAGTTTAAGAAAGTAGGTATTTAAAGCATATATAGCAAAATGGATTCATTTTTAAGAGATTACGATAATATTCCAATTTTGGCAAACATAATAGATGACCCAAAAACAATAATGTTTCAACAGTCTGATTTAAAAATATTTCACGCCAACATAAGAAGTATTCATAAAAATTTTGATGAATTTTGCGTAATTTTGGGACAACTTGTTTTTACTCCAGATATTATTGTCTTAACAGAAACAAGAAATATTCCTGATCTGAGTCTGTATTCAATAAATGGCTATGACATTATTTATAATGAAGGTGATATAAATCAAAATGATGGTTTAATAACTTTCATAAAAAATACTTTTCGTTATGAAAAAAGAATTATATATTTTAGTAGAATAAAAGTTCTTGAAGTTAACATTTTAATACATGAAAAAGTAATACAAGTCACAGCCATTTATAGATCTCCAAATGATACATGCCCAAAAATATTTGTTGAGGACCTTAACAATTATTTAGGAAACTTGAAAAAATCTGATATCCATATCATAACTGGTGATATTAACATCGACCTGCTTAGCAATAACGAAATAACGGAGGAATATAAAAACATTTTGAACGAACATGATTTTATTTCATATATAAATCAAATTACTCACCCTACTAGTAGTGTAAGTGGTACCTGCTTGGATCACATTTTTGTAAAAACTAATTATAAACAGGAAAATATAAATTCGTTTATCTTGAAAAGTAGTCTAACAGATCATTCTCCAGTAGGTGTTTATTTTAAAAACTTTCTATTACCGATGACAAACAATACAAATGATGTATTGTATAAGGAATTTATAAATTACCCCGCTTTAAAAAATGATCTTAGTATACAATATTGGGAAAATGTCTACACTGGAAATAATGCCAACAACATTATGGAAAATTTTATTGATGAATTGCAATATTATATTGAAAAGAATACAAAAAAAATAAAAGTTATAAAAAAAAATAGTCCTAGAAAACCATGGGTTACAAAAGAACTTATAATATCAATTAATATAAAAAACAATATGTATAGGCAACTGAAAGATGACCCCCATAACATAGTTTTAAAAAATAATTATAACATTCTAAAAAATAACCTTACTAAGGAAATTAATAAGGCAAAATACAAATACACGAAATCACTTATTGACAAAAATGGTTACAACTCAAGAAATTTATGGCGATGTGTAAACCAAATCTGCGGCAAAGGCACACCCGAAATAAAAATCGAAAATATCGTAATTAATAATAACATTATTACTGACAAATTTGAAATAAGTAATCATTTTAACACCCATTACACTGATTTGGGAAGAAATTATGCTAATAAAATAACAACTCCTGACAACTATGTTGACCACATTGAACAAGTGGAAAACTCGATTTTCCTATTCCCTACAAATACTCTTGAGGTTGAAAATATGATAAAAAATTTGAAAAATAAAAAATCCCCAGGTAAAGATAACATCCGGGCTGAAACATTAAAAGAAGTAACTAATGAAATAGTACTTCCTCTAACATTCATAATAAATAAATGCTTTCAAAATGGTGTATTTCCAACTTGCTTAAAGACAGGTACAATCAAACCCCTCTTTAAAAGTGGCAAAAAAAATGAAATAATAAACTATCGTCCTATTACTTTGATATCTAATATATCTAAAATATTTGAAAAAATTATTAAAAATCGGATCACAAAATTCTTGAACAAATTTGACGTTCTCTCTGACATGCAGTATGGCTTTAGAGAGGGTAGATCAACAGAGGATGCAATTTTTAAATTAATATCCGAAATATATTCACATATAGATAAAAACATACCCTCGTTATGTATATTTCTTGATCTGTCCAAAGCCTTCGATACTGTTTGTCATGAGTTGTTGTTGAAAAAACTTGAATCATATGGTATTAGGGGCAATATGCACAATTTAATCAAAAGTTATTTATCAGGGCGCACACAACAAGTTAAAGTAGATGATGTTGTAAGTGAAACTAGAGAAGTAACCTTCGGTGTTCCGCAAGGAACAGTCTTAGGTCCATTATTGTTTAGTTTGTATATTAATTCACTTTTAAAAATGAAAACGGACGGCACTGTTATTAGCTTTGCAGATGACACAGCCATCCTTTACAAGGGAAAAACTTGGGATTCACTAAAAACAACAGCTGAATTAGAAATGCAAACAATAATGAAATGGTTTCAATATAACAAACTTACTCTTAATATTGAAAAAACTAAATACTTACCCTTTTGTTCATACGTAAGTAGCCTACCCAATCTTGGTCCGCTAAAAGTAAGCGATTCATCTTCCTTTTCCGAACAGCCTACAATTAAATATTTGGGAGTTATTTTAGACCGTCACCTAAGATGGAATTATCATATTGACCATGTTGTACAAAAAATTAGGGGTTTTCTGTCACGTTTTAAATTTTTATCGAATTATTTAGACATCAGGCATCTTCGAACAATTTATTTTTCACTAATCCAATCACAAATAACCTACGGTATAATTGGATGGGGTAGCACCAATCAATGTTACCTAAAAAATATTAACGTTATACAAAAATGGATTATAAAATTAATGTATAAAAAAAATAAAACTTACCCAAGTGATAAATTGTACAAAGAGAGCCAAATTCTTGATTCTATATGCATTACGACTTTTGTTAAACATCTATAAACGTAGGCCAGAATTGCAAACACAAACACATCAATACGAAACTCGAACAAAAAATCTATACTTACTACCAAAATGTGAAAAAACCATGGGTCAACGCAGTCCCATGTATATAAGCACAAAATTACTTAATTGCCTACCTGAACACATAAGAAACTCAGCTTCGTACTATATTTACAAGAAAAATGTGAAATATTGGATACAAAGTACAGGTGCAACATTTTTTCAAAATATAATGAATCCATGATGTTCATATATAAAACTTAGATATATGTAGTTATTCCTAAAATTATTATTAATTAATTAATTAATCTCGATTGTGTACAAAATATTTTAACAGTTTTAACAGATTTTAACCATTGTTTTGTTTAAGATTGTGTGGAAAATAAATATAAATATAAAAAAATATAACAGACTGCAAATTTTTATCTAGCCAGTTTTAATTAATTTTATTTTTTTATTATCTTTATGTATCATTGTAGTTATAGTTATTACATTAGTATTATTATTGTTATTATTTATTATTATTAATTATTATTATTATGCTTCCCCGCACACAGACACAATCGTGTCTCAGCGGATGTATGAATGTTTATTTATTAATCAACTTCAAAAATCATTTTGATAACCTGGAATACCAAGGATTAAAAATTGGATTTGCTCTATAAGGCTTCTATACACTTTGGAAGAATTAAAGAAAATATACCCATCGTGTATAGCCTCTGACAAGATTAATTTCGACTTTGAAGTGGAAATTTCGAGTTAAAAGTCGAAATTCCGAGTTTAAAGTCGAAATCCCGAGATTTTTAGATTTCGAGTTTAAAGTCGAAATTTCGATATTAAAGTCGATATTTCGTGTTAAAAGTCGAAATTTCGTGTTTAAAGTATAAATTTCGAGGTTAAAGTTGAAATTTCGAATTTAAAGTCGAAATTTCGAGTTTAAAGTCGAAATTAAAAAAATATATTATCTGGCCCTTTTACGCCTTCGTAGAATTCCATAAAATGTATCATTTATTTTTATTATGATCTATGAGTTTTTTAGTTTATAAATTATACATTCAGAACATATGTACATATTTACAGAAATTTAAGTGTGAAATTTCGATACATTTCAAATAAGGGAATGGTCGAAATTAAAAATATTGCAAACATTTTAATACGAAATATATGTTACGTTCAATACTCGAATTTAGTTATTGCCCGAAAAAAAAAAATGTGGAATACTAGCATTGGGCAACAAATATTTCCCAAACCCGAAGTTGTACATGTCAGAACCCATTATAACGCATTATATCCCCTGTCAGTGGTTCAAAATCGTTTGCTAAAAATAATATTTTACAAAAACACAAATGTTGCCTCCTTATTCATAAAAGAAATAATCTAAAGAATGTCATTTCACACGGTTATAATACGAGACAAAAATCTAATTGTACCTTACTGTCAAAGAGACGCGACTCATAGATTTTCAAGAAATCTTGCACCAAAAATCTATAATATGTTGCCTCATAATGTTGCCTTTAGATATCAGAAATTTAAATAAAGGCAGTTTTCAATAAATTGTCATATAGCTACAAACTTCCAACTATCTAAACCTTTTAAGTAACACCTAAATCTTAGCATTACTGTAATGTTTTATTTCAATTTTCAAATTAAATTGAAGACACAAGTGGATAAAGGTGTCATGTCACATTTTTTCAAAAAATTATTTTTATGGCCTAATATACTATATTTTTGTTTGTTATAGTTCTGATTTTCAAAATTGATAAATAACGGCTTTTATCAGACAGGAAGGTATCATGAGCCAAATATCATAATGCAATTGTAAAACTTTAAACTTATTTTTTTCGAAATAATCTTTTTGTCACATGACACCTTTATCCACTTGTGTCTTCAATTATTAAATAATATGTTTACCTATTTTTAGTTTTAATTTTTGGTTTTTAAATTTAATTTTAAATTAATTTTGAACTATTAACATTTCTTTAAACGGACTCTTAAATTACCAAGGAAAAGTGAATTAACTTTATAAACAATCTTGTAATATGCATATACAGGTTCATCACCTATAAAATAGGTGCAAAAATAATTTAAGAAACTTTTAAAGAAAATAATTTAAAGAACTAAAGTTTTGCACATTTTGAATTGCGCAAAACTAGTTTTGTACCTATATATTTGAATGATCAATACTAGTTATGTACTAGTTCTTTGTGTTAGAGTAAACCCCTAGAGAGTTTTGTTTCTAAATAAAGCAAAAATTATAAATTATGACTTTTAATATAGTTTTCTTCGGGATGTGAAATGTGATATATTATAAATCACCACAACGTATATTTCCTTGGCAAACTAACAGTGATATAGAATCAGAAAAAAATATACAAAAAGAAGACGAAAACATCTCGTAGGTTGGCGGCGAAGCCGCCACCATAACATTTCAACCCATACCTGGCTACGCCCATGATACTATTACTCGAGAAGATAAGCCCACTTGACGATTCAATTTCGACCACGTTTGCGCATGACGTCACCCGATGACAAAAATCCAGCTCGTGGGCATGGAAAAGCATTACGCTAGAGCGGTTTTAATCAATATTTTATGTTTATTTATTAAAATATCGATATATTATTTTTATAATATTGATATATTATTAAATTAAGTATTTTTTGGCTTGTCTAATCATCTTAAATTGTCCCAAAACGTGTAAAAAAAGTATTATGAGCAAAAAAAATGTCTGTCTGTCGGTATTCACCATAACTTTTAAAGGAATTTCGCTATAGATAGGTGTTATTCCATTAGGGGTCGAATTGGAATATTTTTTAGTAAAATTGGTAAAGGGGAAGGGGCTGAAATGTCTGGGAAAATGATAAAAAATTGCAATTTTTCGTAAAAAATCGAGTAATATGTCGTTATATAGGTTTTTGGCTATGGACATTTTGATTTTATTATCCGTTTAATATTTTAACAGATAATTAGAAAAAGAGTGAAAAGGAGAGGGGTAAAAATTTAAAATATTTAAAAAATCGAGTTGTCTCATACTATTCTAATTTTAAAATTCTTTTAGTGATTTGATAAAAAAAATTACAGGTAGGGGTAAAAAGAGGAGAGGGTAAAAATTTAAAATATTTGAAAAAAAATTAAAGTTAAATCTTATTTTAGAGCTTCTAAAGTATAGACTTTTCATTTTACAATCAATTTAATATTTTTATAAAAATTACGGATGAATGTAATAAAGGAAGGGTAAAAATTGAAAATGTTTGGATAAACAAGTAATAATTAGTTAAAAGTAAACAGCAACAGAAATTTGGATGTATTGATTCAATTTGCAGTAGTATTTTTTTGGGATTTTGGAAGGCGGTAAATGTTTTTTAAATGATAAACAATTTATTAAGTACTTAATTTGTATAGGACAAATATTCACAAATTTACACTTTTAATTTATTTTACAATTTTTGTCATTTCTCTCTTCCTCACTTTGGATTTTTCATATCCCTATTTAATAAACAGAATTTAAAATACACGCAAATCTGCTTTGCGCCGTATAAAACTGGCTGTTGCTGAGTCGGGTAGTCTCCCAGTGACGTCAATCTTGCGAGAGAGATGGGCTGATCGCATGCGCGTGGGTTTAATCTCGAGTAATAGTATCATGGGCTACGCCGACCGGCATAGACTCTAACAGCCTGGACACAGCTCAAATTGTATGTTAAAGAAACGAATAAAAATGTTAAATAATTACCATTAATAGAATCAAATACTTAGGAACATTAAACTTTTAATTTGAAAATTAAAATGATAAAAAGCAAAGACCAAAGACAAGCACGTTAGGAATTTAAGGTTATTTACTACTACTACCACCCTACCTACTTCTTCATACGTTGATTAAATAAAACAAGTAGAACTAGTATTGAACATTCAAATATATACAAAACTAGTTTTGCTTACCTATTTTGTAACGCTCAATAGCCGTACAAGAGTACAATTTCGGGTTTGGGAATTTTTTTTTTTTTCGATTTATGGCCTAGGTGTATATACCTAATATGCCAGTCTCAAGTTTGTGTTTTTTTTTTTTTAATTCTCAATCATGTGTGTTCTGTGTAGGCTTTGTTACTGTTTCCCAGCGCCACTTCAGGAACAGCACTGTTAATTAGAACCCAACAGTGAATGGTCGAGTGGGGAATCCTACCAAGGCATCAGAATTAATTTTAAATAATTAAATTAAATAAAAAAATCCCGGCCAACGGTGGGATTCGAACCTGGGATCCTTGGATCCACAGGCAGAGACTCTACCACTGAGCCACCCACTCCCCGGTTTGGGAATTATTCGTTATGAAAAATTAGTTTTGCACATTTTTTTCGGGCAATACCCGAATTCGAGTATTTATTGTAACATATACATTCACAGTCGTAAATATTTTTATTACCTGTAATATTGGTATGGCAATATTTTTTACTCCACCAGGTACGTCATAAATCACCATGCCTATAATAATACCAGCTACTGATCCTGCAGAAAATATCAGAATGCAAACAAAATTCCTCAGGAACGTGTATGAGGAATTTGACGCTAATTCCATACCCAAACAAAAAGATACCACCAACTTATGAGAGGCTATGGCTCCTAGAAGAAGTAAAACCTGAAAAAGAAAATAAGGTGGTACCTAAATAATTTTAGATGAAAATACAGAAGTACAAAGGTAGAATATACAACTTAGGTTCTTTCGCTCGCTGTGTTGGTGCAGTGTGCACCAATGTTAATTGCACCACCTTATTTACCTAGTTTACTTGCTCCTGCTAAATAGCTGGGGACCTATTTTCAAACCGTATGAGTACTCATTTCTCTCAAGATTTCAGGAGAAATGTCATATGTCAACGTGCAAACTGTATTTTGAAAACCAGTGACTACCTCATGACTACTCACTGACCTTTTCTCTCGGTTTATTTCGAGAGAATTCATATTCTCAGGAGAATTTGACCACGTGATTAGGGGCGTGTGTACCCTTCCTCCATGTGTGTACCCATAACCGATGTGTGTACAAGGCCAAGTCACATACTACATTTCTCTCGATAGAACACTCCTTTCTCTCAATAGAGCACTCCTTTCTCTCGAGTTTGAAAATAACCCCCCTGGTGGACACCAATGCAGGGTTGCCAACCTGCCTTTACCGATTTACTCTCAAAAACTTTTCCGGATTACTCACAATTACTCACAACTTCAAAATATCAATAGTTTTTTTTATATAAATTGTACATTTTGTACTCTTGTACTTTGGTTTGAATTTATTTTACTACCGTGCAATGTTGCCAAACATTAAAAGAGAAATTTTCAGAACATTCAAGAGTCAAAACAGATGCACCTTTTTTTCTGTGCATTCACTATTTTTATAACCAAGTAATATACAGGTTGATTCATAACTATTGAGACATAGGGTAAGGCAGGTTATTTGGACAAAAATATGGCGATAGGACCAAATATACCTTAATAAAATATTGCTGTGGAATAAGATACAGTGCATTAAATTTTTCTGATGTCACTGTATATCTGAATGAATTGATATCAAAATTGGCACAAAGGCATATTTTTCGATAAGGAATAATATTTTATGTATTATTTCACATTTTGTTACAGGAGGCGCCACGTGAATGATATGTGATGATGAAATTAAGTGGTAGCTTTTTTTACGAAACTTTTTAATATTTTTGATTAGAAAATTTCACCCGTTTTCGAGAAAAACGCAATTGAACAACTCACAAAATGTTTCATTTATGAAAAGTTTGCTTTGCATTGTCAAATAATTTGCTGTTAGATAATGGTCTATTATTATTACTATTATTATTATTTAATGCCCTGTATCTTATTCTACAGCAATATATTATTAAGGTATATTTGGCCCTATCGCCATATTTTGATACAAATAACTTGCCCTTAGCCTATGTCCCAATAGTTATAAATCACTCTGTATATAAAACATCTTTGTCATCAGCTGAACAAAAAACACAGATAAAAAAGATTGGAGAATCAGAGTAGCTTCTTTATTAACGGGCCAATTCATAATAAATCATTATTTCTAATACTTAAAAAAATCTACTAATAAAAAAATATACTTTTAAAACGAACAAAAAAAAAGATATCACTATCGACAAGAAACCTAGTGTAAAATATCAAAATCACTTTTACTCTATTACATTGACCAAGCAATAGAGGACGTTGCAATTTTAAAACTATAAAATTGTAATGACTGCTAAAAGTGCTGGGGGTAAAATAAGGCTTATATTGAAATTTTTAAAAAGACTTCCCGATTACTCACATATTACTCACAATTGCCCTTTACTCACAAAATTACTCACATACTAGTAAATTACTCACAAATGTGAGGAATTACTCACAGATTGGCAACCCTGCACCAATGGATACCACATCGCCGACAGGAAGGTGTAGTGTATTTTACACTGGGCCAAACGAAAGGTATAGCGTCCGTTGGTGTAATTCATTCCTACATCAATGGGACGAACGAAAGAACCTATTCTAAATATTAACAAGAGATTTAACATAAACTAAATAATGAAACAACATGTACCTGTTCTGGACAAAATTATTGCATTACTTTTTTCCAAGAGTGTATTTTCAATATTTGCTAAATAAACCTATTATTTTTTTATCTTGGAAGAGCTACATTGTTTACCTCATCAAAAGTTAGTGAAAGAATATTAGTAAATATAAAAACACACTACACTAAAAATACTATTTTTTTAAATTTACTTTTGTAAATATACAGATACAAAAAGGTATAAAGTCAAGCAGTGCTGTAAAAATAATGGCTAGTGACATCAAATAATTGTTTTTTCTAATTTTGACATAAAAAGTAACATTTTTTGCAATCGCAGCAAGAGTTAAAATGATTGTAACCAGTTACATAAATATTATCTGGTTATGAAAAAGTCATTTTCACCAGTTGTGAAAGTAAAACAAAACGAAATCTTTTTTGGTTTTAAAATCAATATACCTGTATATTGTTTTTGAAAGTTTAAATCGAAAGGAATTAGGAAGGAGCTTGGCTATATAAAAATAGATTTTGTTAGTGTACTAATAACCTAGTAATAATTCTGTTCTGGTCCCTAGTTTCCATGCTAAATAAGCACAAATTAATCAAAACACTAATTCACTCAATACACGATAAAATAACCCACTTCCTTGAGAACAAAAAACTTTAAAAATAGATAAACACCACAAGGATTGAGAATAAATTATATGATTTTCTATTTTTATAAATATCCAGCTAACAATGCATGAAAGTAATATTAGCTACATAGATAGACAATTTTATTATAATTCTCATATATTAATATATTTCATTTTAAAAAATATTTGAAATAACTACTTGTGTTCATTCAAATTAATTAAATTTAGCGGGAGGGTAGCCATATGTGAGTGATTGTGGGACTGAGTACAAGGTGTAAAGAAAATAAGGATCCTTTATATCTCAATTAAATTGACCTTTAGACATAAAGGGCCCTTATTGTTTTCTGTACACCATATCGTACTCAATAAATCAAATTATATAAAATGCAACAATTTTCCAAATGTTCATGTTCTAAAATCTTTAATTGGAAGTACAACAAATTATGGTTAGTAATTTTTTACTAAACAAAATTTTATAAATAATTTAGTAAAAATTAGAAAAAAAATATTGTATGTGTAACATGTTACGAAATATCTTTTTGTGTAATTCGTTCATTTTTCAGGACCTCGCTCTACTCCTCCAGCTCGTTACATAAAATAAGGCATTTCGTACTGGTTACATAAATAGCTATTGCATGAAACTGAAAAAAATTGTTCGATTATTCTAACCTTATCGGGTTTTGTCTCCAGTCCAACAACTAATCCTTCAAGTAAAGCATGAACTGAAAGAGCAGCTAGAAGTCCAATATTAGATGTAGGAGCTGCATGACAAGGTTCCTGATGTCCCACATGGCATAGCTGCGAAGGTGGTTGTTCACAAAAGAGTGCACTGTCACTCTGAGCCTTGTAGAAAGATGGATTATATGCCATCTGTTTGTCTGTAAGCAACAGAGACCGTCTTTCTGTAGCTCCGTAAATTACAGGTGGGTTTGGAGCTTCCGAATGGCGTCTGCTATTATTTTGTTGAGGCGCATTATGGAGACCGTGGTTATGTAGGATATTTGCCTCCTCTGTACCCCCATATAAAAAATGAACTATCTCGTCTATTATGTACAAAATAAAAAATCCCAAACAGTATACAATTTCTGTATATCCTTGATAATACTCGGGTATTGACTCTCTTAATTCTGGCAAGATGTGCACCAAAGATGTTGACAGTAGGACTCCACCACCAAAGCATAAGAGACTAGACAAAAATAGGGGCCACTGTCTTCTCCCTTGTTGAGCGATACAGTTGGGTAATATACCCACAAAAATACTGGATAGTCCAAGAATTATTGAAGATAATATTTTTGATTGAATTAGGTTCATTGTCTTTCTGCTTTAAAATAAAATGTTTCAAATCGTGTTTACAATATCTGAAAAAAATTAATATTTTTTAAGAATGATTTGATTCGGTGATTGGCCGAATTACTTTTAATTTACCATAATAATACGGAATTTGTAACTAAATCTATTTATTCAAGAACCCGTTGTTGTTTTACATGTACATATGAATGTCCTAAAATACCTACATATTTTTAGGGGCGGTAAACACTTTTTTCGTAATAAACATATAATATGTCCGAAAACGCTTCGTTTTTTGAAATACTTAGTTAAATAAAAAAATATTTGTAATATATAGAGTGTATCCATGGGCGCCGCACACTGGGGCAACAAGCCCTCAAACTTAGCAATAAATAGAAAAATTAAATAGCATATACACTCTACCTCATATTTTTTTCTGATATATTACTGTCCACTACATAATAAAACGAACAAGTGCGATCTTCTGTCTCACGCGTTTCATCGCCACCTTCAGTCGAAGTTACTTATCTGAGGCGAGTATATATTCATTGTTATTTCGTAGTTTTTTGTTAGGCTGTATTTTGATTTTTTTTTTTCAAATTTCCGCCATGGAGCCTTTAAGTTCAGCTATGTATTATTATTTTAATAAGTAAAAAGTTTTAGAAAAATAAACGTAATCTTATAATATTGGGGTTAAGTAAAATGAAGGTTAAACGTTAAAATTTTAAAATATTCTTAAATACATGAAGGCTATTTGTTGTGTTCCAAAGCAGTCCAAGCTTTAAATTTCGACTTTTCATAATGAATATTGTTTGTACTTTTTGAAATTGTTTAGTTTATTTGCACTTTTCTTCACTATTTGGGTTTTTTCAAAGTATATAAATATATGGCGGGACGATCATCCAAAAAAGAATTCTGTTTTTTTAATATATTTCGTGTATTAATAAATCGATTTTATTGTCCTTAGGCTCATTTTATAGGCAACTAAATATGCTCCCAGACAGACATAACAAAATGCTAGAAATGAAAAAAAATTAAGATGGCCGACCTAATTGAAGAAAAAAAAACGAGCCTAAAAGTAACCCATTTTAAGCTCATTTTTCGTAATAATTATAAATTAAATATTAAATCTAATAACAAAAGTTAAATATCTAACCTATTTTCTTTATTTTAAGACCTCTCCGAGCACGATTGGTAGATTCAATCGTAAGATATAGACAATCAAAGTTGTCTGGTTTTTATGTTTTCATAGAAGCCTATAATAACACATTATGCTTTGCAACGCTGCTATTTTAGTTTTTGACCGATTTGGACTCAATGGGTCTGATTTGGTAGGTATGTAAATATACTTTCCGACCACTATGTTTTTATCGAGAAAGAAACTTCTTAATATTATGAGAAGAATGAAATTAATAGAATTTGCTCACAACACCGCTAGATACTTTGTTGAAAAGCACCCACGGTCAATATGCCTCCGATATTGCACAAATACTTTATACATGGGCCTGAAATAATATCTTCTGCTTTGTTGCCTAGAGACCAATTAACAGAGAAAACTAATGGGGACGTCTGTAATTCGTTTTTACTTAGTTTCGACCTTGTAATCACGAGCAAACAAAAATTAAAAAAGAAAGAACCTGCAGCACTTTCCTAAAGAAGCAGTAGATTTGTTTAAATCTGGACTCGTCCAGCTTCACAGCCATGGTATATTCATGAATCTGATGATGACCGTGGAGACGATGAAGAAAATGTCTTATCACATTCTAAAGAGGATGAAATTTGATTACAATTATCATAGCTTTTCTAAATAAAATTATTATAATATTACATTTTTATTATCTGTATCTTTAACGTGTGGAGAGTGGATTACCCCCGCGTCACTTAGGCCTCATTAGGCTCATGATATTTTTAATATATTATATGTTAGTATTACAAAAGAAAATACATAGAGGACTTATAAAGTGTTTATATTCTAAAAAAAAAAAATAGAAAGATATTAAGAATAGAATATACATTTTTATTATATTATATTCTTAATAACTTTCTATTTTTTTAGCAAACAAACACTTTATAAGCCCTCTATGTATTTTCATCACCTCTACAAAGCAATATTTAACTTAACAAATTCATAAAGAAAGTCTGTGATTTATTGCCAACTTTGATGGCTTGTTGCCCCAGTGTGCGCCGTTTAAAAAATGTCCAGGGTACAAGTCATAGGCGGGATCAAAACGCCGCATAGGCTATAGTCGAAATCCATGGTGAAAAATCACAAATCCAGGGGGGAAAATTCCCCTCCCTGCCCTCGTGTGGCGGCGTTCATGCATGTATTCAAAATGTGCATAGGCGTGCCAAAAAAAGTTTAGTTTGATGTCTCCTACCACCCCTAAAAGTTTTTCGTTGCAAGTATACGGGACCTCCTGTGTAGGTATTCTGTTAAAGCGCAAGTAGAAGTTGGAAAGGCTTTTGGTAGGTAGAGAGGGGGTAAACGTCAAACACGTCGGACGGTTTCGAGAATTTCGCAGTAATGTTTACCTGCCAGTGTCGTTTCATAGAATAAGTAATTTTAAATTGTTACCGGAGGAACTGGACAATCGCATGTATTTATGGACTATAAATAATTATTGAACATGTATTATAATATACAAATCATAATTTTAGAAAATGTCAACAGCTATTCACAATTTATTAAACTATATTCGAAATTGTTATTATCATATATAAAATAATTTTTTACGCCAATGTATCGCGTCCAAACCTGTCAATTTATATATATAAAGTGGGAGAACTGGCAAAAGCCTTTCCAACTTCTACTTGTGCTATATTTCATGCTTATTTATTTAAAATAGTTTTAAAGTTAAAATTTTCATCGTACTCTTGTGAACTGCTTAAATAAAAGGCATTGATATAATAATATACCTACGCCAGATATTACAAATTACATAATTTAAAGATCGGTTAGGTTACAAAAAAAAAATAAATATTTAAAAATACCCTCAAAAATAAAAATATATAAAAGTTGCATTATTTAACTACTAATACAATGTCTCGATGTATAAGCAATATCTTTTAAATAAATATTTTATTTTCTTAAATGATTTCTTGTAAGTATATACCTTCTGTATATAAATACTTGCTATTCAATAGCCAAAAAAAACCGTATCATACCATTTTAAGAATGTTTCTTACCTTTTTTGAAGACTATCAACTGTTTACTTATATTTATAACTTATTTTGACAGTTACCTAACTAGAAAAAAATAGATAAATATAATGGAATATAAAAACAATTTACCTCTAAATATTTTACATTTGCTGATATTTCTGCATAAATATGAATAACACCCGATTGTTTATAAATTTCACTTTAAAAATTACCATTCACGTTTAGAAATGTAATCAAATCAAACTATCACAGTTACATACCTAACTATATAAAAAGATGCCAGTAATATTAATTCTTATCGGTTTCAAAACAAAACAACTTCCCAGATAAGGTTTTTCTTCCAAATTAAAGAGAACACATTCAACATTTATCAGTTTGATAAATTGTTAGCAAAATTAAATAACCTAAATATAATTGTAGAGTAATATGTGGGGTCGTTTGACCTTTTTGACACTGCGACCAATTATTTTGTGTAAAATATGTGGAACAGGTGTTTTCATCGCTTTATCAGTTTATGGATTTACGTTAATTTGTAATGGATTTTAATTTTTCAAACGAATTTTTATTTCAAATATTTTTTCAAGCTTTTGTAGCGTGGTAGCTTATTACTGTACCACCATTTGACGGTCCTATTACTTTCCCATTCACTAACACACCATCATTCATTTCAGGTTGTAACCGCCCCCCCCCCCCGGTCTTGTAGCTAATAATTAAAAGCCCGTATTTTTATTTAACTACCTCCCTCCCCTTGTAAAATTCAAAGTAATTCATACTTACTGTATTTGGCCTTTTCCTCTAGTAGTGTAGTGATCGTCTAGTTAATTATATAATAATTTATATACACACGTTGTGATAATGTTAATTAAGATAAACCAGGATTCGATGCAAAGTTTGGTACAAATTTGTGAATGAAATAATGCTCCAAATATATTTAACTTAATTTATTTTTGTTCTCAAATAAACTCAGTATGTACAAAATTTCTTTTAATATTGGGTAATGAGAAATTGTATCTCACCTAGATCTCACATGGTCCCGCCCAAACAAACAGGCCACTTGCCATCATCTATATGTAATAAAAACAATTCTTGAGAATAGACAGCAGACGTCCTCAGAATTGCACTATCTTTAACAATTCTTTGTTTCGTCGTTTTCTTTTTTATATAGGTGCGCTTACTGAGATACAGTCAGCCTCACGGGGGTTTATGTAGTGTAGTCCTACTAGAATGTGCTAGTTCAATACCACCGAACTACCCCTTATGTTCAGATCTACCTACGGTACGAAGATTGAGAGATAATTGTATAAGATAGTCCAACTCTGTAGTAACATCAATCGGGTCGGTGGTGTAGCAGTCTAACGTGCTTATATTCATTTATAGGCAAGTTTATGGCTTCGAATTCCAGACCAGACCATGTGGATTTTTAATTAAATTTCATGGTTCGGTATAGGATTTGATGTGTGCCGTATTAATAGAAATTCAATTTCTGTTGATATGACATGCATATTATAAAAATCGCCATGAATTACCGTCTCGATGATGGTGGGTGAGGTTTTCCGGGTTTTCCTCACCTGTAAGTCAAATGACACCATCAATCATCTTTAAGTCGCCCCGGAGCGCCACGGCAAATAATAATAACAGTCGTCTTTCCCCGCATAAGCTCAGCTTTTGGGGTTAAAATTCACTCGTAAGGGGGTGAATTCGGGAGAGTATTAGTATTATTATTATTATATTCGGATAAATGTGAGTCTAGTCCCAATCAGCTGAGCTGTTATTTAGTAGATATTTGCGAGGGTTCATTGACAGTTCGGTAGCCAGACTCTTATCTTTTAGGGGATATATTAATTTGAAGGCAATATGGCCCATAGCATACACATCTGGACGAGCTAAATGCGATATCGGCGAGCAACAAATTACTCAAATGTAAAGGTTGACCATTATTGAACAATAATGAGTAACACAATAATATTCATTATTATTCAACAATAAATTCCCATTTTACAAATTTAATTTGGTTGTTAAGTTATTAACTCACCGGATATGCAGACCGTTGGGTGTATATTATCGTCTGTTTTTATTTCAGACATTTTATATTTTTGTATTCGGTCGGAAGCGTTATCTTGTGTCGGGATAGTTAGCAGGGACGTTGAGACGTTGGCGTCGAAATTTAGAGCGGTGTGACGGAGATAGAGCGACGTGACGCAGAACGTCAAACGCAGAAAGGTAGAGACGTAGGGCGTCAGATGAGATATTGGGCGTCGGATAAAAGAGATGACATGGAAACGTTCGGGAGGTAGGTCGTCGAGCTAAAGAGCGTCACATAAAGGTAGGATATGAACTGCGTGGGTTTAGGAAAGGTACTGAACTTGAATTATACTAGATTTGAAGAATAATACGACTGGAGCTCGAAATCAACTAAACTGAGTCTGATTTCTTAATGCCTTTCGAGTCCCCTTAAATCTAATCTTTATACTAGATTTAATTATTTTTTGTGACGTCAGTTTCTCATGTAAACGAATTTGGGCGGATAGGGGTTGGCTGATTTATTACTTGCTTTGAAAAGTTTGTGTATCGAAAATAACGTTCCTATTCAAACTGACTTAAGATAAGTGCGTTAAAAGTTTTAATAATTATTACCTTGTGACAACTTATGTTGTATGATGGTTTTAGATTGAGTTCCCAGATACTTGCAAGAAATTGTAT
Source organism: Psylliodes chrysocephalus (assembly GCA_927349885.1). Lineage (NCBI taxonomy): Eukaryota > Metazoa > Arthropoda > Insecta > Coleoptera > Chrysomelidae > Psylliodes > Psylliodes chrysocephalus. The sequence goes on along the minus strand of OV651818.1, from coordinate 46,932,583 downwards.
CTCTTACGGCGGGGTTATAGCTATTATTTATCAGGTGTCGTAAATAAGATTTAATTATCTGGGAGATTTTTCGTTAAATGAAGGATTTTGAATTTAATAAGAATGCAACTTTTCTTTAATAAAATGGAATTAATAAATTATTAAGGTACCTAGGTGCGGTGGGTTACAATATCATCAATGATTATACGCTAGTCGGCTAAATCCCATGATGGAACATCCCAGCCGTTTCCATCCACGATGTAACCGGGAGATAACTGCTTAAACTGTTGCGAGAACGTGTATGCACACTACTGGAATTCGTTCATTCGTTTTCAATGTTTAAAAACTGGGTTTCCGAATTTAAGCGTGATCTTATGAACACGAATAAAACCTGTAATTAATGTCCAAAAACTGCTCTATTCCCCAGATTTGAGTCCTATCATATATTATGTTTCTAATCCTGAAAAAATAGCTCGGCAGTAAGAGATTTTCGTCCAATTCCGAGGAAACTACTGCTGTAAATAGCTATTTCGAGGATTTAGATTCATCGACCTACAATAAGTGTGCTGGGCGAGTATAATTGAAAAAAGTTTTTTTTTCGGAAACTGCCTGCTTTTTCTTTGCTAGGCAACGTAGTTATCGAATAATCCTCATATTTATACGGCGACAAAACTACTATATAGAGCGAAAAGAATATAATCTTCAATCTTATAATATATTTGGAGAAAATGAGGCCTCAAAATTAGAAATTTGACTTTTTCCCTATTAAAAAAATACTAATTTTTCTAAACTATAACAAAATAAAGTCGTTCTTATATAGGTACAGAGATACCATTTTCTATCACTAAAAAATACAAGCTACAGGTATTTTAGTAAATGCACTTCACTCAATAAAAATCTGGAGATACGATTCATCCTTACCTCTAAGGTACACAGAGCTGGGCAGAGTACTCGAGTAAATTGTACTCAAAATTGTATTTAAGTACTCAGTAATTGGTACTCGTAAGTACTTTCATCCTGATGGGACTCATACTCAAAAAAATTTCTTGTACTTTATAGAGTATTCAGTACTTTTATTCCTTCAGCTGACTAGTAACGAGTATGAGTACCGACGCGCGCATATATATTATATTGATTCCATCTTGGAAATGTTAAAACCAATATCCTAGAGCTTTAAGGGATATGGCTCCTTTGGCTCCCCACAAAAATTCCAAAAAAATAACTAAAAATAATATTCGATAAAAATTTTGCTTCTTCTTTTTGCTCTCTGTTCTTCTGTTTTAACTCCTGTTCTCCTGCCTGATCTCCTCTTGCTGTTTTCCTCTACTTTCTTATAGTACTCCTCCTTCTGACGAATTCTCCTTCCTGCTATAAGTTCTTCTTTCTATTCCATTCACACGTATCTTTGAATAAAACTTTTTTGATCTTTCTTTTTTATTCTTTTTTTATTTAGTTTGACCATATGCATAGCATTTCGTGGGGGGTCTCAGAGGACCATGTGCCGCAGAGGTTAAAATATGTGCTAAATGCTACTATTATCGAGCAAAAGTAATAAAGTAAGACTGGGGAGCTAAAAAAAGGTATTCTAGTAGTTTCTATGTTTATCTCTGGGTTGAGGAGCAAAAAAAAAGTCGTCGGTGTTTAGAAACTGATAAAAAAATCAAATAATAATATGCTCACCCTGCTTTTTTTTTGTAAATAAAATACGTGTGGCACTCGGGGACTGCCACACGGTAAAGCTATTGCATAGCATTTTTTATCAACTTATGCAATTATAATTATTTATTTATTTTATTTATGCAGTATTTTTTTTCTTTGATATTAATTCAAGTTACACTTTTTGAGCGTGGTGACCGATAAGAAAACAATTTTTTTTCTTTTATTGAATAAATGAGAAGTTAATATTGTTTAAAATATTTTTATTATCTTACAATACATGTAGGTTATTCAGAAATTTTTATCATTATAATAACCATTATGTCCAGCTAAATTACTGAATTAGGATCATCATGATACGTCATTAAAATTTCTTTTACCATTCTTGGAGACTAAATATTTGCCATCTTCCAATCTCTTTAGATCATCCACCATTAAATTACACCAAAAGATATTATATTTGCTTCATTCGGAATATCAATACATAATTTTGAAATCTTGGCTACCTTATGATTTATCTTCATGTCAAAACTGGATAAGAATAATTGCCAGCTTGCCAAACGATCTCTCAATTTGCGCTACTTAAAAATTGAGTCAGTTCTGTGATCAGTGTGAACAACAAAATGTTTATTTTCTAAATATATCCAAAAGGACAAACACACCGCTTTGAGAAGCTACCGTACAGATCCCTATGACTCATGAGAGCCAGTTTTCGATCGTTCTGGAAAGCTGAGAAAGTTCTGGTACAGAGCTGGCTTTATATAACCCACATAGTACACGGACGTCTAAAAGACGTCATTCAGGGACATAAAGGACGTCCGAGGGACGTCCTCTTTTGGTACCGGGACGTGAATCGAACGAACGGGAAGATTCAATTTAAGTGTTGGACAGGAAAGATAAATTGTAATAAATATATTAGAATTGTGAATTATAATAGTGCCTAAGTATTATATAAATTATTTAGTACGTTATAAGTAAATTGTAAATAAAGTGTTTTAAATAAATAAATTAAATAAACGTTACAATATTTTAATTTTGGATCTGGTAATCGAAGAATCGGTTCTGAAGTGATAATTTTTTTTTTTTTAATTTTGGAATGCTTCACATTTTTCACTCCAAATAATTTTTTTATTTTTTGATTTCAATTCATCTAAAGATTTGGCAATATTACTATAATCCTTAATTAAACTTCTAAAATGATTTGTAAGACCAGTGAAACATTGTAAAGATTTTAGGTAAGTTGGTCTCTTCATATCTTGTACTTTTCCTATTGTTTCTTTTTTCATTCTGTTTATATTACTGTCTATTTCTCTTCCTAAAAATATAACTTTTCTTAAACAAAATATACACTTTTTCAAATTTATTTTAAAATTGTTGTCATTCAATTTCTTTAAAATGTTGAGTGTTTTACTGACATTCGTCTAAATATGATTCTCAATGATATCGTCGATGTACACTAAAACTTTTTTCCCAATAATTCTCCAAAGACTTCTTGCATTATCTTTGGAATCCTTGAATTCTTCCATCCGAAAGGTAATCTTTTAAATTCAAAATGTTCTTCTTTAGTTATAAAAGCCGTGTATTTTCTGATAGCATTATGTTCCAAAATCCACCTTTTAAATCTATTTTTGAAAAATATTTACAACCGCCAAAAGATTCGATAATAATCATGGGAAACGGAAAAGGATCTAGACGTGTTCCTTCATTAATTTTTCTTTGATCTATGCAAAATCTGTAGCTTCCACCAGCCTTCATCTGAAGTACGCAAGATGAGGCATACAGAATCAATTTTTTAATAATCTCTTTTAATTAATTCTTTAATTTTTTGTCTTATCCAGATTTTATTTTCTAAAGAATGTACGGTTTCAATTTTGGCACATTCTTTCAAATTGAAATTTGTATTAATACTTGGATTACTATCATTATATTTTAATACATTGGGGAATGATTTTCTTATACTACCTTATATATTTAATTTTTTTTAGGAATACCTCCAAATAATTTAGCGTTTTTCGACCTATTATAATATCGAATAACATATTTTCAACAATAACTGGATTTCAGAGTTGGGTAGTATCCGGATACTTCTGTATCCGGATACTTTATGTGTATCCGAAAGCTGTAGCCGGATACTTTTCAAATTTTGTATCCGGTATCCGTATCCGTGACCAAATTTTGTAAGTATCCGGATACCGGATACTTTTTTCGGCATTCGGATACTGTTAAACTATTTACCACAATCGTAACTGATCCATTAAGAGGAAGTAATACCCTTAAAAATACTTGATTTATATTTCTCAAGCGATTTAAATAAAAAAAAATTTCACATTTTACACGAAACTCTATAATAATTTTTTTTAAGCTGATTTGCCGAGATAAATATATATTTTTTAATTACGCTCAATTTTAAAAAACTGGCTCCCCACTAATCTAAATAATGACATTATCTAACTATTCCTGAAATTTAAAATTTCTACTTTTTCTATTAACATTTAAAATTATTTTAAAAATCCATTTTTAAAGTAATTTTAAAAAAGTAAAAATAAATTTGAAATTTTAGGAATGGTTACATAATGTCATTATATAGATTTATCGGGAGCCAGTTTTTAAAAAAAAAAAAATAATTAAAAAATATATATTTTTATCTTGGCAGATCAGTTTAAAATAACAAAAATATTAAGAATAAAAATTTCGATATATAGAATTTCTTTAGATTTATATAGACACGACACTGGCTGGTTTTTGGCGCGGTTTAGGCGCGACTCGCTTTATTTACGCACCTTTATGTTTTATTATTCATTTTGTTTTAAGGTTTTATATTCACAGAATAAAAATAATAATTTATTGAGTAGGTTTTTTCTGTTTCTATTATATCGCCTTCCATTTTCGATAATTTATTTATGCCTAGTATTGTTACAAGTAATCAATCGTATTGCATAAGTATAATTATTGGTATGAAAACATTATTTTAACTCACTTTAAAAGTATCCGGATACTTGCATCCGAGTACTTTTTAGGTGAAAGTATCCTAAAAAGTATCCGGATACATTATAAGTATCCGTATCCGGTACTCGGATACTTTTTTCCTGTATCCGACCCAACTCTGCTGGATTTATTTCGTTTCCATTTATATTTAATTTGATTCTAGACTCATAATAGAATCTTATTCCCGCTAGACTTCTAAATTAATATTTTTCTTTACCTTTGGAAAATTATATCTGTCAACCACTTTTTCATTGATTATATCAAACTTCTGCAATCGTGTCTAATAGTTTTATATCATTCAATAATACCAGTATAACATTCTCATTATTTTCTATTGAAATTATAAGAAAAATTCGAATAATTTTCAAAATACTGTCTTTGAAACCTCCTCTTTGTATCCCAACTTCTATTCTCGTCTCTTTTCTCTACTGGCTTCAAAGTGGAAACGTGTATTCCTGATTACTAGTTTCTCAATTTTTTAAAATTTCAAATTTTGTAATAACTCCTACGTCGAATTAATTTCTTTACCACTGAGCTGCAGAAAAATATCTTAAAAAACGTCTCATTGATTTCATCAAGGTTAAGCTTTTGGTAAAAGTACGTCAGACGCTATGTACGAGGTCATTAAACCAATCTCAGACAATCATATACCATGGAAAATTACTACAAATACTTGAACGTCATGGAATTCGTGGCACTGTATTAAATCTTTTAAAAGCTATTTGAGTAATCGGCAACAATTCGTTAAGGTTAATTCTTGCTGCAAATAGTCAGGGCAGGTGTGCCCCAAAGCACAGTTCTCGGACATGTTTTGTTCATAATCTATATAAACTCCTTACTGAATCTAGATGCTGATTGTGACATAAAATCATATATGCGGCAAATAGACCTAACTTTGAAAACATAATCATTGACAACTTATTGTTGAAATAAATGAAGTTGCTAATATCAAATACTTTGAGATTATTAACAAAAATTTAAAATGGAATGAACATATAACGCATCTAATAAAGAGAGCTCGGAAACTAATTCATAAATTTTATCAATTAAGAGAAATCATACATTAAAAATTGTTAATCATGATATATCAACTTTTAGAAAGATAATGCCTAGACAAGTGTTCACTCACTTACGTGCATGTCAGGTTGGTAAATTATATTAAATTGTTTGTAAAAAATTGTAAATTTAAATGTAAACTATAAAGAATTAAATACCAAATTAATTAGAACTCAGTAGTGACTGGTTGAAATAAGTATACTTATAGGTTATTATTTTTAGGAAAACCTACTATAGTATTACATGCTTTCCTTTGGGGATTAAAATCAAATTAAAAAAATACCACTATTATTTTTACAGTCTGCCATTATTTAATGTATTTCAACTTCCTAACCACTCACGAGATATAACAGCAATCAGGATCGGAAAAAATAAGTACAGTATAGGAATACAAAACAAAAGAATGTTTTTATTACCTACTTTAATTTAAAAATATATAAAAGAAAATTAAAAAGAAACATCAATACAACTTGATTAAATAATAAAGTAACTTATCAACTACATTCTTCCTTAATATTTCAGATTAAGAATACAATACCATCAGCCAACATTACTTGGTTGGCATCTGTCATTTTCTCTATGGCAGCATTGATTTCTCCTTGAGTGTATGGAACAGCAGTATCAGTGTTTACAAAATCTCTAATTCTACTTAAGCCCAATGATTGAGCTCTATTTTCCCTAAAGGCGTGCTGAAGACTAGTCTTAAACGAAGAAAACCTTAAAAAAGAAATAAGAGAAATATTAAACATAAAGTTTAAATAACAAGAAAGGTTATATCAACAATCTTACAATACGTTAAAAACTTATTCACCAACCATAACATCAAATTACCAATTAATTACCTTTCATCAGAAATTTCTTTAGGACTTTCATCAACATCCATATGTTCTGATTCTTGGGAAAATCCGTTTGTATGACCATTTAAACCATTTGTATTTGTACTTTGATCATCCATTGGTTCGACTCCTGTTAAAACTGTTGACCTGCTTCTTGTTGAACTTTGAGATATTATTTCCTCCTCTGAATCTTCACCTGCATCAGTCTAAAAAATAAAACAATTAAGCACCATAATGAATGAAGCAATTGTGATATGATCATATATATTGTCACGCCCAGTAAAATATTAAAATAAGTTAAATAAATTATTACACTTTAAATAAATCCTAGAATAAACACAAAATCTTCAATAATTTTTTAAATGCAAATATATCCATAAGTAAATATTGTACACATTTCAGAATAAAAAGATAAACATTTAGCTATTAACATGACCTGCACTAACTGGGTCAAAGTAAAGTAGCAAAATCAGCAAATATTTAATAAGTATGAATTTGTCACTGATTACTATTACTGCATAGTTCTCCTTTTGTTGAACTGAAAAGTATCTGAAGTAAAGATACCTTTTAGTTTTGGAGAAGGTGTCTTGACATGCCACTCATGGGAATGTTTTGGCAAGGCCTTTTTGTATATAATTATTGTCTGTTAAATTTTTTGCGATTATTATTTACTGATTGATGAATAAAGTTATTTAATTTTAACTAGATTTTTATTTCATAAAGAAAGGTAGCCTGAAATATAATATGAGCAATTAAAAAATACTTACCTCAGCTCTAGTCCGTTTCTGCCTTTGATTATCTTCATTCTCGGAATCGTCATTATCATGTCTTCGACGTTTTTTCTCCTTTTCCAATACTTTCTTGAAATAAGCATATTGTATAAGTTCTAATGCTACATGAGCATCTTCACTAGTTACTTGTCTTGACATCCTAGCTTTAGCATGTGCTGTTGCTAAACGTATCATGGTTTCTAAAGTACGAGGAGTCACTGGTTGGGTCTAAAATAAGATTTAAAAATATATGTATAATAATTCATTACTAATAATTATTGATATTTTTTTACCCTAGCAGTGTGGCTTTCTAAAAGATCTTCTGATCTTAATTTAGAATATTCATCAGCAATTATTTCACATGCTTCTTTTGTTAATACAGGTTTCAAAATTTTAACAAAATAAATATATTTCTTCATAAATTCAACACTTAAAATTTTATCTGATCGATGACGACTTGATCCATGCAATAAAGCATCATATTTTTCATACACAGGCGTTTCTTTCTCGTCTTCTTCGTCAGGGTTCATTGTACTTAACATATCAACATTTGAACCCATAGGTAATACTTCTCCATCTTGTTCTAATGGATTTCTATAAAATTATATAATTATTAATATTCACTAAACAAATTATATTGTTTTACTTGTTCACCTGTATCTATGCATTCTGACTACATGATCAGATATTTTCAAATCATGATCTTCATCAATTGTATCTAACATGACAAAAAGGCAATCAAAACGAGATAGAAGCGAATCTTGCAAACCTATATTTTCCATTGGGGTCTTATATTGGTCATACTATAAGAAAATACCAATAAATCATAACAAATATTATTCATGTTATTTTTACTTACTTTGCCATATACAGGATTGGCAGCTGCTAAAACAGAACACCTAGCGTTCAGACTAGCGTGAATTCCAGCTTTAGCTATAGTTACTCTCCCTTGTTCCATAACTTCGTGTATAGCTGTTCTGTCAATGTCACTCATTTTATCGAATTCATCAATACAAACTACACCTCTGTCAGCCAGAACCATAGCACCTGCTTCTAGCCTTCGTTCGCCAGTTTCTTGATCTGTAGTTACAGCTGCTGTTAAACCAACACCAGACGAACCCCTGCCTATTAAAACGTTTATTTATTTATTTATTTTACTAACACATTACAGAAAAAAAATTCCTAGTATATTATATAAAGTATGTATTACAAGTATGCACCTATAATTTGGTTTCCGTATTACAGAGCACATTAAAAGCCTGCAGTGCAGAATATATTCTTGAGGTACTGTGTTTTTAAGATGAGTTTGCCAATTTTTTATTTATTTACAGGCAAGCCCAATTAAATTACAATTTTAAAATTAAATATCAAAAATAATAAAAAAAGCGAGTCGAAGGTTAAAAATACACCGTAAGAACATTAACATTAAAGCTCAGTATTAAGTAATTGGGTTTAGAATGATGAAGAGGGAATATTTAACTGCCAAAGATAATTTTGTAAGTTCGCTAATTTAAGCATTCTTTGAATGCAGCTGTTAAAAGTTTCGTTTAAACTATAAAGGCATATAAATGTTTGTAGTTGCCTAGTTAAACGAGTTTGAATGAGAAGATTTATTTTTGCAAGAAGTGTAGGACAATTGCACCTACCATTGATATTAACTGGCAAAGGAAGGTTTCTCTGTTTTCACCAAGGAGGTGATGTTTAAAAGTTGTTCCATGAAGTCATATTCACAATAAACACCCAATTTAAAGGCTACCTCTCTGAGAAAATTGTGCTGGACACTGTCTATTTTTAACCGACTTCAAAAAAGGAGGAGGTTATCAATTCGTCGCGATATTTTTTTTTTTTTTTTTTTTTTTTTATGTATGTTCAGCGATTATTCTTTAACACGGTGTCCGATTTCAATGATTCTTTTTTTGTTAGAAAGGGGGTATTTCAGGGGTGGTCCCATATAAATTTAGTCAAAATCTAATAATTGGGTCCATTAGAAAATCCTCAAACTCTTCATTTTTTATGTATGTTCAGCGATAATTTTTTAACACGGTGTTCGATTTCAATAATTCTTTTTTTGTTAGAAAGGGGCTACTTTAGGGGTGGTCCCATATAAATTTGGTCAAAATCTAATAATTGGATCCATGAGAAAATCCTCAAAGTCTTCATTTTTTATGTATGTTTAGCGATAATGCTTTACCACCTTGACCGATTTATACGATTCTTTTTTTGTTAGTAAGGGGGTACCTCAGGGGTGGTCCCATATAAATTTGGTTAAAATGTGGTGATGGCATCTGCACGTTTTTGAAGTCGGTTTTTTTAAATTTTTAATTTGTAATACTTGTTGTACTATATCTATGGTACTATACGTTATATAGTGTGGATACCAAACAGAAAAGTAATAGCCAAGGAGGGATTTGACTAGCGAACAATAAAGAACTTTAATTTGTTGTTTCAGTAAAATTATGGATAAGCCTTTTGATAAAATTTGTGGACAGCAGCAGATATTGTTAGTGTCACATTACCGACCTTGTAAGAGATCTGAACAGGGTTGGGACATCTTTTGAAGTGAACTGTAGCACGTTTATTAACATTTATGGACAGATGGTTTTGTTTGCACCACATAGTGAAGTAATTAAGGACCAATATTTGTGCTAAAAAAACATAAAGGTCGTCTACAAATAACAGGCAGTCACTGTTTAAAAAACAAACTGTTGGGTCATTCAGAAATAATAAAAATAAAACAGTTCCAATATGAGATCCCTGTGAAACACTGGACATCAGTGATACTTGATAGAGACCGACTTTTTCATGGTGATACTCCGAGAGCAATGACTTGGGTAAGAGTTGAACCAATTAAAATAGTTACCTGAAATATCAATTTATACTAGTTTTTTTTAGGAAAATACTGTCAAAAGCTATAGACCAGTCTATATGTATAGATAAGCTTAGAGAGATGAGAGTAAGTACTCCTGATATACACCAAGATTTGTTGCAGTTGAGCATCCTTGATAGAATCCATGTTGTTATGAGTCAGAATGGATTTAAATAATTTAGGTATTGTCAAATCATAGAAATGACACTGTGTTTTTGTGTGTTTTGTCTCTCTTCTAGTAAATTGGCACTAAGTTAGAGAATTTCAACACAGTAATAAATGTACCACTATCAAACGTTTTTTGAAAAATTAGACAAAGAAAGTAAGTGACAGAAGCTCTTTAATAGGGATGGTGGGTACACCTTTGGGACCTGCATTTTTTGCTGCATCTAGATATTTAATTTTAGGACACTTCTTTTACTGCAAATTATGAAAATATAAGAGTCTCTGAAAATGGCACTGATGGAACTGAAGTAAAATCTGTATTTTCTTTTATTGTGTAATAGTACAGGATCCGAAGTAAGGTCGACCTTCGCCCATCTGTTTAACAGATGAAAGTTTTTTTATTAACTAAAATATGTTTATAAATATACCGCAAATGGGTTGCCTAAGAAAATACGGTCACAGACATTTTTTACTTTCCTTTCTGTATACAGATATTACCGTATTATCTTAGGCAACCCATTTGCGATATATTTATAAACATATTTTATTTAATAAAAAAAAACTTTTATCCATTAAACAGATGGGCGAAGGTCGATAGACTATAACATGTTTGAAAATGTGAAAGCATTGGCTTAATATCAAGAAACTTTAAATTTGCCAATATTATATTACCACTAATGGTTACCTGTAGTGGGGATTGCCCTTGGTGCAGTATGTAACACATATCTCAAAAGCTGTGACTTGGCTACACTAGGATCTCCAATTAAAAGTACGTTTATGTCACCTCTGAGTCTGGTACCATTAGGTAACACTTTTTCAACTCCACCAAGCAAAAGACACAAAACGGCTTTCTTGATGTACTCATGACCATGTATGGATGGTGCAAGAGATTTTGCAAGTAACTCAAACATGTTTTCTTTGGATCTAGCAAGTTTCTTACATCTGGCAACGTCTTCTCTTGTTATAGATGGTGTTGCCTCTTTACTTAGTTGAGATATGTTGTTAGCAATTACAATTGTCCTAAAATATAATGAAAACAAAATTATCTCTTTAATACATTAACTTTTTTATTCGAAGTTAATTAAGTTTAACTAACCTGAATGTACCATTTGTGTAATTTTGCTGTTTACTTGGCATACATCTAAAATTTCCAACAACTTGTATCCTATCTCCAGGTTTGCATGTATCTACCAAATCGTTATCGCAAATAATATCCACAGATCTGGGCAGCTGACCAGCTGGAGCTTTCTCTGGCATTTCTTGAATGGAAATAGTCTGGTGATCTTTGTAGGAAGATAGACCGTATTCAGTTTCAAGTGGGTTTCCATCTTCATCCTTTAGAATGTATTTAAGGTTTTAGTGTAATAAAAAAAAATATCTTGATTAAAATGGCATCACTACAAGCATCATATTTTTATGAAATTTTTGGAAATGTAAAAATATAATCCCCTATGAAATTAATAAACGTATCCCCAAAGTGAAAACAAATCAAAGAAAAATTGAAAATGCTGAGAACCTCTGACTTGAACCATCGGTGCCTTTGCCAATTGGACCATCGGGGCACATAGCTATGACAGTCGAATTTGTAGATTTAAAGTAATCAGTTTCCGACTCTCGCCAGCACACAAACATTCTCCTCCCTGCCCCCCAGTTCTCTCAATTATCCTTAAAGTCACCCTTGCAACATTTTATAGAAGGACGCCAAGCCTAGCTGGTACTAGAATAAATTCTAAGATCCTTCATTCGTTTGCCTGTGTTAAATTTTCGTGTACGAACTGCCATAAATGTGAAATGACAAAGAAAGGTCACCTTTTTTAACATATTTCATAAGAAATTGCCAATATTTTAATCATGGGTTAAGGACCTAAAAATAATATTTTGCACACTAAAACTGATTTTCTTGAGATCTAGAATAATTATAAAACTTTTAGTGTTTTTGTAAAAAAAATCCCTTTTTAAATATAAATAGGATTGAGTAAGGTGGTGGAAGAAAAGTCCTTTATTTCTCACAGAGTTATTTTAATGTGTTCACTGTTCATTACTCAATCCCAATAACTCACATATTCGCTCAGTGCGAAGTCATGGTAGGGGAAACAAAAGCGATACTAGCGCTAGATGCGGATAATTCGTGTATTTTAGAGCGATATTTGTAATTTTAGCATATCAAATACATGTATACATTTTACTTTTTTTTCAAAAAGTAGGTAAAAACAATATAATAAGCAACCGGAGTTGCTGTGTTGAAAATTGTAAAAATACTAGCAAAAAAAACAGTGTAAATTATAAAAAATTTTCAGTAGCAAAGTGGAAATTAAATCAAAGAAATAAATGGAGATGTGTACAATAAGAAGAAAAATTATCCTTATTTTTGTAATAATAACAGTAATACTGGAAATAGTAGACATCAGAAACTTGAAAGGTTTGAAATAAACAATAAATATAATTTCACAATGTTCTTCAACATCCCTTTAATATTGAATTTTCATGCAGCAAGAATTAGATTTCTGCCTTTGATTATTGTATTGTATGTGGCTGGAAGGCAATTTTGTGACTTACTGATAGAAAACCAGTTTTAATCATTCATTCTGCTTTCTTTCGAACAAAATTGAAAATATAAATAACAATTCTTTTGTTTATACATTTTAACTTCACGTTAATAATTATTTAACTTCAAAGACAACTTATTAGACTTAGGCATCTTCTCATACATTTTCCCGTAAATACTGTTGTCTGCCTTTATTTTATTATTGATATTTATTGAATATACTTATTTTGGTTTAGTTTAAGCGATAAAAATATATAATAATAATAAATTAATGTTTTACTTGTTTTACAAACTCATATACTTTTATTAAAACTAACATATATACTTTTTAATTAGGAATTCTATTAAAAATTGTATTGTCAGTATAGGCAGAAATAGTCCATTAGTACAAAAGTGAATTAGCGCTGCTGTCGCGCACGGAGCAAATAGCTACTCTCACCTCTAATAAATAGGATTTTTGATAAAATTCTGAATCAACAAAATGAATTTTTCATAGATTGCAATATTCTGCAGTAGTTTAAATTGTGTAAATGCTGTATATGTATTTACATATATACAGTAAATACAACGGTAAAGTTTATGAGAAGTTTTAAAAATATTACAATTTGTTAAATTCATTTGTCTACATTTTAAAGTACCTACAACCTAGAATTCATTTAAATATTTGTGACCATTCTATGATCATTCAGATATCAATATAAAAATAATCTATCTAACCATAGGTGTAAGGCCATTTTTGTATTTTTATTTTGCATCAAAACTATCAATTGAAATTTGAGAAAAATTTGAATTGTAATGAACTCTGTGTAGAGCTATGGAAGTAACGACTAAATTTATACGCGTATCAATTTTGTACACATGGTTGGACTATTCGTTACAAGATTGTTTAATTCTAGTATCGGTACTGAATATAAGTATTTGCAACTCTGGATTTCGCATGCGCTGACACTTTTTCAAAGAAATATTGTTCATTTTATACTTTTTATAGACGGAAGTTATTCAGGTTAATTTAATTAAAAATGTTTAAAACACACCTGCCTAATCACAAATAGAGATGTGGGCCGGGTAAATACTCAGATGTATTTACCCAAAGTTCCGATAAATACCCAAAACGAGGGTATGATGAACTCAGCTTGCTGTTGGTGTTTTTCATGTAGGCTGTTATGAACGGTGTCTTTTATTCGCTCCGTGCGAAGTCATGGAAAGGGAAGCAAAAGCGATACTAGCGCTAGCTGCGGATAATTAGTGCATTTTAGGGCGATATTTTGTAATTTTGGCATATCAAATACACGTATACATTTTACTTTTTTTCAAAAAAGTATGTAAAAACAATACAATAAGCAACCGGAGTTGCTGTGTTGAAAATTGTACAAATACTAGCAAAAAAAACAGTGAAACTTATATAAAAAAATTCAGTAGCAAAGTGGAAATTAAATCAAAATAATAAATGGATAGGTGTACAATAAGAAGAAAAATTACCTTTATTTTCGTAATAATAACAGTAATGCTGGAAATAGTAGACATCAGAATCTTGAAAGGTTTTAAATAAACAATAAATTATCATTTTACGATGTTCTTTAATATCCCTTTATTCTTAAATGTTCATTCAGCAAGGACTAGATTTCAAGATTTCTACCTTTGATGTGGGTGGAATGCAATTTTGTAACTTACTGATGGGAAACCATTTTTAATCATTCATTCTGTTTTCTTTCAAACAAAAATGAAAATATAAATAACGATCCTTTTTTATACATTTTAACTTCACGCTATTATTAAATGGTATTTTTTTATTTTGACAGAATAGGCTAATTCTTCAATGACAACTTATTAAACTTAGGCAACTTCTCATACATTTTCCAGTAAATACTGTTGCCTGCCTATATTTTATTATTGATTTTTATTGATTATACATAATTTTCTTTAATTTAAGCGGTAAAAATATATAATAATAATAAATTAATGTTTTACTTGTTTTACAAATCCATATACTTTTATTAAAACTAACATATATACTTTTTATTTACGAATTCTATTAAAAATTGTATTTGTCAGTATATACAGAAATAGTCCATTAGTACCAAAACGAAGTGGCGCTGCTGTCGCGCACGCAGCGAATACATCTGTCGTCTGTTTGTCACAGAACGCAAAAGTATTTTTCCTTTATGGTTTATTTTTAATTTGGGCACATTTGAGAATTGGATTTTATTTCCTTTAGTACTGCCCATCTGGTTATTATTCACCCTTGTTCTAGAGCTAGAGAACTAGGTACCACAGTGAGCTTTGATTTTGCTTCCTAAGTGCAGATGTTGTTACCATTTTTGCTCATTTAATATCCACACACTCCCAACAGCAGTTAATGGGTACGAGCGAATTTTATAGTACCATCAGACTCTCTTGGAGACTCCGTTAGAGACTCCATTAGAGACTAGAGTAGAGATCATCTATTTCTTGCTGAAGAGTCCTAAAAAGGACGAAACCGGTCTAAACATGATTTTCTCCTTAGAAAGCAAAATCAAAGTTAGGGTGTTAAAAATTATTTTCTCTCTGCTATTAATCTTCTGATATAATACAATGCCTGTTGTAGCCAAAGGAGTAGTTGTTTTCAGAAGGAAATGGTAGCTCATATTTTTGTGACAGTCTTTATGTTTTCTTTATGGTTTATAGTTTTTTAGAATAATGTATTATTTCTTACATGTCTTAAGGCCACTGGCTAAAGGTATAATTGATGGAGTACAATTGGGACAATAATAAACCGATTAAATTTCAACTTGACAAACTTAACACTTGCTAATTATATGAGAGTGTTCACCAAAATAAAACAAAAACTTTTTTAAAAAGGTTTTGTTAAGCAATTCAACTATGCCAATGTGCTTTTTAAATGTAGGTACATAATTACAATAAAAGGTAAAACATTAAAATGTAATAAAGGGTTTTTATAAATACCCGGGATTTATGACTTTTGGGTATTTACCCAACTTTTTAAATACCCTGGTATTTAACGCTAATCACAAATCTTGTGTTTAGTTTATTTTTAATATAAAATAAATATTGAAATATGGTACCAAAGCATTCACAACAAATGGCAATATAAACTGCATAATTACTGATTACCCTGGTATCTTATTGGTATATTACAAATGTAGAACTACTTTATAAAGAAGCCATCATATTTTATAAATTATAACATAACATACAAGAAAAATTATTATTTATTTTTATTATGGACAAAACAATCACAACTCACATAAATCATAACAAAAACAGGATGGCAATACTAATAGAAACCCAACAAACAAGTACCGCGAACCGACTCAGAGTCCCGAGAGTAGTCTAGCATCCTACATACAATTAAGGCTCTTATAGTATGTGTTCGAATATTATACGGATATAAAATTATGCAAATAATGGAACCTATTTTGAAGTGACGATTCATTACTTTGAGTCTCACTGACTACCATTACTAGATAAGGAATACATATGGTTCGCAACAGCTCTAACTCTGTGTGTTATTTTGTTACCTTTTTTATTTTCATGATGTATATAAAACACTAAGATAATGCAGTTCCTAGTTAAATGATTATGAGATAATGTTTAATGTATTATCTTTGATAAATAAACATTATGTAATGCATAACAAATACAAAAAATGCTTGAGACAGGGTAATCTTGTAGTTGAGGGGTCATCTAGATGTTGACGTCTAGAATTTGAATTTGACGCAAATTTCAATATTGTAATTATCACTATTGAAAGGTATTATTGACATTAAAAATAACGATTCCATTACTTGAAAATCTTCAGAACATTTTTTCATTTTTATGGGATTTTTAATCGATGTATGAGTATGAATTGGTAAATAGATACAGGTTTACTTACAATTTGAGAAAGTTTGATCACATATCTGCCTATTTCATACAACTTAAGTGGTTAAAACTTAAAAATTTATTTCAGTTGAACTTTATTACCTTTTTATATAGATTGTTAAAAACGAAAACCCCCATTTATCTGTTTGAAAAATTGGTATTTAGGAATTCAGTTCATGATTGAAATATTAGGCATAATACTCTTACTAAGCCTCAGCACTATTCTAGTATGTTTGAAAGATCTTCTCATATAATGCTGCTAAATTACATAATAGGTTTTACCACTTAAATTGGAATGCCTCTAAATATTTTTAATCTAAACATAAAAGAAAACCTACTCAGTACTCAATAATATTATTGTTTTCCTTTTTTTTTGATTATATTATAAATGTTTTTGTTTAAAGAATGTTGTTCTCTTCTGATTGTTTTTTAATATGTTTTGAATAAGTATTTATATTTAGACTGTTACCAAAAAAGTTAAGAGTAGCTTGCTAGCTAATCTTCGCCTTCTTTGGCCAAATGTACATTTGTCAAATAAAGACAATAAATAAATGATTAAAAGTAAAATAGTTATTTCATTAGGCTTATTCCCTGGTTCTAAATTAAATATAACCTCTGGCAACTATATGTAACATTTCCAACTGTCAGAAGAACTAGCCGGAACAGGAATGGTGCATTTCCAGACCCTTCAACTACAAGATTACCTGAGACAGCGTGGTACAAATATTTAGATAAAAAAAATTACCTTAGTTGGATAAACTGCAACTGAAGGCATAGCATCAAGAGAAGTCAAATCAGAATATTTCCTCTCCATAACTTTCTTAGTAGCAGGACAGTAATGCACACTTCTTACAACTTTAGGATGAATCAGTGAACCTAAATTAATATATTTTTTTAATATATATATTCCCTCAGAATTATTAATTGTATCTTACATTTAGTTACAATTCCTTCCACACATATGAGATTGCCAAGGTACCTTGAAGTCAAGGTTCTAGGTGTAACATGCTTATTACCAAAACTGCCCTCAAATGCAATGAAAAACTCCTGATTATCTTTAGCGTACTCTGGAGTGAGAGACAAAATGTACTCTTTTAAAGCTTTCTGAAAAGCTACTTGTTCTTCGAAGGCGTTTTTAAGAAGAGATTGAGCTCTTGTTGAATTTTTCCTACGTATATCATTGATGTTAACTAATAACCGGTAACTTTTATCATCTATCATATCCTTTACAAGTTGAAAATACTTTCCTTGGTCGGCCTACAAATAACTTTTTATAAAAAAAATCGTCAAATATTTAAAAAGGTTACCTCATCGTCTAAAAAGTCTAAATACTGTCGTTGAATCTCTCGTAAATGCAGATCCAAATCTTGAGTTTCCATTTTTCTATTTTTGTTCTTTAGAAATTATACGTGAAATATCTATGTGTATAAATGAGCAATCAACCACTTTTGGCGCGAAAATACCCAAAACAACACAAGCAGTGAAACTGACAAGATGTCATGTCATGAATCGACTTCTTTTAATATTTTATATCTGCCTTTTACTTTTATTTAATAAAAATATGAAATAGAATTTAAATATTCTTGTTTTTAACCTTTTAGTTTATTCTGGACGGATATTATTTGATAATTCTCATTTCCATTAATCTTCATATCGATCTCTTTTCTTATAAAGTTATTAAATTTAGGTCCGTATTTATAAACAGAACTCGGCCGAGGCCCGTATTTATAATAAACAGAACTTACGTGAGTCGGACTCAATGAACTGGAGTGGGGTAGAATGCTTGTCAATAGACTTGATGTGCGACTCTATGGGCGAAGATAGGTTATTTTTCATCTCACTCGGGAGTATTTAAAATAACCATTTCCTATTTCACATTGTTATTGTCTGATCCACCAGCTTGTGGATTGAACAATAACAATGTGAAACAGAAAATGGTTATTATAAATAGTCTCGAGTGAGATGAAAAATAAAAATGGATGCGCCCATAGAGTCGCACCTAGTTCTAATAGTACAACATGTACATTGGCATTCTACTCCCCTCCAGTTCATTGGTCGGACTTGGGTAAGTCGTCCTTGAACTAAAATCGAAGTTCGGTTACAACCAATGAACTGGAGTGGGGTAGAAAGCCAATGTGCATATTGTATCAATAGAACAAGATGCGACTCTATGGGCGCAGCCATTTTTATTTCTCATCTCACTCGGGATTATTTATAATAACCATTTTCTGTTTCACATTGTTATTGTTCAATCCACAAGCTGGTGGATCAGACAATAACAAAGTGAAATAGAAAATGGTTGTTATAAATACTCCCGAGTGAGATGAAAAATAACCTGTCTTCGCCCATAGAGTCGCATCTCAAGTCTATTGACAAGCATTCTACCCTACTCCAGTTCATTGATGACAACATGACAACAGGGTTGCCATATCTAAACTGTCAGTACCCACTGGTAGCCATTTGGACAGGTCGTTGGAATCTCAGATTTATTTATCTGAGGTTGGAATGCCTAATAGCCATTTTAATTTCTCAAAGTTTGAAGTTTTGACGAGCTGACAACTGACATGACATTTCGATACGAGCGCCATCCCATTAATTGGAGTGGTACTAAATAACCAACCTCATGTTTTTCCATTTGAGTTACCAGCCCCTGCACTTACCCAAGTCCGACTCCTGAGTGTTGCCAGTGTTGTACAATTGTACTAGTTCTAGTATATTATTTAATAATCTGGTACTCTAGTACACTCGAAGCAAAATCTGGTACTTTTTCTTTTTAAGTCTGTTTCTATTTAACGGGTAAAATATATTGTTGGGTTCCTGGTTTGTGTTTATTCTCGATAAAAGCCTTTTTTTGTTTTTTGCTCTTCAATGAACCAAACCATCACAATTCGAAAAATAAATATGGTACAATCGTACAATCTATAGAATCTGGTACATTTTATGGAATCTGGTACATTTCTCAGACAAATCTGGTTCAGTGAACTGTTCAGTGATCTGGTTACATAACAAAAATATATTCTGGCAACACTGGTCTGTGCCAGTGAACTGGAGTGGAAAATATAACGCCCGAACCCGAACTCTCTATAAAATCCATGATAAAATCACGTTTGCGTGCATTCGTTATTTCGAAAATAACGTAGTTGGTAATTAGCGTAAGGATGACCCTATTGGTGCTTGCCCGATCTCTCTATTACCGTACATATAAGTACGGTATTTACATAAAAACTACGGTAATATAGCAAAGACTTTAAGTTGTGTGAGGGCCGATTCGAACCTTGTGTTAAAAAAAGTTTAAATTACATGACATTGTCTAAAGTAAAAATGTCATTTTAATTTTTTTACAGCACATGCTCTTTAAAAGGACCTGGTTTTTACAAAAACATAAATTGAGGTATTTTTTAGAGGCTAGGTAGAAGGATCAGATGTTGATTAAAATATGTTTTTTGACGTTTTTTGTTTTTTGACCTTTTTTTGTTTTTTGACCTTTTTTGTTTTTTGCCCTTTTTTAGAAGCTCAAAATAATTATATTTATACATAGTTTTTCTACAAAATAAAAGAGTACGGTATTAGGAGGCCGGTACGGTAATTTGAATTGCGCGGTCAGTAAAGGGAACTTGAAAAGTTGGCAACCCTGTCAATAAATAACCTATCAAAAATAATAATATGGCCACAGGCCACAGCATAGAAAAATAAAAAGAATACTTTTAATAGTAGTTATTCTGTGATATGGCTCCTACTTCTGGAAAAAATAAAAGTTGGAGTGAAGTAAATAAATTAAAAAAGGAAGAAAGAAAAAAATGGAAAGAACAAAATTTAGTTAAAAAAATTGAAAAGAATAAACTGAAAGAGGCTCTAGAAGAAAGTACAAAACAAACTGAAAATGTGGTAAATACAGATCCAATATCAACAATATCTATAGCTGTTCCAGGGTCTATTTTAGAAAACGCACAATCTCCGGAATTGCGAACTTATTTAGCAGGTCAAATAGCAAGAGCAGCATGCATTTTTCAAGTAGATGAAATTGTAATTTTTGATGATTACGGAGATGAGGCTTCAGCAAAAAAATCTACTTTAGAGAATGATACAGGTATTATATCAGCAAGGCATTCTTGTATACAACTTGGAAGAATTTTACAATATTTGGAATGTCCCCAATATTTAAGAAAACATTTTTTTCCTATTCATAATGATTTAAAATATTGTGGATTATTGAATCCATTAAATGCACCGCATCATTTGGGCCCCAAAGAGGACTTTTTATTTAGGTAAATATAAAAATAGTTTGACTCATCTTAAGTAAATTTTTTTTCATAATTTTAGGGAGGGTGTAGTTTTGAATAAACCAACAAAAAATGGTGAAGGTTCTTATATAAATGTAGGACTTCTTAAGGAAGTGCATGCAGATAAAAGCTTAACGCCTGGATTAAGATGTACTGTTAAACTTTCAGCTTTTAATTCACAAAATAAGAAACTTAAAGGAGTAATTGTATCTCCCAATACTCCAAGGAAAGAAATTGGTGTGTATTGGGGATACACTGTAAGGATTGCAACCTCTGTATCAAAAGTATTTTCACAATGTCCTTATAAAGAAGGGTAAGTTGAGACATCTTTTAGCCTTTTTTTATTAAAAAAAAATATTTCTTCCAGCTATGACACCTCAATTGGAACATCAGACAAGGGCACGTCAATAGATGAATTTTCCTGTCCAGCTTACAAACATATCCTAGTTATGTTTGGAGGAGTACAAGGCATTGAAGCAGCATTAGAAAATGATGAAGTACTCAATATTGATGACCCTAAACTACTTTTTGATTACTATCTGAATACCCTTCCTGATCAAGGCTCCAAGACTATTAGGACAGAGGAAGCAATTTTGATAAGTTTAGCTGCTTTAAGACCTAAGCTTAATCCTGAAAAGGGGCCTTTAAAAATAAGTTCTGAAGATATGATTGTTAGTGATTTAAAATATAAGGAAAATAAAGAGGAAACTGTGGAAGATCCACTGAGCAAATTTGATTAAAAGTTTTACCTAACTGTTGTTTTTGCCTATTTATTTTTTATGTAATGCATAATAGGTATTTCCTTTAAAATAAAACAAAGAAACAAAATATATATATATTCTTTATTTTTTTCTTTTACTTTGAGAAAAATGTAAATCTAGACCCAATATACCTCATTACTAAACCAACTAAATTAAATTATATAAAAAAATATTTTTCTATTTAACAAATAACAAAATGTTATACAAATACTCATACCCTGGTACTAACGATAAAAAGCATTTTTAACAAAATGGGTCCTACAACAATACTGTAGCCCTAAAAAAAAGCAAATGAAATTTCAGCGAACTGAAATAAAATGATAATTTCAGTCCTTATAATAAAAAGTATAAGAACTCTTTTACTGAGTACACAGAGTCACCTACCATGACAAGATAAAGTCCTATGGACTATAGAAAACACGGCGTTAAATATTTCAAGAGATTTAACAATCAATATCTTGAGTTTGACATATGACGTAAAAATGTAATGCAAAGATGTGGACCCTTTAGCATCGTCATAGTATCTATCTCGATGGATTTAACAGACTATATTAAAATTTGAAAATAATCAAC
The DNA here is from genome assembly GCA_927349885.1 of Psylliodes chrysocephalus. Classification (NCBI taxonomy): domain Eukaryota; kingdom Metazoa; phylum Arthropoda; class Insecta; order Coleoptera; family Chrysomelidae; genus Psylliodes; species Psylliodes chrysocephalus. Next base: position 46,910,250 of record OV651818.1, on the reverse strand, counting down.
TTTTCCCTAAGAAATTAGGAGAATTTTTGGTTGTATGGATGGATCCCTTAATTCCGTAATGGCAATAGGGTGTTCAATTACAAATTTCATGGTTTTCTGATCATTAACGGATTTTTCTTTCTCTTCTTTGTATTAAATTTGTTTAGAGATTAGACAAATCTCCAATGCAGGTAAGAACTTCGCCAAGAGCATAAAGAAACTTAAATAATACGAGTTGAATAATAAAGATATAAAAGTCCCTACCTACTAAAAGTAGTGCTGGTCTAAGGCCAAGGGGGGATATGATGATACTCTATTTGTTCATCTATTATTTATTAGGTTCTTTTTTGCTTTCACTGAACTGCCGATGTATTACATTTATATATTAAATGACACAATAACATTTTATAAAATTCAGACTTTCATTTTCATATGTAATAAAAATGATGAAATTAAGTTTCCCCTGACTATAAAAAATACAAATTGCAGAAGAGACGATTGTTTCCGTCACGAAAATTTGTTTGAGATAAAAAAAATGATATGAAAACAATATTACACAACCCGACCTCAACAGCTAGACTTCTTATTCCTAGTAAGTTCAGTAAATTGGGAGTTTGTATATTTATGAGTAGTGCAATTATCATTCTATTTCAATTGCCTGTTGGGCTAATAGTATCCTTTATTTATATTACATAATAATTGTCTAATAAATTTTCTACCGGGATTTCATTGGACATTTATTTTAAAATAATTATCACATTCTAAACTTGACCTTAGTTATTAAGTCAAAGATTTAAATTTCATAGCTTGATGTAGAGTGAATTGTTTACCAAATTTAAAATAAATTTTAGAATTATCAATTGGCAAAATAAAGAAAATTTAACAATATTCAAATTATAACTTCAAAAACTGATGTATTATAAGGTAGATACAATAAGCTCTTAATACTTAGTTTTCAATATAGAGGGTATAAATTAAGAATGTTTTTTCTTTTTGTAATCGACCAATTTTATTTTTGATCATTTTGAAATATTTTTATTTTCAAAAAAATTTGTCCAAATTTGGGTTTGGGGAACGCTTGTTCTCTATTTTTTGCACTGTCTATATTCCCAATCAATTTTAAATATTTGCTTGTGAAAAAAGTTTTTTATATCAGTAGGATCAGAACCAAACATGAGGTTATGTTAATATATAGGGTCATGCCACAATTTGTGGAAAAATTGCTAAACTATCTCCGAAATAATATTTGATTATAGTGGTTTATAGAGCATGAAGGAACTGTTTCGGCCAATAAAATATGAAAGAAAGGGAAGTGATAAAACCGGTTTAAATCCAAAACTAAATGAAATTTTTGGAAAAAATTAAAATGAAATATTTAATTCTCCTACCTATATTATAAAAATTAAACCATCATTCCCAAAGTGAAAACAAACCAAAGAAAAATTGAAAAAGCTGAGAATGCTCAGCTTTTGCCATTTTTAGAAATAATGAAAATGAAAAAAAATCCCTAATTCCCTCTACAAAATTTTGTTCTATCCAAGACGTCGTTAAAAAAAATTCCAGAGGGGACAAGTCTTATTGGCAGGGTCAAAACATTGCAGGGCTATAGTCGAAAGCCATGGCAAAAAAATCATAAATCCGGAGGGATGGGGTGCAGACGCCCCCTCCCTTGCTCTCGTGTGGCGGCGCCCATGCTCACCCCCAAAGTGAAAACAAACCAAAGAAAAATTAAAAAAAAGCTGAATTCTCCAAAAATGTAATAACAAATGTTAATTTATGAATCTGGTGCACAAAAATCAATATTAGTAGCTACGAGTTATGCAATTATGAAATAAGAAAAACAAAAGTTACACTTTCAATATAAAAAACAGGTACTCCCCAACCCCTTATGGGCATCTGAACACAATGTTCAAAAATGTATTTTTTATCAAAACTGTATAAAAAATTTGGAAGATAATGTTTTTGAGCTGTTTACATTGTTAAAAAGTTTTATTAATTATTAGCTATATTGATCAAATATGACAACACCCCGTTATTTTACTAATAAAACTTGTTAAGGAAATTTTAATAATATAATATATAAAATTCCAATAGAAAATCTGGATATATTTTTTATATTTTATATAAATGTCTGATCAAATCAGAAACAATACAGTATTTCAATTTTTTGTTATACCTTCAGAAGGTCAAAAAAGAGCTTTGTTTTTACCCTAAATATTGATGCAAGGCCCACTTCATCCTATGTAAAGAAGAAAAATTGAAATATTAACAAGTATTTTTTTAAATGGAATACATTTCAATAACGCAGATGGGAGATAAAACTTAACATGAATCACATTTTTCACAGACTTAAACGTTGCATTTGTGGATAGAACTTTCCACAGTCTCTCGAAGACTTGCCATTACAGCTGCTTGGTCAATTGAATCTATTATTGCTGTACCTGATACAATCATATTAGCACCAGCCTACAACAAAAATAAGGTACCAAAGTTAACAATGGTTATAAACTAAGTAAGTTTTAATTATTAATATATATTTATCTATTAAAATACTTAAAAAGGTTGGATCTTCATAAACCTATTCTTATTATTTAAATAAAATATATTACCTCAGCACATGCAGTTATAGTATTCAGTCCTACTCCCCCATCAACTTCGATATCCAATAAGGGGTAATTGTGTCTTAACCACTGTACTTTTGGCATCATTTCTGACAAAAATTTTTGTCCTCCGAATCCAGGTTCAACCGTCATTACCAATATAACATCAGCATGATCTATATAACATCTTACATCCTCAATTCCTGTACCAGGTTTTAAAGCCAAACCGACTCTCATTCCAGATTCCCTTATTTTTCTACATACCTTTATTACATCATTAATAACTGGTTCTATGTGGAATGTATATAAATTTACGCCTGCATTATTCATGGGTTCAATCCACTGAAACGAATAACTCAAAGTCCTGAAATATTAAACAACAAAAAAATTACCTGTTCGGGATTTTGTACCATCATGTGGGTTTCAAAAAAGGCAGTCGGTATTTTTTTTCTAAGACATTTTACAACAGGGTGACCAAAAGTTAGGTTAGGAACAAAGTTGCCGTCCATAACATCTAGATGTAAATAATCCGCTCCATTATCTAATAATTTTTGGGATTCTAGATATAACTGAGATAGATCTGAGTTCAAAACTGAAGGCCCTATTTTGCATTTTAATTTATTTTCCATTGTTTTTTTTACTAACCTACTGATATGGGTGACTTTTGACTTTGTAATGACATTGACAAATTGACAAGAAAAATTACAAAAAAAGCTGTGTTCCGTTTTTATACTCTGAGATAAGGTTCTTTCGTTCGCTGTTGGTGCATTGTGTACCAGTGTAAAGTAGACCACCTTATTTGGCTCTATCAAGCTAGCGGGCACTCTATGGCGGCACCATTCAAGACCTGGCGGGTTTTTTGTAGCTTTTTTGTAGCTTTTTTGTTACGCTATTTGCAAATTTGTAGCTTAGCCCAGGTCCGAAAAAACAGCGGATCCGCTAGCTTGAATTTCCATAAATTCCATAATAGCGGCACAGATTCAGACCCAGCTGGTTTTTCGTAACTTTTTTGTAGCTTTTTTGTTACGCTAGTCTCCCTTTTGTAGCTTGTACTGAACCTGAGAAAAGCGCGGATCCGCTAGCTTAGCGGATATTTGTAGCGGCACCAGCCCGGACCAATGAACTGGAGTGGGGTAGAATGCTTGTCAATAAGCTTGAGATGCGACTCTATGGGCGAAGACAGGTTATTTTTCATCTCACTCGGGAGTATTTATTACAACCATTTTCTATTTCACTTTGTTATTGTCTGATCCACCAGCTTGTGGATTGAACAATAACAATGTGAAACAGAAAATGGTTATTATAAATACTCCCGAGTGAGATGAGAAATAAAAATGGCGGCGCCCATAGAGTCGCATCTTGTTTTATTGATACAATATGCACATTGGCTTTCTACCCCACTCCAGTTCATTGGCCCGGACTCGGCTCATTTTTTGTAACTTTTTTGTAGCTTTTTTGTTACGCCTGTCTCGATTTCGTTGCGAGGCATGAACGTGAGTAATAATCGTTCCTCCACGAGCGTGATAGAAATGTGCGTTAATTTAAAATCAATTTTCGACCTCTACAAGTATTAGGTGCAACTCGATAGTGTGACTATCTGTTGATAGATGGCACCAGTATTGCATTTCACGAATTATGGCCATCTTCTATCCAATATATTTTTGAGAAATTTAGATATAATCTCAAAATCGGACATTTGTTTTTAAATGTTTTTTAGTGTTGTTTATGTATTTATACTTTTGTTGAATCAAGAATATTCTTACATCTTTTTTGAATGATTTCCTTAACCACTCGTTTTGCAGTATTTATGGACCAGTGTTTAATTCTGTTGGATCACAACTATACAGTGTGTTCCATCTCAGACGAGCCACCCCGTATATTTCTTATCCCATAGTAAATAGGAAAAATTTCCCGAAACAAGTCGGATGATTTTCTCTGGGGGACATCTTTTGACGTATATTTGAGGCTTGAACCAGCAACCCCCTATGAGGGGGCGGTTCAACCCCTCAAAATGGAATAAGGAAGAAGGGATGAGTGATATATATCATTTGTAAGGTCTTGAAAGCCTCTTTACAACGGTGTATGAAAAAAATCACATTCCTAAAAAAAATTAATTGTTTTATCATATGAAATGATCGAAGAAACGTGATAAACACCTTCTAAGAACAAAAAATGAAGGCAAGATAAGAAAATGTTTTGATTTTTTTTTATTTATTACTTCGAGAGAATTTATTATTGCATGGAAGTCAATGGAAGACAAATTGAACATTTCATTTAAAAACGCAGTTTTGATTTTTTTGATTGTAAGCATGATAAAACAATTTATTTTTTTAATAATGTGATTTTTTTTATACACCGTTGTAAAGAGGCTTCCAGGACCTTACAAATGAAGTATCACCCAACCCCTCTTTCCTATTTAATTTTGAGGGGTTAAAGCGCCCTCTTATAGGGGGTTGCTCGTTCAAGCCTCAAATATACGTCAAAAAGATATCCCCCAAAGAAAATCATCAGACGTGTTTCGGGAAATTTTTCCAATTACTATGGGATAAGAACTATACGGGGTGCCTGTATATAGTGAGAATAGGTAATTGCTTGGTAGCTATTACCACCGGTGTGAAGTTAGCAGTAAGTTTTTAGCAGTAAAAATAACCGAAAACACCCGATCGGGAAAATAGTGGCGTCCGGCATACAACTATTTTAATAATCTTGTCAATATGTATTTTACATTAATATCGGACAAATAATTAATATACATACCGTTGAAAATGTCCGATTTTGAGATTATATCTAAATTTCTCAAAAATATATTGGATGGAAGATGGCCATAATTCATGAAATGCAATACTGGTGCCATCTAGCAACAGATACTCACACTATCGAGTTGCACATACCACTTGTAGTGGCCGAAACTTGATTTTAAATTAACGCACTTTTCTCTCACGCTCATGGAGAAACGATTATTACTCACGTTCAGGCCTCGCAACGAAATGGAGACAGGCGTAACAAAAAAGCTACAAAAAAGTTACAAAAAATGAGCCGGGTCCGGGCTGGTGCCGCTACAAATATCCGCTAAGCTAGCGGATCCGCGCTTTTCTCAGGTTCAGTACAAGCTACAAAAGGGAGGATAGCGTAACAAAAAAGCTACAAAAAAGTTACGAAAAACCAGCTGGGTCTGAATCTGTGCCGCTACTATGGAATTTATGGAAATTCAAGCTAGCGGATCCGCTGTTTTTTCGGACCTGGGCAAAGCTACAAATTCGCAAATAGCGTAACAAAAAAGCTACAAAAAACCCACCAGGTCTTGTATGGTGCCGCCACAGAGTGCCCGCTAGCTTGACATAGCTACCTTATTTACCTAGGGCCGATTCCACCGTTGTATTAAATGAAGTTTAAATTACTAAACGAAGATTAAAATGATATTTTTACATTAATGTCATTTTATTCTTCGTTTAGTAATTTAAACTTCGTTTAACACAACGCTGGAATCGGCCCCTAGTTTGTTTAGGGCCGATTCCACCGTTGTGTTAAACGGAGATTAAAATGACATTGTTAATGTAAAAATGTGACTTTAAACTGCGTTTAACACAACGGTGGAATCGGTCCTTACTTCCCTCCTTATTTTTTATACACATTTACCGCGTTTGAATATCCACATCCGATGCATTTTTTACATCTCGAGCGTTTGTTTATCCACATCGGACACATCTACTACTGCCGCGTTTGAGAATCCACATCGGATGCATTTTTTACATCTTGAGCGTTTTTTATCCACATCGGACACATCAGCTGTCCCATTACATTTACGTATACTGAATCACGTGATCAAAGATTTACTACATCTCAGATGCATCCGATGTGAATTCTTAAACTCGGCATACATCTACATATGTGTTTGTTTATCCGATATATACTTTGAGCATATATGCTCGAAGGAGATATACCCATAGAAGATATACCTTCGGACCACCGACCTTGATATTAAGGTTACTAATGTGAAGCTATACCGTTGTATGAAGCACGTATGAAGCTATACTCCTAATTTCTGATCCAACAGGGGTGAAAAAACGGTCGATGCGCATGACAATTTGGACGCCAGACTGTCAATTTCGTGCATTCAACGTCACGTTTCCCACGGGCGTACTACGATAAGTTATAATATTTTTTAATAATAACGCGCTATTTTAATAATTATTATTGGAACATTTGTTTCAGCCTGCGTATTAATCAAAAATAATTTTTAAGTGATTTTCTTAAAAGGCGTTGTAGTTGAATATAATAAGAAGTGTTAAATTTAATGTCATGAAATTCATAAAGCCTACCCTGTGTACGCGCGACCTTCAGATGGCAACCGACTCGTGCTCGAGGCGACAAAACGTTCAGTAATGCCTGCCGCCACATACTTTGATTACTATACGAGGCAAGAGAGAGGTCCGACACGCCCAACATAGGGCGCGGCCATTTTGAACCCTGTGACACAGTTTACAGCTAAAGAATCAGATCGCTCACTCTGCGTCGGCACTTTTGATCTCAATGTTTCAGTTTATACACTGTGCAACTCGAATAATACAATATATGACAACCGCCTATAATAAAACAGCAGTCTTTTGCGTATCCTGAATTTGTATCCCTGGAGTGGATGTTATTTTGGAACTTTCAACTGGTCCGAGTGAGCTTACTCATTCTTTAGCAATAAACTGTGACTTCAAAAATAATATTCACTGACACTGACAGCAGCAAGCAAAATATCAGGTGCGTTTTAATCATCCGCTTCTGCTTCCGGAATTATCGGTTTAGTCGTTTTAACCTGTCAGATTAAAACAAGAAAACCGACAATTCCGAAGCAGCAGCGGATGATTAAAACGCACCTATTAAAAATATTGCGCCAAGATGTAGGCAACACGTAATACGGGTTCAAAATGGCGGAGTTTTCTATCTCCTTTTAAAAGGCACTCAGAAAGCTGCGCAGTGCGACCATTCTCCGTATAGTAAAAGAAAATCAAAGTATGTGCCTGCCGCTGACGCACTAGAAACGGTTAGAACGGGCGGAGAGTGCCGATTAGTTATAGAAATGGAATGTTCGAGAGCCTCTGGTGTCTTCTAGTAGCAGAGTTGGACTAATATAAATAGCCGACGTATCGGCGCATAGTTTTAGTTTAGTTCAGAGTATTGGAATGAAAAGTTAAAGTGTAATAAATAAATTAGAATTGTTAGTTAGTGTCTAAGTATTATGTAAATTAAATAATACGTCTTAAATAAATAAATAGTAAATAGTGAGTTTTAAATAAATAAACTATAAATAAATTAGGCTATCGTCACATTAATTTTGATGTTCCTCTTTAGTACATTTCGAGTGGACGCCACAGTGTCAAATATCACCTCGTTGTCACTGAACTATTGCCGCGTTTGAATATCCCATCGGATGCATCTGAGATGTTGTGAATTTTTTATCACGTGATAGAAGATTAGATCGAATGTAGATATAAATAAACAAACAAACGCTCTAGACTTTATTGGTCACGTGATAAAATGACAATGACAAGTTAGAAGTTCATATATTCTTTTGTCGCGTTTGAGAATCCACATCAGATGAATTTTTTATATCTCGAGAGTTTTTTTATCCACATCGGACACATCTGTCCCATTACATTTGCTGCGTTTGAGAATCCACATCGGATGCATTTTTTACATCTCGAGCGTTTTTTTATCCACATCGGACACATCTGTCCCATTACATTTGCCGCGTTTGAGAATCCACATCGGGTGCATCTGAGATGTTGTGAATTTTTTATCACGTGATAGAGAATTAGATCTGAATGTAGATGTAATAAACAAACGCTCTAGACTTTATTTGGTCACGTGATAAAATGTCAATGACAAGTTAGAAGTTTATACTTATTAAATTTGACTTTTGAGACTACAAATCAACCTAAATTTGAAATATAAACAAAAATTAAACAAACTAATCACTTTTATATTCATAACAAAGGATAAATTGACAAACAAGACTTCACAGAACACTTACTTTCTGGCATGGAGCGAACATCTCATTCACATCTCATTTCAAATCGAGATGTAAAAAATGTAATCTGAACAGGTACATCTGGGATAAACAAACGCAGATGTAGTAGATGTGTCCGATGTGGATAAAAAAACGCTCGAGATTTAAAAAATGCATCCGATGTGGATTCTCATGCCGCGTTTGAGAATCCACATCCGATGCATTTTTTACATCTCGAGCGTTTTTTTATCCACATCGGACACATCTACATCTGCGTTTGTTTATCCCAGATGTACCTGTTCAGATTACATTTTTTACATCTCGATTTGAAATGAGATGTGAATGAGATGTTCGTTCCATGCCAGAAAGTAAGTGTTCTGTGAAGCCTTGTTTGTCAATTTATCCTTTGTTTAGGCTAGCATAAATATAAAAGTGATTAGTTTTTTAAATTTTGTTTATATTTCAAATTTAGGTTGATTTGTAATCTCAAAAGTCAAATTTAATAAGTATAAACTTCCAACTTGTCATTGACATTTTATCACGTGACCAAATAAAGTCTAGAGCGTTTGTTTATTACATCTATATTCAGATCTAATTCTCTATCACGTGATAAAAAATTTACAACATCTCAGATGCATCCGATGTGGATTCTCAAACGCGGCAATTTACGTATAATGAATCACGTGATCAAAGATTTTTTACATCTCAGATGCATCCGATGTGGATTCTCAAACGCGGCAATTTACGTATACTGAATCATGTGATCAAAGATTTAGTTAGGGTCGATTCCACCATTGTGTTAAACAGAGATTAAAATGACATTGTTAATGTTAAAATGTCATTTTAAACTTCGTTTAACACAACGGTGGAATAGGTCCTTACATCTCAGATGCATCCGATGTAGATTCTCAAACGCGGCATTTAAATTTGACTTTTGAGATTGGAAATCAACCTAAATTTATATTCTAAACAAAAATTAAACACACTAAACACTTTTATATTCACGCTAGCATAAATAAAGGATAAATCAATAATCTTGGCTTCACATGCCGCGTTTGAGAATCCACATCCGATGCATTTTTTTACATCTCGAGCGTTTGTTTATCCATATCGGACACATCTACTTCATCTACATCTGCGTTTATTTATCCCAGATGCACCTGTTCAGATTACATTTTTTACATCTCCATTTGAAATGAGATGTGAATGAGATGTTCGTTCCATGCCAGAAAGTAAGGCCCGTATTTATAAACAGAACTTACGTGAGTCGGACTTGGGTAAGTCGTCCTTGAACGAAAATCGAAGTTCGAATTGGGACGAGTTCGCTAATGAGAATCCCTATGCTGTTCTTTTAATAAAATTTTAGATTCAAAATTTCTGATATACCATTTGTCTCTAATTCACAAACCAATGACTTTGGACTGACTATAAGTATTTTTTTTAATTTGGTGTCATCGGCATCGACTACTAAGGCCATTAGCCTCGTGTTCTGTATAGGCTTTGTTACGGTTTCCCAGTGCCACTTTAGGAACAGCACTGTTAATTAGAACCCAACAGGCATCAGAATTAATTTTAAATAATTAAATTAAATAAAAAAACCCGGCCAACGGTGGGATTCGAACCTGGGACCCTTGATGTATAAGTATTATATACAATTTTGAAATCGATGACGTCATGTACACGAAAATGGTGACGTCATTACTACATCCAAATGGAGTGTAAGACGCGCAGCTGAAATTAAAAATAGACCTGTGAAATCATTTTGTTAAAAAATATATATATGCATTCTCACTGTAGATGTATTAAAATAATGTCAAATTGACAGAAGCCGAAAGCTTCCCAACAGGTCGATTAAATAATAACATATCAAACCTTTACGTGTAATTTTTTTTAAATTCAAATGAAGCGCTATAAAATACATTTGATATATTTTGAAATACAAATTACTATTTTGAAAATTGAAATGTTAATTTGTGAAATTAATTTGATTAATTCAAAATACATTTGATACTTTTTTGGAAATTACACATTGGAAATACAATTGATAACTTTTGAAATTAACTTTACGCTTTTTGAAATACAAATGATACGCTATGCATGAAATTCAAGTAGTAATTTGGTAATTCAAATTAATGCTTTTTGATATTCAAATGACTATTTAGAAATACAATTGCCACATTTTAAACTACAATTGGAAACGGTGTAGAGCGTTTGTTTATAGACCTTTTCATCATGTGATGAGCACAAGTGCAGCCGCCATGTTGAAATAGCGGTAATTCAAAAGTTTCGTACTGTTTGATTATTGATAAGGTTTTGATCAACAATGGCTGGGAAAGCAATATTATCTCTACAGAAATGTCAATCATTAGAAAAATCGTTGATGGTGCGTCACTTGATTATAGCTTTGTGGAAGCCAAAGAGGTTAGAAAGGGTAAAGGTAACTTAGGAAGCATTTGTCGCTGCGCGAATTTTGACAAAACCAAAAAACTGAGTGGAAGGAGTAGGGAGATGTTCTGGGCCGGACTTAAATATTTGTATTGTAGTACCTAATTTTGGTAGGTAAAAAATTATGAGACTTTTTTTTACTTTATTTGTTAGCACGATTCATTTATGATGAGGGCAATAACACTTTATCAATATATAGCTAGTAGCTAAGGGCCGATTCCACCGTTGTGTTGAACGAAGTTTAAATTACTAAACGAAGAATAAAATGACATTGTTAATGTAAAAAATGTCATTTTAATCTTCGTTTAGTATTATTTATTGTTTCGGCCTTTACTTGATGAAAATCCATTTTATCTTGAATGAGTAAAACCAAATTTGGTAGATTTTCACAAAACTTTTATTTTAAAAAATTAAAAATTAAAAACACTACACATGACATGTTTCGAAGTACAACTTCTTTTTCAAATGTTACTAATTTACAATTCGGTATCCAATATATATGCACATACAGGATCTTTTTTAATTTTGACTTATTTATAAAATTGTGTTGAAAAATGCTTTACCATCATTCTTTTGTAGGTAAATATTTCAGAAAATTGTATTTGGTTGCACCGTAGTAACGTTTTTTTTTTTTTTTTTAATAATAATAATAAAAATAAGGAACATGTGCAGTGTTGCCGATCTGATTTTTGACATTACATGCGGGAAATTTGAAAAAAAAAAACGTTTTTACCCATTATCCTTAAAAGAGTACGTCAAAATTTTACCCTCAACATTTCTGGGCAGTTTTAATAACGGTGTTCAATTATTTAAAAAATAAAACGCAATTTACAGCTTTTCTTTTGTTTTCTTTTTTGTTGTTAAACGTAATGTCATATTTTCAAATGTGAAATGTCACTATTCATTGCCTATTTTCGTTTTTTGGTTTTTTCGTTTTTTGGATTTTTGGATTTTTTATTTTTCGATTACTCGATTTTTCGATTTCCCGATTTTTCGACTTAAAAACCAAAAAAAGAGGCAGTTTTATTTATTTTCGTTTCGTAAATGGTGACATAATCAACTTTTCGTAATCAGTTGCATAATGTTCTACTTTATGCAACTGGTTGCATAAAGTAGATCGTTTTGACACTTGCTGATATTACAAAATATATTACTTTATATGTCAAATTTAGAGAAAGTAAGAAAATGTAAATTAAATGGATAGATCCCATATTATTATAGAGCAGTGTTTCTCAAACTTTTTTAGCGACGGAACCTTTTTAAAAAGCGAAATATTTGACAGCCCTAAACACATAATTTAAAAAATATTTTTTAAATTTTTCTTTATTTTGACTATCATTAAGACTTACATTAGGTAAACGTGATAAAAAATTGACTTTATATTATGCTACGATTACACATATTCAATTTTATAATTGTAAATTAACAATATTACTGCCCATCTACGTAGTCTGTTGGCTGAAAATTGGGGTATACCTTTAGCTGGGTTAAAAATAGTTACCAGAGGTAAGTGATCTGTAACTAGGATTAAAAAATGTCCATATAAATATTCATTAAATTTATTTCGCCCAAAAATTATTGCAAAGCCCTCTCTTTCAATTTGAGAATAGTTTTGTTTGGACTTTGATAAGGTACGGGAAGCAGAAGCTATAGGTTTCTCAATATTTTTTTCAAAAACATGACATATCATGGCCCTTATTCCTACATTTGATGCATCTACGATTAATTTAATCGGCAACTCAGGCTGAAAATGCACAAGAACATCATTTGTTGTTAATTTATTTTTGATTAATTCAAAAGATTCCTTGCAAGAATTATCCCAAATCCATTTCTCCATAAAAAATAAAAAAAAGTCCTCAAGCAAAATCCTCCTCCCTGTTAGTGATTTAAAAATATTATTTCTCAAAAAAAAGGTCCTCAAGCCAGGTTCCTCCATTTTGTGGCGATAGTACTGTTTTTTTATTATGATTATTTTCTTCGCGGAGCCCTCACAAAGGCTTTGCGCGGAACACCCATTGAGTAACACTGTTATAGAGAAATACTAAATAGTTTTAAAAAAACTATTGAAACCAGTTGTGAAGTTTGAAACGAATAAATTGGCAATGAAATTGATATTTTTGTATTTGATAGTATGTTACTCTTTCCACTTCCTGAAAAAAGATTCTCCATGAAACAAGAAATAGTAAACAGTTTATTAATCTTTATTAATATTTATTTGCTACCTATATCATGTACCAATGACCAAGTCCGATTCTGTTTATTTTCAAATCAACAAATATGGCTGTCGACAGAATCTTTAAAAATTAAATAACTCACCGTCACTTTCTGCACTTTTATTATAACTAAAGCTTTTTACAACACATATTGGCATTTTCAACGTTAATTTCCAAAATTTAAAACACTAAAATATCAAATTAATTCTTGTTGACACATTAAATTTGGATGGACAACGCTCTGACATGTGATTTTCTCAACTGTGATTGGTGGGTGTGAATAATTTCGAAGTGGGATTATGCGCAGTGTCTTATGTTCCATCTAAGGTTTGTATAATCTAAGGTGGAAGCACATAGTTGTGAACAATTGAAAAGGTGGTTGAATAATCATGGACGTCAGCCACAAGGAAAAAATGGGTGCTGATTGAAAGGTTATAGGTGTCAATACTTGTTTACTGTGTAAAAAATTAATGAAAATAAATAATAATTATATCTCTATTCTAATTAATTATGCCAACCAACTATTAGTACTTGCAAAAACACTTTAATTAAGATGAAAGTTAATCACGAGTATAATTAATAACATAAATTATTTAATATTTTGATGATCAACATAACATTTTTAATCATATTACTGTATCTACCGAAGTAGTATTTAGTAGTATTTACTATTAAAAAAATATTGTGTAATATCAGATAAAAAGTCGGATTATACCATACACGCTCCGCTATTTTACGATACTGACAACGTAACAGTGGTACAAAAATGTTTAATCGCAGAACTCCATATATTGCAAGGATTCGTGAATCATTTATTTTGGAAAGGTCGTTTTATCCCGCTACTTGGTATGGAAACGGCTTTAAAATGGCTCATAGTTTGAACCTAGTCTCGAATAATTATCATGGGGAAGTGTTTGAAGAAAATGCGTGTTGAAAACTATTGAAATCATCAGACAAATTACTAGATCGTGAAATCTGCCAGCATGAAGGGGGGTTATTCCCTCTTCGTCCATTTGTGGCAGCATTTAAAGCCATGGATCAAATCGTTCATTCTTGAAGAAAGCTCTTCTTGCTATCAATGTGACCGAAACACTGAAAAGTCATATTATACTAACACATATCCAAAAATCACTTGAATTTCTAGGCGAAGAGGCAGGAAGGTTTCAGTTTGTGGTCCAAGCATCACAAATTTCGAAAGTTTTGGAATCGACCAAAACTGAATAATATGAAAGATCCAAACTACCATATAAAACTGAAGAAAGCTGTCGTTGACTTTTCTTCTAAACACATATAATGTTGGTCTAGAAACTGATTTAACGTATGTAACATAAGTTTTGAGACAAATTTCGTAACTCATTTTGATCACTTTGAAAAGATTTAGTCTAGTTATCATTGCCTGGAATTTATTCATTGTTATCATAAATATTGAAATCCGACAACCGGGGGTTGATAATTACTTTAAATAATTCTTATATATTACATATTATATTCAAAATTTTTATTTCGAATTCAAACATCATCCCAGCGTATCCCGCCTCGTAGGCGCCGTTAAATTAGTTCTGGGAAAAACGGTCATATGTCACCGATAGGGTTATATTCAGGAATTAATACAGGGCTTTATAGTCTTTATACACCAAAGCCACAGTCGGTCTCTGTCTGATACATTTGCTTATATGGGAAATTTAAGTTTAAATACCCGGGTTTTTGTGGGCTGGGGGAACATTAGCTTTTTCTTCTTCGCCGAGTCGAGTTAACAAAAAACGCAAATATCCAGGTTACCGTCACGGTGACTCCTTTTTCTTTATATTCTTCAAATATAATTAAAAAGAGATATCGCTACCCTTACGGTGGCCGCGCTTTTGTTATATTTTGACAACGGAAATAAAAGATATCGACGGAGTAGAGAAATTAGTTTCTATAAACGACGGCTTCTGCATAGATATCCAGTTATCCTTAGGATGACCACCTTTTTCTTATATTTTATATATAAGTAAAAGGAGATATATAGTCAGGTTGACCAAGCAGATACACGTTGAGTAGAACCAGATTTCGCTCCTAGAACTGTTTTGTAAAGTTGTATCTACCGAGCGACTAAATATTGGCGTAACTAATACTGGTGATACCTCGCTAGTCTAGTTAAACGCCAGATATTTTGTATCTCCGGTTCAACATTATAAAATATGTTACTAAATGATTAAAAGTACTACTCTATAGGCGACGTTCGTAGTGGATTTCGTCACCCTTCTGGCTGACCCGACGAACTTGCGCCAGGTAGACACTTTTATCAGCGGTATACTTTTTTCTGTAAGGTTTCTTTTACGTAGAATTAAAACGATAATCGCACTATTAAAGTAATCAAACTAGTATTTAATATTCAGATATTCCGGGGGAGAATTTAGACAAACATTAATAGGTCACAGGTATAACTTTATTACTTTTATATTCATTAGCGGGAAAATTCGCGTCTGTGTGTTATTGTCATATTTTTGGTATTCATTGGTAAACGTTTATTGTGGGAAAAATTATAGGGTTTTTATATTGTGCTAAATTATGTTATTTAGAGAATCGATAGTGATGTTGTTGTCATAAATATTAATTGTTCTAAAGTCGGTCAATGCTCTCAAGCAATAAATTAAGTCATTTAGATTTATGGCCAAAGGGCCGAATTGTAAAGTTTCGGTTGTCTGTAAGCAGTACCTGCCCCTTTCAGTAAAGATAAAAAGCACTTTCGGTTTTACTTTTAAATGGCAAACAGATGTAGATTAGTAGGGTAAACGCCTTGATTTGTATATATTTTACAGTTAGATTGCGGTTAAAAAATATGCTTTTTGTCGTTCTTTGTAAAACAAAATTGGGTAGACAAATGTGTCATTTTAGCCGTACGGAATTAGTTTTGTGTATCGAATTTTCGGGAAAAAGGAGATATGTACAGCGGCGGGTAGAATCATGAATATTGAGGAGGGTCGTATTTATTTGTACATATCCACATATCTTTAGCAGGACATTACGCGGAAGTTTCTGGACATCAATTCAACCATTTACCATTTAACACTTGCGTCATTATCGTACCGAACCTTTCTTTCTTTTCCTGACACCTGTGGGGTCCTCTTTCTTTCATTTTCAAACATAAGTAGCAATAGGTAAGTCATCACAATCTATACTATTAGCAATTTTATATAAGTTTTAAGTAATAATAATATTGTTATTAATTTCTATCATAATTAGATAGAAAGGTTTAAGGAAGATAGCTGTGAAACCGTGGCTAGGCAATACAACAAGTTGGTTGAATCTGACAGTAAGATAATAATTTTGCCAGTTATATATTGAACTGCACTTTTAATAATACAATTGTCTTTGTATACTTGCAAATATGCCAGATAGTTAATTTTAATGTACCCCAATAGAACTGCGAGTACCTGCAAAAAGCTATACCTAATACATGATTCTGGAACAAAAGTAATGAGAAATATGAAAACACTTACGAAGCATATAGTGACATTTGCTAATCGGGAAAGCAACACTTCTTGTTAGCTAGAAAAATTACTTTTTTAAGACCGACCAGAAAGTATACACTTTCTGAACAATTTTTCGTCCAGAAAATAATGTTTTGCCGATCAAGACCAGAAAGTAGACGTTAGGGACCGTTGTTGTTCTAAGTTAGTTTTTAAATTCTCTAAAGTAGTTTTTAAGTGTTCTTGCTGCTGCTCTTGTTGTTGTGCTAGGAGATCTACTCGACTGTTTAGCTGACCTACCTCTTGCCTGAAATTTTCTTGAATTTGCACTAAGCCATTTATAATCTCCACCTCTGCTTTTCTATGCCTTTCTCCTTCTCCTCTTCTAGCCTTTTCTTTTCCTTCCTACGCCTTTCCTTTTCCTCCTCTTCTTCCTTTCTACGCCTTTCCATTTCCTCCTCTTCTTCCTTCCTACGCCTTTTCTTTTCCTCTTCCATCTTCGAAAACCATGCTGGTGGGCCTGACGTATCCATATCCGTTTCGTACACAGTGAGTAACGTTTATTTTATATCCCACCGCTGTCACCAATGTTACACAGGTTTTTGGTATCACAACTTATTTCAACTTAACTTTAACAACAATTGTACAACTGATAACATTAACATGTAGCGTCTATCATAAAACTGAAAACTGATGTCAGGATCATCCTTATATAGTTTGCGACCCTTCTCGAACTGTCATCTAGAATATTCTTGACGGGTAATGACATTTCCAGACATTTCTGGATTATTCTGTCTTCTTTTACTTGTACTTTTACTTATAACGACCGCAGCACACGGTAGGGCGATGAGTAACATTCCACTTCTTTTTCTATCTGTACGTTTCCTATAATAGCCGCAGGCTACTACAGGGTGCTGCGTAACAATAGGTCTTTTCCTTTGCATCGACAGTGTAGCACTGAGCTACGTCACTTCTGAAAATATTGTTCCATCCATACAATTTGTATAAATGGAACGATATTTTCAGAAGTGGTGTAGCTCAGTGCTACACTTTCGATGCAAAGGAAAAGACCTCTTATGTTAACAACGTTCCGATTTGTTGCCAAGTGACAGTTCGTTGATTTTTAATTTGTTGTTTATGTCACGTAAGACCGGGAAGTAGTGTTTTGCAGGTTCAGATAAGCAGATTCTAATTTTCGGTCGTATGACGTACCTACAATATTTTTTTAAGACCGACACTTCGACGTAAACTTAATTATTTATTGTATTTAATAAAGTGATTAACAAATGCTAAAACTAACCAAATACATTATTTTCGAATATTTATGTTAAATGTACATTTTTGCTGCTTCCAAAATTTCTTTTGAAATTTCATTTTCTGTCAGATAATTCAAAATCTGAATTTATATTTTTATATTTGCGAAAACAAGTTTGACATAAGCAACAAATTTAAGGTTTGTTCCAACATAAACCAAATCAGGTTGCATACTGTCCGGTTTCTGCACAGTCTAGAATTCGTGTTCCAACAAACCTTAGACTCAAAACTGTACAAAAACATAGTGTTCCAACACAACCAAAACTAATCACAAACCGATTTGTGTACTGTCAAATCAATTCCTGGGTCTGAATAGGAACGAATTGTCAAGACATGCGCAAAACCGCAATAAACTGAACATTTCGTGATTGTAATTATATTATTTGTATCTATTATTGTCTCTGACAGTTCCGATTTGTATTTGTTAATCAAGTTTAGTCTTCATTGTTTTATTTTGTGGTTTATTATTGTAATAGTACGTCTGTTGAATTTAAAAAATGTGTTCCAACATAATCGAGTTCCGAGTTGAATCCCAATCCCCGACCAATACCTGACAGTTTGTCAATTACTAGTCGTCGACAGATTGTTAACAATAAGTTTTGGACTGGTTTATGTATTGTTCCAAGAGCGTTGTTGGAACAAACCTTAAAAATCAACGAACTTGGCAATAAATCGGAACGTTGTTACCATAGTAACGAAATCAAGGCAGACTGTATTATCAAACAGCGATCGGAAAAATGAAAAAGAGGGACCGGTAAAGCTTTTACCGGTCCCTAACGTCTACTTTCCAGTCTTAATCGGCAAAACGTTACTTTCTGGACGAATAATTGTCCAGAAAGTGTAAACTTTCTGGTCGGTTTTAAAAAATTACTATTCCAGGCTAGCCGTGAAAGTGAAGCAATACGACGCTTCCCGAGACTGTTTCGAAGGACTTAAATCTACAGATTACTAACCGATTGTAAGTAAACACATTTAAAAAGTAATCTTTATTTAAAAAATTTAAAAAAATAAATACACTTCTATCTGACCACATATTTTTTCTAATGAAATATATTATGTATCAAACACTTTGTACCATTACCATAAATTTTTGTTAATTCTGTAGTGATTTGTCTTAAAATCTCATTATTTTTTCTCATTTGATCTTTGTACTTGATATTTTGAACTTTCTTTTTCTTAACACCAGGTTTGTGTGTCAGAAAACAGTTATTAAACACCAAAAAGTCATAGTCCAATAGACAGAGATGATATGCCTAAAAATACAAAAAAAAAATAACAGAGTGGAACAAAAATTATCTCTTAAATGGGTTATCCGAATTGTACAAAATTTGATATAAACCTATTTTGGGATAAGGAGATTCCAGATTTGACATTTGCAATGTTGCCAGATTAACTATTATTCTGATATTATTAATGACTAATAATTTAGCAACAATGAAAATTTCAAATGTGGCATCTGCGTAACCCAAAATAGTCTTGTCCTGTACAATTCAGAATTCTCATTACGAGGCGTTTCTAGTATTTTGTTCCACTCCGTATTTATAAATTTACATATTTTTAAAAAATTCCAGTCTCTCTTGTTACTTATTATATAGTTCCCACTAACCTCACACATTTTGTTTCCCTGTCCTTCCCAATTTAGTCTTTCATCCCAAAGTGGTTCTTTTTGCGTACAAAGGAAAAATGGTTCCCATATTTTTTGTTTATCTTGTCTTTTTGTAACCGTAAAAATGTTTAAACCATTAGTTTCCTGTTCTGCTATCCATTCTGCACTTTTTGGCACAGCATGACAACTCCGACATACTTCATGATGGAACCAGAAGGCAGTCTTGTTATTTATCATTTCTTGTAGTTTAGTTTTATTCTCTGGAATCTAAAATATTTTTTATAACATATAGTATAATAGTATATTCCTCGACGACCATATAGAAGAGTAGAATAAGCTATAGTTCCTCCACGATTATTATTTAGGATAGTAAAAAATAAACCATGTAGTCATAGGGATATGTTTAAAAGGTACACTTACTTCGTATCCCTCTTGAATTTCAAAGAGCGGAAAAACAAAAACATTTCGTGAACTCTTTTCAAAATATTCGGGATGGTGTCTGGTGAAATTGAAAAATTTCGATATGAAATGTCTTGTTGGATATAATTCGATGTCGGAAGGAAAAACGAAATGCGTCTGGGCGTTTAATTTGGCTACGTTTCTTGCGACGTTTATAGGATAAAACAATCCTGTTCTTTGTTTGTACATTTCCTCGTCTTTAATGGTTTGGAATGGTGGTTTCTGTTCGCAGTTGAATTCGTCTTGGTAGATGTTAATTAGTGGTTCATCGTGCTAAAACATAAAATATCTTTAACAATTTAAAGGGTAAATGCTTTTTAATAAGGTTCAGTCCAACGTTAGTAAAAAACTAAATACCAAGCCTTGAAACTCATTTTATAAGTTTTCCTATTGGTCTAAAGCAGGGGTTTCCAACCTTTCTGGATTCATTGCTCTCTAGGAGCTAAATTTGTCAGTCCCTCACTATTATTTTCGAAAAGCACTGTTATCTACATATTTTTTTAATTCATAAAATAATTTTGTATACGTGGATACCTATAGTTGAAGAAATATATTGTAATGTGTAACATTTTAAAAGTCTAATTATAAAATGTTATTTTAAATGTGTGCCATCCGGTATAATTTAATTATCACCAACACACAATATTCTAAAGAAAGGGATATTTCTTGAAGTGGGAGTACCACTAACCAAACGATCTCAAATTAGATTTGTAAATTTCATTTTATTATTACCTTTTGATTGTATCGGTGGTGCATTTGGCTGTTAAAGTGGTAAGCATAAAAAGTATATAATGTCTTTATTAAATATCTCAGTAGAAATATTATTCAAACCTTTTGTTAATTATTAGTTTTTTAATAGTAAAGTTAAATATATTTTTATGATTCATTCTGGTTGATAGAACGGCACAATATGTATAGTCACTAGTTTTTATTATCTGATTGGTTCATTTTTTAAAAAAAAAGTAGATGTTTCAAATTTATATATCGTACCATAAGCCATAACGACATAAGCCCTAACGTCATAAAACCATAATTCAACCGCTGTAATCTGAACGTTGGTTCTCGAGGAGCAGAAATCTCTTGTGAAAAGTTAGTTGATTGGAAAAGCGACAGCTACAATTCGAAGCTTCATAAGAAGAAAGATTAACCGACAAAGGCGTTGGTTTCCGAGGGACAGAAATCTCAACTACCTATGGCTATCTAGAAGTGGTTAGCTAACAAAACAAAAATGTGGTAATTACTAGTGACTAGAATTATTTATGTACGAATCAAAATTTGATACCTGATAACTGTGAATAATTTGTTTTCGAAAAGGTTTCTTGTTTTTTTTTTAAATATAATCATTAATTTTTATAAGTATATATGTTGAATCTTATTTTTTAAAGGTCACAAAAATTCTCTTTCATTCACTAAATTCTGTATAATTTTTATTAACTTCTTTTTATTGATAAAGCTAGAATTTATAATTATCCTAGCTTTTAAAAATAAAAAAGAGAATTATTCGTGCCCAACATTTCCTAGAAAGATTACTACCCTTAAAATTGTCTATTTGAAAAGCCGAATTCACGACCGAGAAAAGGATGTGCTCATTTATTTTTTTTTTTTATTTTTAAAGGTAAGAACGTTTGATATTAAATTTTACTGAGCTAGTAAAAATCTATAAGTGTTTTGAAATTAACATTTATCAAAAAGGTAACAAAAAATATTGCAAATTGTAGCCTAACGGGTCAATAGAATATTGCAAATGCTAGCCATTTTCGACCAGTCCGGACATGATCTAATCGTTTAAGTTCCTCTCTACCTTATTTGGGCTTTTAAGGCCCCACTCATCCGATTGTCAAATATATTTAAAGAAATAAGCCAACCCCCGGTGCTACGCATATAGCTAGTCATAATCATTCAAAGAATACACTATAACGACGACGAATATGGTAAATGCATAATCGATAAATTGCCGGAGGTAACAGTCTAATAAATGGTAAGAGCGAGAATAATCTAGAGCCTACCCCAGGCAGCAGGCTGACGACATTTTGACGACATTTTTTGGTAATTCTTGGTCATCGACGTCTTGTTACCAAAAAATGAGGTGATTATAACGTCACTTCTTTAACGTCTTTTTGACGTCTTAAATTCGACGTCAGTATGACGTCAATTTATTGTCACTATTAAATTAAGGTTTATATTAAACGTGATTTCAATACATTTTATTTATGTAAAATAATATGGCCTAAACAATTATTTTTTAAAACTGTGAGGTCTATTAACGTTTTAATCTGGCGCTTAACGCCCGTATGCACCGTACACGTTTAATTCAGATCAAGGGTTTAATCGCGTTTAGTACCATAGCTAAAAATGGTACTAAACGCGATTAAACCCTTGATCTGGATTAAACGTGTACGGTGGATACGGGCGTAAATGCATAAAGACTGATGACACCACGTGACACATGACTGCGTCTGTCTATGGTTATCGGTCTGTGGAGTATGGCTCGTGTGTGTTCGAACCGTTCGAGCAAGCACGAGAACGGTATCGCAGATTGTTGCATCGGCCATGTGTAATTGTGTGTGCATCGTGGATCGTAGCCCGTGTGCATTCAGGATTGTTGTTAAAAGTTAAGAGGGCCAGTGAAAAAAGTTATATTAGTATCAACCCAGCATAAGGTATTTTTATATCTATATTATCCTTATTCTTTAATGCTTTTATATCTTTTACATTCATAGGATGTTTCCTAAAATATTCCCAGGTTCGTGAAATAGTATAAAATGGCCGCACTTATTGTGTCAAACCAAAATAATAACGAACAAGTTGGCCACATTTGGAGCAGTTGGATTTATATAAATTAATGTTTTTTGCCAATAACATTTCATGTATTTAAACTTTTTTTCTTTTTAATTATAATTATTTCATTTTCTAATTTTGTTTTATTAAGTGACCCACAGTTCCTATAGAAAAGTTACAAAGGAGTAACAATATCAAATGTAACGTCATAGTGACTTCTCAAATAAGTATAAAGAATAACCTCAGAGTAAGTAAGTAGTAAAGAGAGGACAGTAAACAATGTTTGTGTCGCCATGATAATATGGTCGAGAATTCTAATTAGAGAGAAATAGATTAATATCTCTATCTCTTTGTTTGTATTTGTCAGTTTTACAAAGCTTTTCTCAGACAATTATTCCAGTGTTTAATTTAAATTTGTTCGTGTTGTGGTGTTAAAAGTAATTGTTATTAATATTATATTCATAACAAAAAAGTCATATTTTGTTTTCACTTCATTAAAAATGCACCTACCTACCTACCTACCTTTTAAAACATTTTATTTTATATTCTATTTGGTCAACATTTTCGCATTTAAAATGACCCAGCGAAATTGTTTTACGGTACGCTACTGCTGAGAATTCTAAAACGAATGAGAAAGCCTTCATTAGAAAGAGAGATACTGATTATATGATAGCGAGATTAATATTGTATAACTTTATGCAGTGGTGGCCTATCTGCTATTATATTATCTAAGAGAATAACGACAAAGGTGACATTAAAACAACGTCATAAACACGTCTTATTTAGACGTGAAAAGGGCGGCTAAATATGACGTCATTTAGGCTGTAACATATTCACGTTATTTTACCGTCATTATCACGTTAGTTTTCTGAGGATAAATGACGTCCTGTATGACGAAAATAAGATGTCATAATGACGTTAGTCTGCTGCCTTATATAAACAAGCTGTGTTTTATTGGAAGCAAAAGTCAGTTAAAGCCAAAATATAGTTGAAAATAGACATTCGAATTGTTATATAAACTAGAATATAATTGTGAAATATAAATACTGTTAATATATACGGTGTAGAACAGCCAAATGGAATAAATTCGGTAATAAATAAATGGGGACGTGTTCGTAAAAACGTTCGGACACATCGATTGGTATTTTGAGTTGAGCATTTTTTTTAACAAAAGATTTTTATACAGGGTGTTTCATGTAACAGTGGCCAATACCAATTCCGAACACGCCCTCATTTATTTATTACCGAATTTATTCCATTTGGCTGTTCCACACTGTATGTGTTTAAGTCTAAATAAATGAATTAGTATTTAGTGTAAATAAATGATAAATAAACTGTTTTAAACATATAAACGCTACAGTCGCTACACTATATAGTGCGAAGCTTATACAGGGTGTTTTTTAAACATGCGGCAAAAATGGGGGTTGTTCCTTGGACTATTCTAAGAATATTTTATTCTTTGATGATTTTTAAAATTCTGTTTCGTTTAGAACAACATTTTCAAGAAAACTATTTTTATTATTTTTAAAATTATTAATAGTCTAAATAAAAATAGGTACTAATTCGTTATTTTTATTATTTTTTCTACAACATTCCAATTACTAAAAACGGCTATATTTTCCACTTAACAAAACGGATTTTCAAAAATCATCAAAGGACAAAATATTCTTAGAATAGTCCAAGAAACAACCACTTGAATTTTTGCCGCATATTTAAAAAACACCCTGTATATTATAAGCTTTAAAGCCATGACGCATCTACAGGGTGTCGCTAAAATGTTTGTATAAATGCTAGCAAAAATTAGTCCAAAAGTTGATGGTGTCAAGTTATTATTTTTTAAACCTTTTGTAAATATTTATCTTAATACTAGCATATTATTTGAACGAAATATTAGTTTTTTAGGATGAGAAACTGGGGTATCACTAAAATGGTCGAAAAACATTTTATCGAATGACATTTGATGGTAACGTATTATTTTTAATATATGTTAAAGGTGCTCGCCCACTGAGGTGAAATGGTTATGTTCGCACACTTGCGCGACCTCGATAGAAGCGCCGCGCGGCGCGCAAAAATGTATTTTGTATTTGTTTATTATTTCAGTACCAACCTGTGAAAAGACATGAGTAGTTCTTCTTCGGACGAGGATCTTTTTGTGATGAGTTTGATGCCAGTATGGAGGAAGAAGAGCAACCAAAAAGAAGATTTTGGGTCCATGATATTAATAAAAAAAAAGATGATTTTGGCGTATTTCACCACCTGTTTTGCGACTTAAGAAAGTATAAAAAGAATTTTTTTAAATATTTTCGTATGTCCGAAGAAAAGTTTTACGAACTTCTTGGCTTAGTGAAGCATTCTATGAGACTTTTAATTAGCCTCTGGTTCAATTAAAGAAATCCCAAGTTATCAAAAAATATTTAATCGTCGCAACAAGTAAATATCACAATAAAACAATACAGAAAAGAAAACATTAAAAACTAGGTAGGTAGGTAGGTAGGTAATGTTTTCTGAAATATTTGGTCTGTATTATTTAGAGTAAACTGAACACCTTGAAAATTTATTATTTCTTTTCGCGATTCAAATTAATTTTCGCGCGCCTGTCAATTGTTACTTATAAGTAGGATGTTTGTTTTACATGTGTTTGTTTTGGGCGGGATTATGTATTTGTGATTTTTTAAGTGTTTTTTAGATAATATTCTCATTATAATAGTGTTTTTGAGTTTCATTAAGTGTTAATTTAAGTTTAGTTTTCGTGCGTTCGTCATAAATATATTTATCATATGTACCTGTGACCCAGGACATGTTTTATTATGTGGTTTACATTTCAGGTACCCAACATTTGTTATTGATGAATTTATTTAAAACTCTTACTATCCTTATTCTTATATTATGGAGTGAACTTGTATACATGTAAATGGTAATAAAACCGTCATAAATCAGATTGCAGTTTGATTCCAAACAAAATTTTGCAAAATCTCAATATTGTACCTACTTCGTACATATTTTATTTCAATTTTGAACCCTTTTAAAAGGGTCTTTCGGTTCCATAATAAAAGTTCGTCGCTGCTTACTAGAAACATTCTATATAGTCAAAATCAATTTATGGATTGTTTTCGATCAATTTAATATAAAGATTTAAAGTTTTTAGTCGATGATAACATTCCACATCAGCACATTGCAAACCTATTTTATAGATAATAAGAATAAACTTGTAAATCATTAATTTGGTAGTTATCTCACTAAATATATTTTGGCCTTACAATACGAAGCGTTTTGTATCTAACACTTTTTTTATTGAACGATGAATGTTGACAGGTGTGTACCTTTTTCGGATCAAGAGGCGTTTTAACGACGGAAATGATTTTCGAACTATCCAGTTAGTTTTCGGAAAACTATAAAACGTTTGAAGAAAATCCTCAGTAACATTAGCGTGTCGTTCATGTGTTTCATTTTGATCAGCTTTCATTCTAAACTGCATAGAATACTCTTCCTCCGATTCAAAATCGAGATTTTCGATATTTCCACAGTTTATTTATAAAACTTTCTAAACTGGCTTTATCAATCATTTTATATACTTTGTCCACGACCACTTAATAATAAATCAATATTCTACCTCCTAAGAGCATATGGTACCCATATATCACTAGCATGAATTATGATAATTCACGCTTTTGTAATTCTGGCACATTCCGGTAGGTGACTAAAGATGGGCGATACTTTTCATAACGATATTTTCTAAAGTGCACTTCAGATTTTGTGATTTATATATAATAAAATGAACACTGCTGAAAAACTGATTAATTCTATAAACAATGTCTCAATATCTAACCAGGTTTTTAAAAATATTCAAAATTCATCTAATAATTTTGATTTTAAATCCTTGCCTTCAATAAAATTCAAAAATTGTTCCGGTATTAACGTAACTATTAATGTAAATAATTATAAATACCTAGTTATTTATGCTGTTATCTTGTAAGTTAAGCATTCTTCTGTTAAACAACAACAGTTAGTTACCTATGTTTAATAAAAACTTTCCGTTCTACACTTCACTTTTCTTTAATAAAGAAATCATAATGGTCGTGGACAAGTACATATACTCGTAGTATTACACTCGTAATGTATGGCCATTTTTAATGGCTACCATAAATTGCTCGTTTAATAATATACTATTATATGTTCACGCCCTACTTAGAACTTTATTAACAATTTTACTTCAAAATGGGAGGATATTCTCAATTCGTTGAAATATTTTTTTATGTATGTTGAGCGATAATTCTTTACCACGTTTACCACGTAAAATTTCTTTAAACCATACTAGTTCGCACGCGGTAAGGAATGAAGAAATGTAAATAATTGTTGTGCCAGCCAAAAAGTGAAGAGGAAGTAACGATTAAAATATCGAGTGACACAAAGTTTTTTAAGTTCGTTGAGATCGGGTTTATGTTTAAAAATGCCTTGATGTATTTGAAAGTATACCCCATGCCAACTCCCCCAGTGACGTTACAAATGTTAAGTAAAGGACAATTTAACCCCTTCGCTACCATGTTCCCACAATGGCAACAAATGCATAGTGCCCAACTGTATCATATTGCCACTATGGCAACACGTTTACAAAACGCACAATGCTGCTTTCATGGGTCAGTATAATTTCATTGATAGTGTTTTAGCACTGGTTTATTCAAATTTTGTAGTGGAAGAAAATTTCTGATTAGTGCTCCCAAGGTCACGCATGCTGGTTATAAATAAATAACCATTGTTTTTTGCATTATAATAAATTATTATTTGTTTTTTGTCGTTTATAACCCTATCTTTGTATTATAAGCAAATATCTAAAAATAGAAATAAAAAAGAAAAATAAGTAAATACAGGGGTCGGCATAAGTCAGGCAACAAATTTGCAAAAAAAATGCAGCGTCAAAATTAATTTATTCGAAGAAATTACAAAGGGGATTCGAAAAAGGATTAGTTTAGTTGTTCAAATTGGTGCCTATCTTGATCAATGCATTGACGGCAACGTTTCACAACGGAGAGACAGGTCAGGCGAAGCATGTTAAAGTGTCCGCGAAAATTTTCAAATTTTTCTTCAATTGCAGTTCGGAGCTCGGCAAGGGTGCGTGGTCATGGGCGTCGTTTGGGGGGGACAAGGGGGGGCAGTTGCCCCCCCTGGCTTTTACGACTTTACAACGCGTAATGGCTGTATGTCACAATACTAAATTAAGTACTAAAATTTAGCTCTAAATTAAGTTATTAATTTAATACTAAATTTAGAACTAAAAATATTTTTTTCCTTTTGCAACGATACCAATTTTTAGTACTAAATTAGGTATAGGCGCACGCGCATTGACGTATTATTACGTGAAATTAACACAGAAGAAAAACATTCTATGTAAATGAGGCAAGTGAATTAAAAGATGTTTTTATTATGACTTTGACACTAGTTGACTTGACAACAACCAAATGCAGCAATGCTACTAAAAACCACGAAAGCACACAATAAAATTTACAAAATCAAACACAAGCGAAATTTGTCCAAGGTAATAAAGTAGGTAATGTTAAAATACCCGCATCTATTATAGTTGGCAACCCTGTCTGAATTAGTTACTTTTGTTTTATAAAGATGACTACCTGTATTGTTGTCTGTCAATGACAATGTCAATGTAAGTACTTCCAGTTTCCAGTAAATTAACCAACGAATGTGCGAACCTGACCTGAGTTGCTATTTTAATTTTAGTATTACTTGTTCAAATAGTTATTCGTTAATAAAAACCTTTCACCAAACTATTTCCACATTTTTTTCTCTAACAGATAAAAACAGAACAAAAAACAAAGAGCAATAGCAGCTGCTGTGTTGTAAATTGTAAAAATACTAGCAGAAAAACAGTGTAAATTATATAAATTTTCCGTAGCAAAATGGAAATTAAATCAAAGAAATAAATATATAGCTGTACAATTAGAAGAAAAAACGTTTATTTTTGTAATAATAACAGTAATACTGGAAATAGTAGATATCAGGAAATTCAAAGGTTTTAAATAAACAATAAATTATTATTTTACAATGTTGTGCAACATCCCTTAACTCTTAAATGGTCAGCAGGGATTAGATTTCTGCCTTTGATTATTGATGTGGCTGAAATGCAATTTTGCGACTTACTGAAAGGAAACCAATTTTAATCATTAATTTCTATGGGTTCGTTCGAACTAAAAATAAAGAAAATATAAATTACAATCGCAAATTTACCAATTATTTTTGTTAATACGTTTTGATACTACATTATATAATGATAATGTTTTTATTTTCACATTATTAAACCTATTCTTCAATGACAACTTATTAGGCTTATGCAACATATACAATACAAGTAATAAAAATATATAATAATAATAATAAATAATTTTTTCACTTTCACTTGTTTTACAAATCCATATACCTTTATTAAAATTAACATATATATTTTTTAATTAAGAATTCCATTAAAAATTGTATTGTCAGTATACTCAAATATCGTCCGTTAGTTCATGAATTAGTTGGCGCTGCTGTCACGCACAGAGCGAATAAAGAATGAAAATAGGCTGACTGCGCTTTGCATGATGAGCGTACATGATTTCTGTTATTGATTATTTTAGGTAGAGGAAGAAATTAAAAATTTGCGTTTTCCTAGTGTTCGTCGACGTGTTTGTGTGAGTTTTTTTGTTTTTGTGTTTCTAGAAATATTTTATTTTTTTTAATAATAATAATATAATAATAATACTTTCCCTAATTCACCCCCGTATGAGTGAATTTCAACCCCTGAAGTCGACTGAACGACTTGTGTAGGGGAAGGGACGGCTATTATTATTTGCCGTGGCGCTCCGGGGCGACTTAAAGATGATTGATGGTGCCATTTGACTTACAGGTGAGGAAAACCTGGAAAACCTCACCCACCATCATACAATGTATGACTCTGTCTTCTTGTTCATATTTTTCTTTTATTTCACACTTTCTGTTTGTTTTTTATAAATGTGTGTTTTAGGTTTTTTATTTTTTTATTTTAGTATTTGTCTTTTTTGTTGGGTTATTTTATTTATTAGAAACTTTTATTAATTTGTATTGCTCTTTTATTTTTAATTTTCTTTGTTTTTCAACAAATAACCATTCTAAATTTTGACAAAATTTTGCCCCTCCCCATAGATTTGTGTAACGACGCCCATGTGCGTGGTCCTTGATAAGGACCCACATGAAGAAATCGCAGGGTGTCAGGTCACAGGACCGTGCAAGCCACTCAAAGATTCCTCGTCTGCCTATCCATTCTCCAAAATAATCATTAAAGAACTCCCGCACACATAATGCGTAGTGCGGCGGCGAAGCTTCATCCTGCATGAAATGACGGATGTTCGTCAGTGTTGGATCGTTGTCCATTTGCCCACGTAAATCTTTGAGCATGCATTTCCAGATAACTTTGGCCAGACTTATACCGATTTTTCGAGCGTTGCCAGACTTATGCCGACCCCTGTATCTAAAAATAGAAAAAACAAAAAATATTTTTTTTTATTATAAATAAATAACTATTGTTTTTTTGCATTATAATAAAATATTATTTGATTTTTTTGCCGTTTTTATAATCCTCTATATCTATTTTCCATTAACATGGATATTTTCTTACACTTTCTATGAAATGTTCCTTTTTTTACATACAGAAGTAACGATAACTTAAATTTAAAATTAATTAGTTGCCACAGTCCAATTCAATCCAAAAAGTAAATAACACGAAGTGGTTCGCACTTTCGCTCAAGACACAAATGGGGGTGGGATATGGTTGCCAGACGCCACACATTAGGCGTGATTGCCACGCTTTTTCATTTGCTGCCACGCGCAACGCCTAAGTTCCCAAATGCCATATTTTTTAAATTCAAACTCATAAATAATGAATTTTCGATGAGAAAATAACTTTTTTCTACGATCAATATGCAAAGTTGGCTTTTGCACATTCAAATCAAACTAGAAAGTTGACGTTTTCCGCGAATTGTCATAATTTGACATTATTGGCACACACGTGCGTCAAACATGCGTCAAAGTAACTTTGGCACACGCTTGTCTATTTTCATTTAAATTAAATAAAATGAAGCTAATTGGTATTTTAAAACAAAATGTAGGCTAATCTAAAATATTTTCATTGATTTTCTAATATTTTAAATCATCCATCAGTATTTTCCATAAACAATTAAATGATTAAGTCATAAATAATTACCGACATAAGTACCAAAACATTTTTTCTCTTCGAAGAGTAGGCTTATGTCAAATAAATATTATAACGAAGGATGTGACCCGTTTCTAATAAAATTAAATATTTATTTTATTTTGTTGTGAACATAAAAAAAAATATCTTGTGTGTAAATTGAGCAGAAAGTCCTTTGGCAGTTTTGGGCAGATGGCCTCGCGCGGCAACTTTCTGTCTCAACTGCCAAAGTGCTACTTTCTGCTCTTAATACACAAAGAGCTATTTTTTGATCTACCCAGAAAAAAAAGACTTGTTTTTAAAAAATACTAGTAAACCACCTTTTTAGATCTTCACAGAAAAAAAAAAGGCGCAGACGACCTATTTTTTTAGATCTACATAAAAATAGGACCTGTATATAATATATCGCCTAGATATAAATATATATGTACATTAAAATGTAATGTGTTATTTCGTAAACCGTTGGTAACACGGAGTTGGTTAAATGTATATTTTGCATCCCAATCTGATGATGTTTTAAAACCTGAAATATCAGTACCTGGTTTCCGAGATATTCTATAAAAAACAAATTAGTTCCATTTTATTCAACTATTTAAAAATAGACAAAACTCATTAGGTTTTTGTTTTCTACCAAGTTGCGTTTTTGATACCGCATTTAATTTTCTTATCCGACGTTTCGTAAATACAGGACCATCATTAGCTTTTTTATTTAAATATGGGCCAGTGTTATTTCGAGAGCTCATTTTAAAGAATTTTTAATGCTGAATACAATATGATGTTACAAGATATTGCGATTAGGTAAAATTTTGGATTATTTGATCAACAGATATAAGTTTATTAGTACGGACCTGTATAATGTATAATTAATTTGTACAATTAATTTGTACAATTAATTTATACAATTAATTTAAGATAAGAATTTTCATTTTAAAAGCGAAACATAAATTTATTTCAACATGTTTTGTGAAGATTACAACCGTAGATTAAAATGTTGTCGTTGATAATTATAATAATACTCTCCCTAATTCACCCCCTTACGAGTGAATTTCAACCCCTGAAGTCGACTGAACGACTTGTGTAGGGGAAGGGACGGCTATTATTATTAGTAGATGTAATTGGCCGGTTCTGGAAATGAGAAAGAGGTACAGAGAGAGGCAATTCGGTAATTAGTAATTATCCTAAGTACCCCCCACCCTTCGCGCAATTAGCAAGTACCTCCCAATTACATCATGTACTGTAATAAGTGCAATTGCACAGTAAGTACCACCCAATTACATCATGTACTGTAATAAGTGCAATTGCACAGTAAGTACCTCCCAATTACCATGTACACGCCATACTGTAATGATTGTATTTGCATAATAAGTACCTCCCAATTACCCACAGGGTATACATCTCATTACTCCATACATATTAAAGTGTAAGTACACCTTAGGTAGTAATTACTGTATGCAATGTAGTGTAATGAATGTTATCTAACTGCCTCCTAGTGATTAATGTTGGTAGCACGTCCTTAACTCTCAGCCGGCGTGCCTAGAGTGCATAGCTTGCGTTAGAGACGGTCGTGCTTAACCGAAATATCGAAGTAAGGGACTAAGAAGGGGTAGCCTGCGCCAGAGATAGACGCGCAATTAGAAAGTACCTCCCAATTACAGCATGTACTGTAATAAGTGCAATTGCACAGTAAGTACCACCCAATTACCATCTACACGCCATACTGTAATGATTGTAATTGCATAATAAGTACCTCCCAATTACCCACAGGGTATACATCTCATTACTCCATACATATTAAAGTGTAAGTACACCTTAGGTAGTAATTACTGTATGCAATGTAGTGAATGTTATCTAAGCGTCTCCTAGTGATTACTGTTGGCAGCACGTCCTTAACTCTCGGCCGTCGTGCCTAGAGTGCTTAGCCTGCGTTAGAGACGGTCGTGCTTAACCGAAATATTGTGGTAAGGGACTAAGAAGGGGTAGCTGCGCCGGAGATAGACGCACCCAACTGAAATATCGAGGGAGGAGCTAAGAAGAGGTGGTGGAATTTTCTAGAGGATATATATAGTAGGACCCGCATCCAAATCCGTACAAATATCGTTAGCTTTAAGCCTATCGGGAGTTCTATCATCTAATATCGAAATAATCATAAAAATAATAAACATGTATAAGTGCAATTGTGGTTTAACATATACAAGGGTAGATAATTTACGTCGACATCAAAATAAAAGTTGCAAGCTGATATCTAACCGCATCGGCGAATCATCCGGAGGTACGAAGAGATCTACTACTCCCAGTAATGATGTTCCACCTGAAAAAAAAGCCCGGGTAATGCGAGTTCCACAAGTTCATACGCATCGCATCGTAGACTCAAAAGCCCATAATAGAAGATGTGAATCATGTAATGTAGATGTCCCTACCAATCAGATGACGTCGCATATGAGGAGTCTTGGGCATAAAGAAAAAGCCTGTGCAATTCATGCTGATGGTATATATTTAATTAAGAGCGCGTTTAAGTGCAGAATCGCAACTTACAGGCTTAAATGTGATGAAAAACATATAGATTATGTAACATTTTTTGATGCGATAAAATTAAGAGTATTGAAATTGTTAAAAGTTGTTCTGAAGGCCCATAATGCCATTAAAGTTAATGTAGAGGCCTTTGCTACTTATGCATTGGAGAGCCAAGATGTTTCTGAAATCAAATCTTTTAACAGCATAAATCGAATACTCGATTTGTCGACGGATTTGGATGCGGTATATGTAGACTTTAAGGACGCTGTGGTATCTCAAACTGCAGACTTTCAACATAAGGATTCAGGTATAGTAGTTTTATAATTCATAGTATAGCGTTTACTAATATATTACTAATTGTTTCAGGTTGGACATTACGGGAAGTACTATTTTTAGAAGTTAATATAAATAAGTACTCCCCATTGGGCGGCTGCTCGTACATTAAGCTCCCTAAGTTTATTGAAACCAAGAAGGGTGTAGTTAATGTCCAAAACAATGATGCGTATTGCTTTGCTTGGGCCATCACGTCGGCGCTATATCCAGCGAGGGACAATGTTCACCTAACGACATCGTATCCACACTTCGAGGCCGTGCTGAATGTTGATGGTATTGAATTCCCTATGAAGCTTAAAGACATTTCAAAATTTGAAGATTTAAATGACATAAGTGTTAATGTTTATGGTTTGGAACGTAGTTATGAAAATGGTAAGGTTAAATTCGAAATAGTAGGCCCATTACGATATTCCTCTAGGAGGTTAGGTCACCATATAAATTTACTATTAATAACGGAGGATTCAGGAAATAGTCACTATTGTTGGATTAAAAATATTTCCAGATTGGTATCGAATCAAGTAACTAGAAATGAGCACAAAAATTTTTTTTGTGACGTCTGTTTACTTTATTTCCGATCTGAAAGCATACTATTGCGGCACCAATTGCGCGATTGTAATCATATATACACCAGCACGCCATCAGTGGAGCTGAAAAAAGATAAACGCGGTAATTATGTACCTGAAAACATACTTAAGTTTCAAAATTATGATAAGCAACTTAGGGTTCCATTTGTAATTTACGCTGATTTTGAATCGATTTTAAAACCAATAGATACTTGCGAACCAGATCCGGAAAAAAAGTTTACTATCCCGACATACCAACATGAACCATATTCTTTTGCATATTTGATTAAATGTTCGTTTGATAATTCATTGACGAAATTTGTAACTTTTACGGGTGATAATGCTGGTAGCGATTTCGTGAAACGGCTAGAGGACGATGTTTTAACTATTTATAATACCTATTTAAAAGACGTTGTTCCGATGCATCAGCTGTCTAATGATGAAATAGATGATTTTAACTCGTCAACTATATGCTCTATTTGCGATGAGCCTTTTCAGGAAGGTGACGTTAAAGTAAGAGATCATTGTCATGTTACCGGTAAGAAAACACCTGGCGCCGCACATAGCAATTGTAATTTAAATTATAAAATCCCACAATTTGTTCCAATCTTTTTCCACAATTTGAGTGGGTATGACAGTCATTTATTTATTAAAGAATTGTATGGCGAAGGTGAGAGGACCGAAGTTATTGCACAAAATAAAGAAAAATATATTTCGTTCACTAAACCATTGTACACCCATAGCTATGTAGATAGAGATGGTATGTTGAGAAAAAATTACATAAAACTTAGATTTTTGGATAGTTACAGATTTTTAGCTGATTCATTGGCTGGACTGTCAGAAAACCTGCCATCAGAATTTTTTGTTGAAACAAGGAAATGTTTTGCAGAAAAAGAAAAATTCGATTTAATGAGGCAGAAGGGGGTGTTTCCATATAATTTCATGGATAATATAATGAAATTAGATCACCCCAATTTACCTTCAAAAGATGAGTTTTATGACAAGTTAAATAATTGCCACATAACTGATGAGGAATATGCTAGGGCTCAGAAAGTTTGGAATGTATTTAAATGTCAAACTTTGGGATCTTATTCTGATTTATACTTAAAATCAGATGTTTTAATGTTGTGCGATATATTTGAAAATTTTAGGGATGTATCACTTAAAGCATATAAACTAGATCCGGCGCAATATTATACATCTCCAGGTCTGTCATGGGATGCGATGTTGCGGTACACTAAGGTGGAGTTGGAACTACTGACAGATATAGATATGATTAATTTCTTCAAAAATAGTATACGCGGCGGTATAAGCCAATGCGTTGAAAGAAAACATATCGCCAATAACCCGTATTTGTCCGAATATAATCCTTTCGAGCCAAAGTCTTCCATACATTATATCGATGCGACAAATCTCTATGGTTATAGCATGAGTCAACCTCTGCCCACGGGAGAATTTGTTTGGTTATCGGCTGAGGAAATTAATCAACTCGATATTATGTCTGTTGATGATCTCGGGGATTATGGGTATGTTTTAGAAGTTGATGTAACATATCCGCATCACCTTCATGATAAACACGCTGATTTGCCATTTTTAGTAGAGAATATAATTCCACCTAATTCCAAAACAGAAATCCCCAAATTGGTTCCAAATTTAAATCATAAAGACAAGTACGTATTACACTATAGAAACTTCAAGCAGGCCATAAATAATGGGCTAATTGTAACTCAAATTCATCGCGTCCTCAAGTTTAAGCAGTCTCGTTGGCTGAAGAAATATATAGACCTCAATACAAATATGAGAAACAATGCTAAGGACACATCCGAGAAAAATCACTTTAAGCGCATGGTCAATTCTGTGTACGGGAAAACTATGGAAAATGTAGATGACAGGCGTGATATTTACCTTAGAACCCACTGGGCAAGTAAGAGAAATTCCCCAGGCGCAAACAACTTAATTGCTAGACCTAATTTTAAGTCTTGTTCCATATTTTCAGAGCACTTTGTGGCTATACATATGGGTAGAACTAAAATTTGTTACAACAAACCACTTTATGTAGGTTTCACGGTGTTGGAATTGTCGAAAGTGAGAATGTATGATTTTTATTACGGCACATTAAAACGACAATTAGGTGATAACATTTCCTTACTTTACACGGATACTGATAGTTTTGTGCTTAAAGTTAAATCAATAAATTTTTACGAATTTATGAAAGGAAATATCGAACATTTCGACACATCTAATTATAAATCGGATAATAAATTTAACCTGCCAGTAAGTAAACCAATATTGGGAAATTTTAAGGATGAGTATCCAAATCAGGCCATCAGCATATTTTTAGGGACAGGCGCCAAGGCCTATTATATTAGATCAGATGAAAAAGAGAGCAAAACCGCTAAGGGCGTAAAGAAATCCGTAATTCAAAACAGCTTAAACATGGTGGATTATCAAAAAATTGTAGAAGGTGGGGGTAAGATATTTAGAAAAATGAATACATTTAGAAGTCAGTTACATGATATCTATACTGAAATGAAAAATAAAGTTGCATTATCTTACAATGATGAAAAAAGGTTTATAATACCAAACACCGCTAAAACTCTACCGTGGGGACATAAAGATATTCAGGAATATCGTAATGGACCTCAAAATACTGTGGCTGAATTTAGATGTAGGGTATCCAATATTGTAAATAATAGTAATGAAGAAGATAAATTAGATTTACTTTTAAGACTATTAGAAGAAATGTAAACATAAATGTATGCATAAGTTTGTAATATATTTGTAACAAAATTACTTAATTTTTTTTATTAATTTCCAACTATCCCTCCCCTACACTTCCTACTCATTATTATTAAAAGCGCTATTTATAATATATTGATATATTAAGAAAGTTTAAGATATAAAAGCTTTATTCTCGGCGAGTCTTCTACTCTTGCTTCTCCCCACTCTTTCCCCACTCTACTCGCTTTGTTCAGATCACTATAAATACTCATCACATGCATGCATAGTTTCATTCTGATTTAGCCAGACCGCACAGAAAAAACATAAAAAATGTCTATCAATATTGCTGACATAAACGCCAGAAAACAAGCCGCAAGCCGCACCCTTGCCATGTTAAATAAAATATGGGGGAAGGTCCAGCCTGATGCCGAACAGCAGGCCGTAATTGACCATGCTATGTTAAACAAAACATGGGGGAAGACCGGAGGTGAATAGCTGCAGCAAGAACATTTAATATTTTCAATATTGTAAATAAAGGTGGTGAAGAACCTATATTAGATTTACTGTTATTATAAGAAATGTAAATTAAGTTTATATTATATTTTAAAAACCTACCTTATTTGCTTAAGTTTGGTACATCCCACATACTTAAAACACGTCAAAGTATTTGTGTTCAGACTATACCTCGTATACAATTAATTTACAATTTATATTTTTATTCGAAATAGGATACCCTTTTTACCTTATTATCTAACCTCAAATATTTATGTAACAGATTTTAACTGCAGTGATCAGTGATCTCATTTCATATTTAAAACACATGGCCTTTCTTACGAACACGTATATCTATTCAAGCAATTAATTCAAATGTAACATGCCGCCTCACTATTAGTTATGACCCTTACAAGCCGAGCCCTTTTACCTGGAATCAGATAACTCTTCTTCAACCGCGGTGTGGTATTTAAAATACTAGTCGATCTGTTCTAAGCTGCGTTATATTTATCTTCATTTAGCGAATTAAATAATTATTATTGATTGACAGGTTATTAATGATTGATAGGTAATTAATGATTGACAGGTCATTAATTATGCATAAGGTAATTAATGATTGACAGGTAATTAAAATGATTAATGACCTTTGGCGGCATCATTGTCGGCATCATCAAAGGAAAATTTGGTTCCCAGGCCATAGTGCCGGAGGCCGGAGGCCTCCACGGGCGAAGCCCGCCCCGGCCGAAGGCCGGGCCCGGCCGCAGGCCGGGCTTATAGGGCCCGGCCGGAGGCCGGTTTTTTTTCCCCACTCCCACTCTCCCCTCCACTTTCCGATCGCTATATATACGGGAACAAGACCTGAGAAATTCAGTTTATCACAGCTCCTCGCTGAGTAAACAACTGGACGATGGGCGATTTTGATGATATTTTTTTTGGTCAGTTGTTTAGAGAAGCGATCCTCAGAAGGCTGGCCTGGCGGGCACAACAATTGGATCCGTCGGAAGAGGAGTTGGGCCCTTGCGACTCATCTTCTGCTTGCCCTCTGCCAAGGCCGCCATCACCTGCGGGGCCTTGCGATAGCACCACGCAAGTGGTGGATATCGACATCGGTGATGTCGATATGAGTGGCTACGAGTCAGATAATATATCGGTGATCGATATATCGTCTGATTCGGATAGCGATTCCGGCTCGGATTAGGGCGTATGCTCTAGCCGCAAAAACGGCCCTTTTCAGGGCCAACAAAAAAAACAAAAAAAAAAGGTGCCATGAGCGTTATAGAACTTATGGGGACAGAAGAAGAAAGTGGTGGGCTCCAGGAGCCCGCCCTCGTACCGTTAGGCATCGGGCTATTTGTACCCGCTATCTAGTGAAACCGCGACCAGGAGAACCCTTCCCAACTCCGCACTCCTAAAAATTAGCGGGGGCCGAATTCCTTTTTTCTTTATTTTTAATTAGTTACAAGCATCATTGTAGGCATAGTTACATTTGTTAGTGTGTACATTCGAACTTAAATATAGAATCTCTCAAAACAAAGTAATATAATTAGTATTTAGAGTATAGTAAAAAAAATAAAAATTGGATAATCCCTTAAAACCAAATTATTAATGTTATAATAACGTAAACTAAAATGAAATAATCTAATAAGAAAAACAACTCCTTAAGTTAGATTGTGTGTTATATACATAGTAATTAGTAAGCAAAAGAAAGAGAGAAAAAATAAAAATATAGTTATAGTATAGCTTTAGAGTTAGTTAGAAGAAATACAGTTAAGTAAGAGTAAAAAGCGAAAGATTAATTTGGTTGTACCTACATGGTATCCGTTTTTAGAGATCGCGCAGGATCATTGGTCAGTGATGAGCCTGTCGTTCGAAACAGCGTCCCTTTGTTGTTTATTCCCCCGGGTCGTCGTCGTCAAGTAGTTCGTCCGCCCATTCGTTAATCCAGCAAGCCAGATCTTTGTCTGTAAGGTCTATGTCTTGTGGTAGGTAGTCAAGTCTTTTTGTGTCGAGTCTCTGTCTGAGTGTGGATCTGGCTGCTTGTCTTTGGTCGCTAGTACAAGTGTAAATAATGTGGTCTGTGTCTTCTGTCGTGTCGTCGATGTCGCAGGTACCGTCTGTATCTTGTAGGTTAAATCTGTGGAGATAGGCTTTCATATTTCCGTGGCCTGTTAGTATTTGGATGGCTTTCCTATTTAAGTTTAGGTGTTTATGTCGTGCCGTTTTTATGTATTTGTAAGTTGTTCGTCCTGTTTGTCCGTTGTCCCATGTGTCTTGCCATATGCTCATTATTTTGTCGTGTCTCTTTCGTCTTATAAATGTTTTGTCGGTGTATTGTGTGTTGTCGGTCGGGTGGTTGTGGGCCTCGTCTGCTAGCCTGTGGGCTCTTTTGATGCCTGTTGTATTCCTGTTTGCGTGAGCGAATGTGATTTTTGTGTTGTGGATTGTAGCCTGTTGGTTTAGTTTTTGTATTTTTATCGCTATTTTTTGTGATGTGTTTGTCTTTTTTAGTGTGTCAATCGTGTTTGTTGAGTCTGTAAGTATTTGTATGGTTTTTGACCTGTATGTGTCGATGTTGTCTGTTATGTGTTGCATTGCTTTTAGGATCCCTAGTAGTTCTAATGTGTTTATATCTTTGTCTGTGTCAACTTTTGTCTTGATGTCGGTGTGTGTATGTTCGTTTTGTATTGATATGGCTATTGTCTTGGAGTCCCCTTTTATGCTGGCGTCCGTGTATATTGTAATGTCTGTCGTATGTTCGTTGTTTCCAATTTGTAGGTGTCTGTAGGCCGGATGGGCTTTGTCTGTTGTCTTTGTTCTGTTGTTATTGATTTCGTCATGCATTGTGTTGTATGTGAAGTGGCTGGCTCCTGCGTCTGCTGCCAGTGGTGTAACTCCTGCTAGAATCGGTAGTGTCAGGTTTGGTGTTGTCTTGTAGGCTTTGGTAATTCTTAGCAGGAATGGTCTTTCCGTCGCATGTAAGTGTCTTGTTATCCTGGTGTCTTTATGTCTGTGTCCCCATACCTCCGATCCATATAGGACCATGGGTTTTATCCCATGCTCGTACATGTATCGGAGTATGTCAGGTCTGCGTCCCCAGTTGCGTCCTGTGATGGCGTATAGTTTGTTGGCAATATCGGTTGTCTTTTGTCTTGTTCTTTTTACGTGTTCTATAAATGTCAGTTTGTTATCTATCGTGAGTCCAAGGTATGTAACGTGTTCCTTTATGTCCATATTACGTGTCCCGTCTTTGATTCGTGGTGGTCTCGTGTTGTTGTTGTGAGGTATGAACATTAGTTCTGTTTTGGTTGTGTTGTATGTCAGTTTGTTTTGTGATGCCCAGCTTACGCATTTGTTCCATGTCTGTGTCCATTTGTTCTCTAATTGTCTAAGTGATGTTCCTCCAAGTAGTATTATTTGGTCGTCAGCGTAAGCTTGGTATAGGTCAATGTCAGTCATGAGTGTTTCTGTCATGTCGAACCAGTCTTCCATGACGAGCAGCCAGAGTATGGGCCCAAGGCTAGACCCCTGGGGACATCCTCTTGCTGTCTCGTCTGTTATGTCTTCTGTCGTAATTCGTCTGTCTGTTAAGAAGTTAATACATGTCATTGCTAGTTTGTATGGTA
Organism: Psylliodes chrysocephalus; assembly: GCA_927349885.1. Taxonomy (NCBI): domain Eukaryota; kingdom Metazoa; phylum Arthropoda; class Insecta; order Coleoptera; family Chrysomelidae; genus Psylliodes; species Psylliodes chrysocephalus. Next base: position 46,868,954 of record OV651818.1, on the reverse strand, counting down.
CGTTGCGTCTTTGTAGTATCTCTGCAATTTTTGGTGTCCATGCTGTATTAAATGCGTTTTTTAGGTCTAATGTAATTGTCAGTGTATGTCTTTTGTTTTTGATGTTGTCCTTGATCTTGTTCGTAACGTTGATAATTGCGTCTGTAGTTGTCCGTCCTTCTCTAAATCCGAATTGCCTGTCATTAAGTCCGTTGGTAGTTTCTAGGTAGTGTGTTAGTCTTCGTGCTAGTATTTTGTCCAGGATTTTGCCCATTGTCGGTAGTAAACAAATCGGTCTTTGTCCCCCGTCTTTTTTACTTAGCCATATCATGTCTGCGTCTTTCCATGTTTTAGGGAATGTCATGTTTGTCCAGCAGTTGTTGTAGAGGTTGTAAAGTAGTTGTGGGTGTGTATCGTTAATGAGTTGTAAGGTTTCCTTGTTTATACCGTCTTGTGCTGTTGCTTTGTTAGGTTTCATGTCTTTTAGTGTATTTGTGATTTCTGTCATTGTTATTTCCGGTTGAATGTCGTGGTTGTCGAAGTTGTATGAATTTTGTCGGAGTGTTTGTTGTTCTAGTGTGTCCTGTGCGATTTCGTCTGTTGGGAAATATTTAGCATGTAGATATTTGATTGTATCGTGTTTGTCCTTTGTCCACGTTCCATTTTCTGTTTTTATTGTAGTGAGGCTGTTTGGTTGTTTTTTCTTGCTGCCTATTATTTTGTAGGCTACTCCCCATGGGTCATTAGGGTCGTTGTCTGTTAGTATTTGTCGTAGTGATTGTCTTTTGTGGTCTTTGATTTTTGTTTTGTAGTATTGTCTTTGTCTTATATAATCGTCGTATTTGGTCTGTCTTATAAATGCATTTTGTTCTGTCTGGTATCTTTTACGTGCCTTGTTTGTGTCCTTTCTTAGTTTGTCAAGTTCCGTTGTCCACCATCTTTGTGTTTTTTTGGTCTTTGTTGTCGTGTTGTTGATGGTGCTGTTCTTTAAGGCTTGTTGTATTTTTTCTTGTGTTTGTTTGGCTGTTTCGTGAGTGTCGTCTTCGTGGTTAGTCCAGTCCGTGTTTTCTATTTCTCTTTGTAGTATGTTTTTATTTATCTTGTTTATGTTGAATTTAGTTTTTTTTGTTCTCGTAGTGTGGTGTTTTACTTTGTCTGTGTTGTATGTAACGTATTGGTGGTCGCTTAAGGTGTCTTCGTCTGATACGTCCCAGTCAAGTATGTTTGTATGTCTTGTAATGGTAAGGTCTACCCAACTTTTGCCTCTGTTGGAGTTGAATGTCGGAGGGCTGTCGTGTGTATTATTTATTGTCATGTCGTGTTGTACTGCCCAAGTCATAATGTCTTCTCCGCGTGTGTCTGTTAATGTGCCTCCCCAGCTGGCGTTTTTGGCGTTCATGTCTCCCGCTAGTATGAGCCGTGATGTGGTATTTTCGATTTTGTGTTTGTGTTTGTTTAGTCTTGCGTTAATGTCACCTCCAGGTTCGTCGTAAATGTTTATAATTTTTGTTTTTGTTGTGGTTGTTTCAATTGTAATTGTCGTCGTGTTGTTGTCTGTCATTTCTGTGTGAGTGATAGTTTTGTTCGTCCATTTTTTGTGTATTAGTATAGGGGCTTTACTGTCTTTGTTTATTATGTCGTAGTCATGTTGTCCGTTAAGCGTGTGTGAGGGTTCTTGTATAAGTCCTATGTCTATGTTTTCTTGTATCATTTTATTTAATAGTTGGTCTGCAGCTTGTATACCTCTTCCCATGTTAAATTGTATGAATTTCATTTTATGTCAGGAACCCTTCTGTTGTTTTGTCTTGTCTGTTTGTTTTGTGTTTGTGTGTGTAGTTGTGTGTTGTTTGTTGTTTGTTTGTTTGTTGGAGGGTTTTTGTTTTGTGTTTTGTTAGTTGTATTGAGTTTGCGCCCTTGCTTCGACCAGTTTTCTTATGTAAATCGGGCAGTTTGTGTCTCTTGCTTGGTGTCGTCGTGGTGTCAGTCGTAGTCTTTCGCAATTTGTGCAGTTATATTTGTCCAAGTCCTTGTCGCATGTATTTCCGTCGTGTCCGTCACCGCATTTGTAGCACGAGGGCGTTGTCTCTTTACAATGTTTGGCTACGTGCCCATATCTGCAGCATCTAAAGCAGAGTGCTAGCTGTGTTGCTTCATTAACATATATAGTTTGAAAATCTAGGTATATTTTTTCCGATTTGAGTAGATGTTTTATTATGTCCGTTGGTCCTCGTAAGTATACGTTTTCTTTATAAGGGTTCCTGCACGGTCTTGTCGATACGATGTTTAATAGTTTTAGTCGGTCCCCAAAAAGTTTGTCTAGGTCGTCGTTTTCAAGTTTTAGTCCGTCTGTGATTTCGTCGTGCGTCAGTGCTTTTCGTATTCCTGTTAGTATTATTGTCGGTTCATTGTGTCTGGTCCCGTCTTTACTGTCAAGTTTTGTGGAGGTTTGGGTGCGTCTTAGAATCTCGTCTTGTTTGTCTTTTGATTGCGAGGTCAGTACTATTGCTGTTCGTGTGTGTCTTATTTGTGTCCCCTCTATGTCTTTTGCTTTGATTATCTTTTTTAGCTCCGTCAGAGTGTCTCCCTGTTGACCTTCCTTTAATTTTATGACTGTGTCGAATTTCTTATATGGTTCAGGGGTGGTCCAGGGTTTTTTGTCCTTGTTGTCTATGTTTGTCGGTCTTTTTGCCAGCTGAGCGTATGTCTTTTGTCCGAGTGCTGGGAAGTCTGTATCGTTTATTGTTGTCGGGGTATGGGGAGTAGCGCTGGTGTTAATTGTTGCGGTGTGAATCTGTTGTGTCAATGTCTTGGTACCTGGTTGTGGATTGTCCTTTATAGCTTGTAATATTTTTGTTTGTACTTGTTTTAATTTGTCTTCTATGTTTGTGGTGCTATTGTCTCCTTTGTTTCTGTCGTTCTGTTTTAAGTCGAAGTTTTCTTTTTGTAATTTATTTATCTCCGTCTCTTGTACTAGAAGGAGAGTCAGTATGTCTGTGTAGATATTAGTAATTTCGTCCATGGCCGAAAGGACCGTTTTTTGTTCTTTTGTCGCGAAGGCTATTTTACCCCGTCCTTCGGGCGTTGTCCGTATTACCGCTTCTCTAATTTGTTTTTTCAGGTCTTTTATAGTGTCTGTAGATGTCTGTATAAGGTTTTGTGCTTGTGATTTTGTCTGTTTGGGGTCGCTGTTTCGACCGCCGTGCTCGTCACTCACCTGAGGTGTAAACACTCCCGCACTCGGAACCGAACTTGTCGCGCCACTCGAATTTTCGTTCTCTTTTTTCCTTTTTTCTTCCTCTTCTTGTCTGCGTTTTTCTTCCTGTGCGGCCTTATTTTGTGCCTCTTCTCTCCGGCGTTTTTCTTCCTTTAGTTTCTTTTCCTCTTCAGCTTTTGCCAAATTTTCGATTATCTTTGTCAGGCGTTTGTCCTCTTCCAGTCTCCTTTTTTTTTCTTCTTTCTCTTCTTCCTCCTCCTCTTCTGGGCTTTTACTGGTCTGGTCTGCAGCGACCTCTTTTTGGTCTCTTTTCTTTGAGCTTTCTATATTGGCTTGGGTCGCTCTCTTTCTTTTGGACGGTGCTTCTAAGCCCTCGTATTTTTCGGGTGATTCCGATGCGATCGATTGCCTGCGAGCGACTGGTGGGGATCTATTCACTGAGCTCTTCCTGGAGATCACCCCAGTTTTCTTTATCTCATCCTCAGCTAGTTTAATGGAGTTGTCTAGATCCTCCATTTCTGTGCTTGGTTTTCCTTCTGCCATTTATATATGTGTGTGGTCAGATTTTGGAAAGTATGTGGAAAGTTATTTTTGTAGAAAAAAAGGCTGATTCCTGCTATGCAGGAGTCAGCCTTATAACTGGGGTCGGAGCCCCGCTCGCCCGACTTGGAACCCCGAGTAAGGTTGCCGGGTTTTTGCGGAGCACTTCGCCTGTTTGTTCGTTCGATTTATTGGTGGTAATTCTGTTATTGTCTGGTGGCTATTTTGTTTTGACTTTAACGTTCAAATAGTAGCAATACTCACAGTTTTTTCTACCACAGTATGTAGACTTAACTCCGGTTGTGTTTCACTACCTGCGCGGCGAAATCGCGTTTTCGCACACGTTCGCGCAGGTTTGGGGCCCTCACCTGCGTTGACGGGTACACACACGATTTTTTCGCGTCTGCGCGTCGGCTTTGATTTTTGCACCGGAGCACTAGGGCTCTTACACTGTATAGCTAACTGTTCGATATCTCTCGAGGTACTCGGTTTTGCTCACTGCGCACTAGTTTTGTCCGATATTAAGTCTCGGGCTGCGCGGCGGTATCACAATAACTTCACGGTTCCACGCAGGTTTGGGGCCCTCACCTGTGTTTTGACGTATAGCCGTTGTAATATTCTCGCGCCTGCGCGTCGTCTCGAAAACTTTCACCGGAGCACTAGGGCTCAACTTATCGCTAACTGAGTTTATCACGAAATTTAATGTGTACACACACGTCTGCTCTGGTCGATGTCCAAAGCAGAAGTATGGGGACATAAAGATATTCAGGAATATCGTAATGGACCTCGAAAAACTGTGGCTCAATTTAGATATAACGTATAGGCTGGAGGCGCACGCGGGCGAAGCCCGCGCCCGGCCGATTTTCTTCTTTTTTCTCCCACTCCCACTCTCTCCCCTCCACTTTCCGATCACTATATATACGGGAACCAGATCTGAGAAATTCAGTTTACTACGGCTCGCCGAGTAAACTATTTAATTCTTTTCGAGTTATTTTTTCAGTTCTCAGCAGTGTTTCAACATGACTTCAATCGAAGAGACGATCGCCGCAGCTAACTCAATCATTTCAATCGATGCTGTGGAATTCGATTTTGAGGAAATCTTCAAGGAGTTGACGGTTCCTTCACCGGTATCGCCGATGGAGCTGTCGCAAGTGTGCGACATCCCATTACCGGCCCCGTTACCGGCTCCTTTGCCGCTCCCGTCACCAGCTCCGTTACTAGCCCCAGTACCGGTATATGATAGCGGAGACGATTTTGAAGCGCCCAAGAAGATCCGGGTCCTCAGCGATGTACGCGTTGATACGCTACCCTCGTCAGCCACATTGTCAAAGCTTGTCGGCACAATGGAAGATGCGCCCTGTAGGTCGAAGCCAACGAGACCGCGGGTGGTTGTGCCGAAGAGTAGAAAGCCGAGAGCCACCGCAGCGAAACCAAAGACCGCGCCAGTAAGGAAGTTGAAGGCGGTAGCCTCAACAAGTGCGGCGATACCAATCCCAATACCGCCCAAGGATGACGCCGAAGAAGACAGCATGAGGAGGAAAATCAACTCCGCCGCCACCGTCCTATTGAATAAGGAGACGCGGTATAATGCTGATAGGGAGCAGTTAAGTATCACTGAAGCGACACTAAAACAGCTGAGGATGGAGGTGGATGGTATGGCGAGAGATATGGAGGTTACCTTAGCGCCACTTCAGCGCGAGACTGAAGGATTGGCAGATGAAGATGCCCGCATCCAACGGCACTTGGTTGACTTGCAACGGCAGATGGATGAGACCATTCATCGTCGGAACAATGTGCGCCAAAGGCAGTTGGATGTGGGCATTGAAATTGCTAGGGTCAAAGAGACCCAATCGGAGTTTGAAAAAAAGAAGGGTGCATATGATATGATGCAGGGCCGGTATCGCGAACTTATTGAGCGGGCGCGCGTTAGGAGTGCGGACTACACAAAGTTTTTGGATCGCATTGTGTTGCATAAGGACAGGTAGACATTTTTTGGTATTTGTTAGTTTATTAGTCGTGGAGATATGCCTACAGGGGAGCTAACCACGTTAAAAAAAAGCAGCGCGCCATGAGTTCTATCTCCATATATTATGATTAGTTTATGATGATAGGCTAGTTGTAATATATAAGATGGTGTGGAAACGAACTCCCCAATATACTTCTTTACAGACTGCTGATGCTGCCGCTGTCGATGGTGATGGAGAAAGTATGGGCTACAAACAGTTTCTGGGGCACATAGTTTTGCATAAGGACAGGTAGACATTTTTTGGTATTTGTTAGTTTGTTAGTTGTGGAGATATGCCTACTGGGGAGCTAACCACGTTAAAAAAAAGCAACGCGCCATGAGTTCTATCTCCATATATTATGATTAGTTTATGATGATAGGCTAGTTGTAATATATAAGATGGTGTGGAAACGAACTCCCTAATCAGAGCCAAACAAAACAACAAAATTTTAAGATATAAAAGTTTTATTGTCGAAAGTCTTGCACTCTTAATTTTTACTATTTAATAATATAATAGCGAAATTTTAAGATATAAAAGTTTTATCACTGAGAGTCTTCCACTCTCGCTTCTCCCCCACTCTCTCCCCACTCTACTCACTTTTTTTCAATCACTATAAATACTCATCGCACATATGCATACAATCATTCTGCTTCATGATGTGCGATTCTGCAAGTGGCTCTGGTTTCAGCCCACCCGGACTATGTAGGACAACCATCGCATGGTTGTTTCCGACCACGTCGGAAGAGGAGTTGGGCCCTTGTGACTCAACTTATTCTTCTCCCCCTCTGGCAAGGCCGCCATCACCTGCGGGGCCTTGCGACAGCACCTCGCAAGTGGAAGTGGCGAATATCGACATCGATGATGTTGATATGGGTGGCTACGGCTCAGACGATATATCGTCTGATTCGGATAGCGATTCCGACTCGGATTAGGGTGTATGCTCTAGTCGAGAAAAACGGCCCTTTTCAGGGCCAACAAAAAAAACAAACAAAAAACGGTTCCTTTTAGAACCAGCAAAAACTAGCGGACTGCTCAATGGGCTAAAAATTATAATTTTGCGTCAATTGTAATTTAAAATTGGTCCCACTCAACATCTATCCCACCATATTTTTAATGGTAGAGTAGAAGATATTTCGTCTTCCGAAAAAATAATATAAGAATAACAGGAAACTATTATTTTATGTTTGAAGAATTATGTACAGTTTTAACCCAAATACTCATCTACTAGAATGGGCGTGAGCAAGAAAAATAGAACTTATTGCTAGCCCAGACAAAAAAAGTTTGCATTGTTAAGGTTCGAACTATCTATAACATCCCCCCACCTCAACATCCATCCGCCAACCTCTTAATAAAAGAGTTCCTATAGCCTCAGATATTCAGTTGTCTAAATTCAGCTTGAAGGCCCTGCGCTACTATGAATAAATTAAATGATACTTGTTCTATGAGTAAGCGCCTTACTTGTAAGATTTGTGGCGATAAGGAGGTGCAAATGGTTTTTATACCATGCGGGCATGCCGTATCTTGCGTGAGTTGCAGTCAATCCGTAGTTATTTGTATTATCTGCAGGGCGCCGATTAATGCTAGAGTAAAATTTTTTCTGACTTCCAACTTTCCGGAACTAGCCGAACTCAACTGAGCGCGGTGTAATGCAGGGGAGGTGGTAAATTCGTGGGTTGGTGGAGTGGAGGTGGAAATACATAACATATATAAGGAGGTCCCGACCACGTACCAGCATCAGACATTTAAGTGTAGCTGACCTGACCACCGTCATGAACAACCAAAATGAATACCAGGGTGAAGAAGATGAAGGAGTTAGGGAGATCATTCGTCAACTGGCCTTAGTAGCGCGCTTTGATGCCAACAAGCCAGGAATTGACGAATTTTGGGCCGCCGTAGAACGTGATGTAAGTTTTTAACTATTACCTTATGTTTATAAAATTACTACTCATTATGCTTATAAAATATCTAATCAATATACTTCTTTACAGGCTGCTGATGCTGCTGCTGATGCTGCTGCTGCCGCTGCTGATGGTGATAGAGAAGGCGCGGCTGGTCTAGCTCAACCTGCCGACGAGGATTTGGGCGCTGTTGGTCCGGCACCACCCGCCGAAGAGGGTGCAGACGCCGTTGGTCCAGCCCCACCCGCCGATGAGCCCGCCAGCGACGACGACGATGAGGGCATTGAGGCTGATTGCCCTGGATCACCGACTTCAATAAGAAGGGAGCTGGCTGTATTTCAGGCCAGAGGCGGTAACCACTTCTGCGTTACAACCAGCTCCGTTATTGTGAAGTTGGTTATTCCTGGCATGGAACGGAGCAAACGTCTGTGCAACCCCTGCTTCCTTCATTACGAGCAGATGGATGTCGAAAGAAATCCAAATGCCAGGTACATACATGAGCATCAGCATTTTGTTGTAGAAGGGGGGGATTTGGAGGATCCGCAAACATGCGATGTATGCGCCCGATATATTTCCCACTTCTGCGACACAAATGTTTGCCCTGTATGCATCGGCGCTTGAAATAAAGGAGTCAGGGGTTGCAATACGGCGGCTTTGTTATGCATCCAATGACCCTCTATATATTAGTTTTAGATTTAATTGGTATAGTTTATTATTTAAGCTTTATGTATATATTTAAGTGTAAGTTATTTTATTATTGTATATGTAGTAGTTAATAGGAAAATAAAACTTGTTTTTTTTTAATCTTTATTTCATTTAATATCCATACTAAACAATATCATTTATATTAATCCAAGAGTTTTCTTGCTGTGGGAATCCCAACCACTTCACCAAGGCTTTGTCCCCTTTCGTCCGAATGACCTTTTCCACTAAATAAACATCTTTCCACTTTGTTTTTAATAATTCCAACTCATAAAATGAGCCTTTAATCGATTGACCATTCATATCTTCTAGAATGTATGTTACGGGGTATGTGCTATTTATTTTTCTTATTTTGAATAATTCAGTTGTATAGTTAGCAGTATACCCTTTTTCAAATATGCTTTTATATTTACTTATTCTTACGACATCGCCGACACGATATTTCGGTTTTTTACGCCTTACTTCATTTTTGTTTTGCCTATATTGGTTGAGTTTAGTTGTCGGCAGGACATCTATTGGCTTCATACCTATGATTGAATGCGTGGTGTTATTATACTTATTAATGACGCCGTTTATAATATCTATCCAATTGTATTTCCCTCTCATAGCCATTTTTTTATATAATAGGGATTTTATCGTACGAATCACACGTTCTGCCATTGACGCTTTCATTGTACTATAAGTCGAATAGTGATTTATATCATATGTTTTCATTACTTTCCCAAATTCCTTGTTATAATATTCTGTCCCTTGATCCGTTTGTAGATTTTTAGGATGGTGTGCGCAATTTTGGAGTATATCTAAAAAGGCATTTCTAACATGTAAGCCTGTTATATTTTTTAATGGTCTCGCCCACACATATTTCGTATAACAGTCGATGACAATTAGAATATATCTGTAACCATCGTTTTCATCTTTATAACTTTGCATATCAGCCAAATCACTCTGCCACAAGTCGGCATATCCTTTTACAATAGTCCTTCTCCTGGGAAAATTTCGACGGGCGGATCGGTGGATTTCTTCAATTATTTGGCGTTTAGACATTCTTTCCAATTAAAATACAATTTTTTATTCAAACTTTTCGATCCTTTCTTCCAGTCCTACTATAATTTTCGATAAAACCGACGTATTTTGCCCAATACTTGCTTTGACGCTTTTAAGGTCTCGAAGAATTTCCGTATTACACTTAAATGAATCTATCGCTAAGATCAGTTAAACGGTTCTCTAATATTATAGTAAAACTTTTTATGCCTTTTATTTCACTTTCCAAATTATCAACTTTAGTAATAACTTTTAAAATATTACTTTTTGTAGTGGTAAGTATGTCCTCAAAAAATTCTCTATTGTGCTTCACTATTTGTAACATCGATTGGTATTTAACATTAACATCGCTAATACTATTGCTTGACACAGTTCGATGTTCAAATACTAATTTCTTAAGTTCACTCTGCTGTTTTTCGAAATAAATTGTAGCTTCGCGTAATATGTTTTTAATGGATTCCGCTAAAGCTTTTAAAACGAGATCTTTTGCTTGCCTAGTAACATCGTCAACATATCCAACTGTTACAGCGTCGGTCGATTGTTCTGGCTCTCCAAGGTTTACCAACCGTTTGGTTTGCATATCATAATTACCGTCATCTGTTAATTTGAATCCAAGACCCCTTTTTTCTCGAATAATTACTCGTTGATTTTTCTTTTTTCTTCCGAATTTATCTACAATGTTTCTTGAAGACATTCCGTTTACGACTGACCTCTACAGCGCATGTAATTAATATATTATTCGCTCTTCTCTTAATTCTTCAATTATTGATAAAATTTCATTATCGAGCCCAGTATGACCGGCTTGCTTTGAACTCCATAATAAACGCAATCTAGCCACCAATTCTCTCGGCTTGTTCCAATAAACATATGTGGGTTTAGAGGTCATTATTTTTTTGTATTTAGGTATTTTTGAAAACCCTTTACCCTTTACCTTTGCCGGAGAGAACAATGGTCTAATAATTTTTCTCAATTTATTTACATTTTTGTTACTTAGCCCTTTGGACTCGTCATACTCCTTAAAGGCCGCTCCGGTAAGTTGTAATATTTCCTTATATGTGTTCTTAGTCGCATTACTTACTTTCTTAGGGCTTCGATAAAATAGTAGCTCATATAATTCCGGATTGCCGCGGTAGTCAGCAACTCTTCTATCCCCATCCCAAAACGAGATTTTGCCATCAGAAAATTTTACTTCTAAATTCCCAACCATTGTTTTCATGTCATTGTCCATATATACGCCGTACCGAGTATCATAGTGTTTATTACCTCGCGATATTTCTTCTAAATGTTTATCAATATATTTTTTATCATCATCATCATCATCATCATCATCATCATCATCATCATCATCATCATCATCATCACCGTGGTCGGATATTGCATTTTCAAAACTTTCTTCATATTTTGTCGAGTCCGGTGATATTGACGCGAGTTCCCTTTTTATGCCAGATCTTTCTTTTTTAGTGTTAGCGGGGTTTTCTTCTTTAGTGTTAGAGGGGTTAGAGGTTGCGGCTTTTGAAATTGTTTTCAACGGTTTCGTCAGCGGTTCATACATTTTTTCTAGAGCTTGTAGAGTTTCAACGCGCCCACTTTTTAAGGCATTAAATTTCTGTCTAACCGAATCGGAGACAGCAGCCAGCTCCGATTTGACGTCGAAATGTTTTTTATTGCTATACATTTTAATCGCTGAAACCACCTACCGCCTTGGACGCTACTTGGAAAATAACACGTATTGCATTGTTTATGGGTATATGAAGCTATCGAATCCTTTCTTATATCTACCGGCGCTTATATCTTTATCTTTATCGACCACTAGAAATCCATGCTTTTCACCCCAGCATTCAGCACACATTTCCTGAAATTTTTTAAAAGGAACATCTGGAGCTACATGGTCTGAGTATATGTGATGTAGGTTTAAGTCATCTTGTTTAAACATAATAATTAGATTTGCATTGTCTCTAATCAATTGTTTCGGAATCTTCGAATACGTTTGAGCCAAATAAAAACAATCTATATTTCTGTGTCGCCCCATACTAAAATATGATCTAATAACATCTTGCTTTTCACAAATCACATCATCAAATATAAATATAGAATTCGGTTTGGCATCTACTGGTTGAATTATATCTTCATTATTGTTAAACGTAAAATAACCCAACCCTTTTATCGGCGTCAAAACTTCATGCAAGTATTCATACTTCTTCTGGTATAAAGATTTTGAATAAATATATACGTTTTCAAATCGTAGCCCATTTGGTTGAATGAGTAGTGATAACATCACATTTGTTTTACCGCAATTTGATGGTCCTATTAGAAGGCCGCGTATTGTATCAGGCAACAAAGGGCCGTGTCTGGGAACCTTATTTTCACTAACCCCATCACCAACTTTTTCATCTAAATTCTCTACACAAATACTATTTTGTACTTTGACTATGCGCATCGTTTGACTGTCTTTAGCTATATAAGCGATCACCTCATGTAACATTCATTTAAATGCCTAGCGTCAAACGAGTGCGATCTATCACTAAACGTTATTCAAAAAGAAAGTGTGGAAGAGGTTTTGTTAATTCCCTAATAAATAAATTACCATTTGAACTGCACATACCGGGGTACCAATATTGTGGGCCAGGTACGCGCTTACAAAAACGTTTAGCACGTAACGACCCCGGAATAAATGAATTAGATAAAGCCTGTAAATTACATGATATTGCTTACTCTAAAAGTGCAAACGATTTGAAAGCTAGACATATTGCTGATAAGGACCTTTAAGAATTAGCTTGGACTCGGTTTAAAGCTAGCGACGCGTCAGTTGGTGAAAAAGCAGCTGCCTGGACTATCACAAATATTATGAAAACAAAGCGAAGTTTTGGTATGGGCCATAAATTACGGTCTAGGAAGCGGCGTCGCTCTCGCTCTCGCTCTCATCTCCCAAAAACGACGCCTGTATAGACAATACGTCCGTACACACGACCCTGTCATCAAAACAGAATGGAACCGTCTCAACGCCCTGATCAGGCTCCAAATCAACCTGCACAAACAGCAACAATGGATCAATACCACATCTAATTTGGATCATAGAGACGGCTCCAAGTTTTGGGACAAATTCCGGATAATCACGGGTCAAAAATCCAAAACCCACTCCCACCTCCTAATCGACGGTCAAATCCACTCCACCCCCGACGAGAAAGCCCTGGCCCATAAAACCCACCTCGAAGCCACATTCAGAACCCCCGACAACCCCCACTTTGACGAACAATTCAAAATCGAGACCGAACATCACGTCCTTCAGACACTTGCCGCCCCACTCCCCCCTTTGGATGTCGAAAACCCCCTCACCGCCCCATTCACCCCCCAAGACATCCAATACGCCTGCCAAGCAGGCAAAAACACGGCCTCCGGGCCTGACTCCATCCACAGGAGAACTCTGAAACATCTCCCTGAAACCATATTTCCTATTCTCACTCTTATCCTAAACTCCTGCCTCTCCTTATCCTATTTTCCACTTGCCTGGAAATCCGCAAACACCATTTTGATCCCCAAACCAGGCAAGGACCCCAAATCCCTAAATTCATACAGACCCATCTCTCTCATATCAGTCCTAGGTAAACTCCTCGAGCTTCTGCTCAAGGAAAGAATCTGGGAATTTTGTGAAGAGAGAAACATCATACCCCAATCCCAACATGGTTTCAGACCCCACCACTCCACCCAGGACGCAATATCATCCCTTCACACTACCGCTGTCACAGCGGTAAATTCCCAGCACATCTCCTCAGCTGTTCTCCTAGATGTTCAAAAAGCCTTTGACCAAGTCTGGCATGCCGGACTAGTCAAAAAACTTATGAACATAGGTCTCCCCCCCCAAATTTCGAAACTCATACACTCCTACCTCTCAGACAGAAAAATTACAGTCAAAGTGGGCAACTCCTTATCCGAAACATTCACCCCACTAGCAGGAGTCCCACAGGGCTCCGTCCTGGCCCCCCTCCTCTATCTCATTTATACGCACGACATTCCCCCCCCAAACCACCCCACATCCAAATGCCTGCTATACGCAGACGACACAGCTCTAATTTCGGTAGCCAAAAATTCTAACCAACTAAATATTCGAACCCAAAATCTGTTAAACCGGTACTCTCACTGGTGTAGCAGATGGAGGGTCTCATTAAATCCACAGAAAACTCAATTTATCGTCTTCAAACACCCAAACTCCAAAAGAACCTCTCAGAACCCCCAACTCGTAAACGTAAATCTCCTAGGAGTCAGGCTAGCTCAACAGACCGAAGTCGACTATTTGGGGGTACGATTTTCTCGTACTCTTAACTGGTCCTCTGACGTCCAACGCACTCTTGATAAGATGCGAAAGCGAGCCAGTCTCCTTGGAGCTTTGTGCGGGCGAATAGGGCGCTGTAACCCAGATACCCTCATCCATACTTACAATTCCTTCATCCGACCCGTTGCCGAATACAGAGCTATACCCTACGGTGTACTTCCCACACACCTGTCCCACAAACTCACCACACTCGAGAGACGTATCCTCAGACGATGCCAATACCTCCCCTATCGCTCCCCCAGCGGAGAAGTCTTTTTAAACACCCCCAACACCCCCATCCTCACACGTTTCCAGTCCCTCAGGAAACAATACGTCTCTCGCACGCTGAAAGGCACAAACACACACTCCCAAAACACACTTCGCACCCCTTGGCGACCCAACCAACTCCCCCTCTTTCGAAGACCGAAAAGAAAATTGCCACAGCCGAATCTAAAACTCCTCACAGACGCCCAAGACCTCCCCCTCACCGCTGAACTCCAGGATCTGCTGGAATCAGCCCCGCTGAGTATAAGATAAACCTCCCAAATTACTTAATTAGAAAATCAAAACACATGTACAATATCGTGGTTTAGGTTTTGTGGTTTTCCTAAATCATATTCCCCACCTCATACATGGACCTGTCCAATTATGAGGTTGGAAATAGCAAAATTGGCGATATTCTTGGGGAACAAACCTGCCACACAGGTCCCACACACACGCGCACAAAATTAGGAATTAGCTAGCTAGGTTACTTTTGTAATCAGGGCAGACCACCCTGAAAAGGAGGATAACTCCTATAGCAGGGAAATAGGAAAACAATATGTCCTAGAAAATGTAAAACACTTAAGATTTCCGCTAATAAATCAAAAAAAAAAAAAAAAAAAAAAAAAAAGTAACATTCATTTAAATGCCTAGCGTCAAACGAGTGCGATCTATCACTAAACGTTATTCAAAAAGAAAGTGTGGAAGAGGGTTTGTTAATTCCCTAATAAATAAATTACCATTTGAACTGCACATACCGGGGTACCAATATTGTGGGCCAGGTACGCGCTTACAAAAACGTTTAGCACGTAACGACCCCGGAATAAATGAATTAGATAAAGCCTGTAAATTACATGATATTGCTTACTCTAAAAGTGCAAACGATTTGAAAGCTAGACATATTGCTGATAAGGACCTTCAAGAATTAGCTTGGACTCGGTTTAAAGCTAGCGACGCGTCAGTTGGTGAAAAAGCAGCTGCCTGGACTATCACAAATATTATGAAAACAAAGCGAAGTTTTGGTATGGGCCATAAATTACGGTCTAGAAAGCGGCGTCGCGGAACAAAAAGCAAAAAACGAATTGCTTTCGGTAGAGGAATTGTCAGTAAGATTAAAGGGGTATTAAAGACATATGGCGGACAGAAAATGGGGGGAAAAACACTCAGGAAGATGGCTGCATCATCTCTCATGGCTGCCCGAAAATATGTTAAAGCAGCCGGGGGAAAGAGAAAAATTATTATTCCCCGTATTATACCGATACCAAAAACAGGTGGATTTTTACCATTAATACCTATTTTTGCTGGATTATCTGCATTGGGGAGCTTGGCAGGAGCGGCGTCCGGAATCGTCAAAGCAGTGAACATCGCTAAAACAAATAGTCAACAATTAACAGAAGCTAATCGACACAATAGAACCATGGAAGCCATCTCTCTAGGAAAAAACGGTAAAGGATTATACTTAAAGCCCTATCGAAAGGGGTTGGGCCTTTACATGAAACCATATCGGCCAAAAAACTCGTAAGTTCACTACCTCGAAGACCTCTCAGTAATTTAGACATACAATCTTTTGCCAAAAGATTCAAGATTCCCTACTTTCGAGGTGTGTATATGAGAGATAGTTTACCAAACTGCGGGCCACTAAGAAACGAATCAGCCATTGTCAATTTGGATAGTAGTAGTGGGCCAGGAACACATTGGGTCGCTTACAAGAAAAGAGATGCGTCATTAATATATTTCGATAGTTATGGTGATTTACCCCCACCTTCAGATTTAATTAGTTATCTGTATAAAGGGCGTTGGCCGGTATCTGAAGTTCACTATAATTATAAACGCTACCAGAAGTTTGATACTGTCCTATGTGGACATTTGTGTTTGCAATTTCTTCTCTCTGAAGAATGAATACCCACGATGAAGAACAACCTAAGGATTTTTCTAAAAATGAATCTATTGACGTAAATGATGGTCCGACGGTATTTTTGAAACGCGGGTCAATTGACGTAAGCGATGATCCAACACCAAAACACGTAATTTGTTGTTTTTGTAAAATTCGAGAACTGAAAATTGCCACTAAAAAGCGAGTTTATAATTTATGTAATCGAAAATAGATTTCGAAGTCAGTGTGACATACTTCTTAGCCATGTCAAGAACATTTCATTTGTCGTCCATAGCGTCAAGCATTCTCAGCAATGATTTTTTTCCGCCCATCGAATTGGATGTTAATAAACAGTATGGTCTTGGATTAATAGCATTTTATGCCTACCATTCTATCAAAAATATCACCTCAAAAAATAATATCATCTGTTTAGAGGTGGTAGACCCAGAAAAGTTTTGGGCAGATGTGGTGCAGCGAGAGAAGAGTTGGGCCGAGGAAGGCAGTGCACCGAAAAAAATTAATGTACGTGTGGCACCCGGCGCTTATGAGATTGACGAAATTAATAAGTTCGTCCAAAAAGCTATATATGACTTTCTATATCCGGATACCAAAACTATTTTAAATCAAGGAGAACTTGATGATATGTTTAAATTGTCGGCGAACAACAACACTCTAAAATGTGAAATTTCATCTAAATTTATAATCAACTTTGATTGTGACAACAGTATAGCTAGCCTCTTAGGATTCGGTAATTCGAAGTGCCCGCCAAGGCCTCAAGCTTATGTCTCTACAAGGCCGATCACTATTATGAACCTCCATCTTGTTCAATTGGATTGTAATATTATTTCTGGTTCCTATATAAATGGGAAAGAAGCCCACACCCTTTTTTCATTTGACATAGACGTTGAGCCAGGATACAAACTGACGAAGGAACCTCATAACATTATTTATCTACCAGTCATACCTACCGGTCGGCAATACCTAGACAACATTACTATCCGAGTTGTAGACGATAACGGCGAGTTGATTGACTTTGGAGAGGAAACTATCAATATCACACTCGAATTAAAAGAGATAAACTAATATGGGATTCTGCTTCAAACCACGATATTCAACTAGCGCCCATTTAAATAATCATATAAATAGAATCGAAGGGAAAAACATGAACATTCGTCGAGTAACTGTAAAGCGAAGAAGACTTCTGTTGTCTAATAAAGATTATAAATTTCTTCAATCTATTGGATTCCATATAAGATATTAAATAATGGCTGTTTATGTAAGAAATGAGATGTTGGACGTATTTGAAAAGCCGATCGTCGATAACTCAATCAAAAGATGCGATGGATATATCCACCCGCCTACGGGATCGCCAAATTACAAACATTCTGATACAATCACCTTTACGATCAATAATATGGACCTGAATCTCTTAATTTGCGATAGTTACATCAATATAGTCGGAACATTTAAGCCAAAAGAGGTTAATAAAAAGTGCTATTTGGCCAACAATGCTCTTCCTGGCCTATTTGAAGAAATTAGATATGAAATGGGTGGACAAAAGATTGCTGAATGTCGAAAACCCATTATAACGACAGCAATAAAAAATATGGTGTCATATGGTGAAAAACATGCGAAATTATTAGAAACATCCGGTTGGGGCCTCAGCGAAGAGAATCAAGTTTTGGTTGATTCAACGAGTAATACATTTACAGGTAGAATCTTATTAAAACATCTATTTGGTTTTGCCGAATCTTACAAAAAAGGGATAATAGGTGTTAAGCATGAGATGACTGTAATAATTGCTCGAGCATTCGAAAATTGCTATATAGGAGAAGTCGATGCGGACATAACTATCACTAAAATGGATTGGATAGTCAAACATATTACTCCCGAAAATGATGCGGATGTTCTCATGTATAAAAAAATTAATGACAAACATTTGCAATCCATTAAAATACCACACCATAAATGGGATCTTTATGAATTACCTACTCTAAGGCAAACTTCTCACGACATATGGGCGATTAAAACCACTACATCCATGGAACGACCTAGATATGTAATTATTGGATTTCAAAATACTTCTTTTACTGAGAACAGAAAAGAAGATGTGACGGCGTTTACGGCTGCTGATATAACTAATATCAGATTATATCTAAATTCTGAAGTTTACCCGTTAGAGCGTTGGAATCTAGATGTCGGGAAAAAGTTGGATACTCCCGCTTATTATGCTTATGAAGATTTTCAGCGAAGTTACTACAAAAAGGAAAATCCTGAACCGATGTTAGGCCTGAATAGCTTTAGAGCGAACCCCCTATTCGTAATTGATTG
This sequence comes from Psylliodes chrysocephalus, assembly GCA_927349885.1. Lineage (NCBI taxonomy): Eukaryota > Metazoa > Arthropoda > Insecta > Coleoptera > Chrysomelidae > Psylliodes > Psylliodes chrysocephalus. The sequence continues at coordinate 46,850,803 of OV651818.1, read as the reverse complement.
CAGTATGTATCCAAAACCAATCAAATCTTCAACTGTGGATGTCAAGGTTGAATTCGAAACACGTAAAATGCAGTTTCCCGCCAACACTAAAGCGTATGCGCTTATTATTCATGAAGCTCTTATAAGTTATAATGCACTAGATGGCACTGTACACACCGAATATATGCCATTGTAATTCATATACTCTAATTTACTGTATCCAAACTTATACCTGTGTTCACTTTTAACAAAAATAAAAAGATGTAACCTTTTTTAAATAAAAAACATTTAAACTATGTATATTGTTTTATTTATATTTTAATCACAGATAGATAGATAGATATATTATATAAGTAATCGCTAATCCATTTCGTCATCTGCCTCATCATCAGCCTCATCGTCTGCATCTTCATCTAAACCATGTTTACTCCTTATTTGCGGGGTGATGTATGGTAAGGCCTCGTTCAAAAAGCGTTTCAAACTTAGGGTAACCATCTTCTCACATAATGTATCCAAGTCCAGCTCACATGCATTATATTCGCAGCAAAGACTGCTGCCTTTACAGTATTTCTCATAACAATCGTTTTGATAGGCTACAGCTTCTGGAAACAGCCATACCTCAGCGTCGTAATTGATGGAGTGTAATGCATCCATCGCCAGTGCGTCCAGTTCCTTTCCAAGTCTGCTTATTGCTGATTCTATGTCGATGGCTTTAGGCCAGTGCTCTTCGGAATACATCATCCACATATCGAAATAATCTGAAACAATATTTGACCGTTATTAAATGAACAAATATGGGCCAAGTTATACTTACAATAAAATTGTAGAAATTCTTAATGAAATATTGTGTTTATTAGATATCTATATGTGATTAAAAGTAAAAAAAATATTTACAGTGACTCTACCATGGATTTAACTAATTGATTGCTGGCCAACTAGATCGATTCTTATATGAGACCTAGTAGTTGAGTTGTAACACGGCTTTTCCCCTAAATAGACCATGGCATATTGACCAGTAGAATCATTTATCATAGCAATGACTTCGGATGGCATTATTTCAAAAATGCGCCTCGGTAACCAACACTGGAAAAGCTCCAGCGAATGTCGATCAATTAAATGAATAAGTAAACATTTACCATACCTGGTATCTTTGACCATTATCGTTTTAATAATATAAAGTTGACCTATAACCAATGACTTTAGTTCTCTTTGGTCCAATATTGTGGGCCAGTCTCCAAGTAATTTATTAACCGCATCAATTTGCGTTTGAGCCATAGTAGAATACAAATAAATATTTTTTTACCTGAATAATACACACACAATACTACACTTGGTAACTATTTGGAACTTGTAGACCTTTTAAATTTCACGATTTTAAACTGATTTTATTTGGATGCGGATCCTAGTATATATCCTCTAGAAAATGCCCCCACTTTTTCTCAGCCCTACCCCGATATTTCGGTTAAGCGCGACCGTCTCTAACGCAGGCTAAGCACTCTAGGCACGACGGTCGAGAGTTAAGGACCTACTGCCAACAGTAATCACTAGGAGGCACTTAGATAACATTCATTACATTACATTGCATACAGTAATTACTACCTAAGGTGTACTTACACTTTAATATATGGAGTAATGAGATATATACCCTGTGGGTAATTGGGAGGTACTTATTATGCAATTACAATAATTACTGTATGGCGTGTACATGGTAATTGGGAGGTACTTACTGTGCAATTGCACTTATTACAGTACATGATGTAATTGGGTGGTACTTACTGTGCAATTGCACTTATTACAGTACATGATGTAATTGGGAGGTACTTGCTAATTGCGCGAAGGGTGGGGGGTACTTAGGATAATTACTAATTACCGAATTGCCTCTCTCTGTACCTCTTTCTCATTTCCAGAACCGGCCAATTACATCTACTATTATTATTTGCTGTGGCGCCCCGGGGCGACTTAAAGATGATTGATGGTGCCATTTGACTTACAGGTGAGGAAAACCCGGAAAACCTCAACCACCATCATCGAGACGGTAATGCATAGCGATTTTTTTTAATCTGCATGTCATATCAACAGAAATTGAATTTCTATTAATACGCCACACATCAAATCCTAAACCGAACCATGCAATTTAATTAAAAATCCACATGGTCTGGTCTGGGATTCGAAGCCCAGCAGTCTCAGACTCATAAACTTGCCTATAAATGAATATAAGCGCGTTAGACCGCTACACCACCGTAGAAATCAATTATCGGGTCGGTGGTGTAGCGGTCTCACGCGCTTATATTCATTTATAGGCAAGATTGTGGTCAGAGACAGAGGGGCTTCGAATCATACCCCAGACCATGTGGATTTTTAATTAAATTTTATGGTTCGGTATAGGATTTGATGTGTGCCGTATTAATAGAAATTAAATTTTTGTTGATATAAAAACGGGAAAAAAGTAATTTTAAAAAACCGACTTGAAAATCGTGCAGATGCCAGTACAAATTGAGTTTGCTGATTTTCTTGTAGATGCCATCACCCGATCTGAACCAAATTTATATGGGACCACCCATGAGATACCCCCTTTCTAACAAAAAAGGATTGAAATCGAACAACGTGGTAGAAATAATCGCTGTATATACATTAATGAAAATATTACGACGAATTGAGAACCTTTTTTGAAGTCGGTTAAAAATGTTTAGCAGTATTGTAAACGAACGCCACATCGTATTATACCTTGTCGAATTCATTGTAAAATAAAAGTTCTGAGTTTATATTTCTGTATCTGTATACAGGGTGTTTCCGAACTTGGCTTCCAAATTTGTAGGGGTGGTAGTTCACATAATTTGAGACCGATTCGCAGATTTCATTTTTCCAAAATATTTAAAATAAAAATAATTAAAAATTATAAACACGTACGGCCCTGCACAGCGACGGGATCGCATTGACTCGCGCGCGCTACGCTAAAGCCGGGATCCAACGGCGCGTGGAGCGGCACTCCACGCGCCAAACTTGTTAGTTCCCGCTCCGTTGGATAGGGCAAGCTTGCCAATCTTCGGTCGGCGCGATGAGACCCGTCGTCTGTCGGTAAATCAACACGGTTCAAAGGAGCGCGGACGTTGGCGCGCCACGCGTGCTTCCAGCTCCAACGGCGCGGCTAGGAACGTGGTACTACCAGTGCCGTGGTAACTTTCACCATGGAGTGGTCTAACGAAGTGGTGTTAGAATTTTTATCATTTTATGAAGCCGAGCCGATTATTTGGAACCCACGGGATCCAAACCATAAAAACAGGAACTTAGTTCATGATGCCTGGAGGCGAATTGAAGAGCAAATGAGTGTAAAATGTTCAATCGCAGATTTAAAAAAAAAAAGATTTATTAATGGGAATCTTTCGGAAACTTTTCGACAAAAGTTTTTAAAATAGCCTGAGGGTTATTGGCGTAAATCTTCTAACATGTCTGTGGCACTGTACCTACAAATGATTAAAAAAAAACTATATTATTTGCAGCAAAAACATTAAAATTACAAATTATTCCAAAGTTTATTTTTTATGACTGTCAGACTATGTCTATTATTCCAAGCCTTTTCCAAATGTGTGTAAAATAAGACTCCCTTTTTTTGTTTTCAAACCAAATTGCAGTTGTAGAAAAATTATAGTATATAACGCTTGTGAAAATCAGTTTTAAACACTTGTTTCAAAATATTGTATAATGTACTTACTATCTTGATTTCTATACAAAGACACTCTCCACCATCTTCTTTGTTTTTGTTTTATTTTTTGTCCTCTTGCCATCCTGTAAACCCCTAACATAAAATAAAAGGCTGAGGCAGCAACGATATGCGTCCGCTCACGGTTCATCTTTTCATGCAATTAAACAAAATTATGAATTTTTTATCGCCAACACTGCCTTCGTAAAACAGACTGCAATAGGCGCGTGTCCACATCTGCTCGATCCTCATGCGCCGTGGGAACGGTCCGACCGTTGAGACTAAACTCACAACCCAGGATTGCCATTCCACGCGCCGAGGAGTGCCGCTCCACGCGCCGTTGGATCCCGGCTTTAGAATGTTTTTGAGGACTATTGCGCTACGCGCTCAGGATAGGACCTGCTCTTTGATTTTTATTATACTGGCTCTATTTTGATTATTATAATTTTTTTAGAAAAATGAAATCTGCCAATCGCTCTCAAATTATGCGAACTACCACCCCTACAAATTTGGACGCCAAGTTCGGAAACACTCTGTATAATTATATTAGCTCTTAAGCTAACGATATATTAAATATTTTTTATGTTTTACTTACCACTTGCGGCATATGATCTTCATCGAAAAAAATATGAAATGTGACATAATCCTTTACCAACGAAGAAAAGACGGAACAGTGTCTTAAGTAAGCTATGCTCTGTAAAGTACTAAAAAAATCATATCCAGGTGCATATAAAGCTACACTAATGGGTCCTTTCCATCGCTCTACTAGTGGAAAAATGTTATCCAGAAATCTATAATCACCTGGTACACTCAAAGTTATACTTTCCAGACATTTAAACGATCTTTTAGCTAATATATAGTTTTTTAACACTATGTAATTTCCTCGGAATTCGAGGGATTTTTCTAATACGATATCGTTACATTGTATGTGGTTTTTTGAAAAAAATCTATATTTCTAGATTCAAATTGAACTACAGAAGTTTTTGGAGTTGATAGAAGATGCAGACTGATTATAGTGAAGCTGAAACCCAAAATATAGAATATGTTTTTGAATATCGCATTCATGTTCTTTGAATACACATCACTTACAAACCCACATACTGATAAATTATTACTTTTTGTTGATAAAGAAATCATTGATAAGATAAACTTTTAATAGGTATTAGCACCATTTGTAGTAAATACCTAGAAATTGAATGTGTCGAAATAACATTGCATTTTGTTTATTACATCTCGAGCGTTTTTTTTAGCCACATCGGACACATCTGTCCCATTACATTTGCCGCGTTTGAGAATCCACATCGGATGCATTTTTACATCTCGAGCGTTTTTTTATCCACATCGGACGCATCTGTCTCATTACATTTATGTATACTGAATCACGTGATCAAACATTTACTACATCTCAGATGCATCTGATGGATTCTCAAACGCAGAGTCGATCAAAACAGTACGAAACTTTTGAATTACCGCTATTTTAACATGACTGCTGCGCTTGCGCTCATTACATGATGAAAAGGCCTATTGTCAAACTAGTCGAACAAAAAACTATATGAAGTGTTTCTATTCAGGTTTATTATTATTTTTAAAATTTAATACAACCTGCAGTGCAGTGCAAAACATGGGAGCGTCGCCTTTATGTCGCCTTCAACGACAAAACTTGCCGCTCTCTAGAACGCTCTAGAGCAGGGGGTCTCCAAACTTTTTAGCCTTAGGGCCATACTGATTACTCCAGTAAGTTCCAAGTGCCAAAACCATTTTAATTTTTCTGCAATAGGCCTTTAAATGGTTTGCATGTTTAAAAGGCGGCTATATGAAAGTTTCGGGCACTTTTTACGAATATGGCCGGGCAACAAGCATTGTCACTTCTGTTACCAATAAAATTAAATAAAAAATTAATTAAAACAGTATTGTTATGTGAATTGATTTTAAAAAATACTGAACTCTCAAAATGATTGTAAATTTTGTAGGGTCAAGAACGCAATTCGCAACGGTGTCCCAGTAGATCCAAGTCTAGATAAAGGGAAGTAGTTGAAGCTAGAACAAGACAAGCAACGTAATCATCAAGTAACAAATAATAGTCCTTCGTTGAGTTTTCCCAGATTTTGGCAAAAATTTCCATCAAGGTTTTGGGAAAGTCACAAAAAAATATTGATTCTCCAAAAAGGATTTACTTCGTGTATCACTACGGCATACTCCATAAGAACAACGTTTTTTTGCACCTTTTTTTATTTCTATAAAAATACTTGTTCAATTTTTTAATTATGAGTATAGATTCATTTAAATTTTACTATTTTTTAAATATAAGTGATTGTACCTATTTTTTTTTTAATTGTGTAGAAAATCTGGTGTGTACTGTATGTATATTTTTAAAGACCCCGAAAAACATGGCGGAATTTGAGGCATGCGCAGAAAATATTTTTAACTATTACAAGGGCTATTGTCTATAATTTATAGACTAGTCGCACAGTACGCGCCCTGAGCGAGCATACGCTTGCTAAATTCGCTAGTTGAATTACTATTGTGTATTGTTACGACCATGACACTTGACGAAATCTGGAAGCGGAAATAGGTAGTGGTAGTACCCTCTATCGCTAACAGATGGCGCTAGTAGTACTTTCGAAATCGCAGTAACAATTAAACATTCGTGAATAACCTCAGTGATTCGGGAAAGTTCTAGTGTATCGGAGTATAAAAATGCTAGCGGTGCGACCGCGAGTCAGTCTGTATAGAGAAGGGAAGGAAGCGAAACTGTCTGTTGTGAAACAAAGTAGTGCGTAACCGCGTTTAAAAGACATGTTCGAACCGACCAACGCCCTTACACGTAACAGTATTTTGATTTGACTTGTTTTTGTGTGTGATTTACTAGTATGGAACTTTCAATATTTCGTAATTGAATCCAGTAATAAGGCGCTATATTTGATTTGCAATTAAACCATAGCCATTCTCAAAGAATATAATATTAAACGTCATTATGAAACAAAATAATTTCAAAATTACTCAAGATATACGCCAAATATGCGGACAGAAAAATTTGAAGCTTTGAAGCGCAGATTAAAATCGCAGCAATCTTTGTTTATGGAAGTCAATATTGAACAAGAGGGCTGCAACTCGTGCCATCTTTCGTATGGCTCTTGAAATCGCAAAACGTGAAAAAGGTAAATTTATTTAAAACTGTCAGTTTGTCAGCAAATACCGTTACTCAGGGGCCCGGTGAATGACATTTTCATTGTGCTCGGAGGGTACAAGACATCGCAGAAAATATACCTCAACTGTCTGATAAAATGGACATCTTGAGTGCTTTTCTCTGGCCTTGGATGAATCAATGGATGTGTCAGATAGAATTGACAGGATTTAGAATCAACCGCATGGTTAGTTAATAATAAAAAGGAAAACGTTCAAAAATCAATTAAAATTATTTCTGGACATCTATGAGGGCCCGAAAGAGAAATATTTTACCAATAAAAAAACTACTGAAGAAGGCACTGATCAGTGCCGAAAACTATAACCACACACACGAATTTCATTTTCTACAAACACCTAAAAACCCAAGAACTACAAGAAAAAAACTATAAATTAAGGTGTAAGAATTTTAGAAAAGAAAGCAGAGACTTCCTTTTGTAAAGTACTGAAATTAAGATTTTTCAATATCTTTTTGACGGGATCGGACAAATCGCCGCCGTCGACTCGCCACCGTCATCTCGCCGTCGCCATCTCGCCGCGGGGACAACTCGCCACCGCCCGTCGCGGGGACAACTCGCCACCGCCGACTCGCCGCCGTCATCTTGCCGCGGAAATAATTTCCACCGACGAAATAGTCGCTATAAAGATGGGGAATAGTAGCTTATAATGAATATTGACTAATAATTGAGTAGCCCATATGCAAAACCCGCTATATGCTTCATAACTGAATTTTGGATTTTAACGAAAAACCTATTACTAAATAAAAATAAGACACAGAAAATGTTTTGATGATTGAAAAAATTAAAAATAATTATTCTAAATCGTAGGACTAGTTGCGTATAATCCTATAAATTGCCGAATTAAGTTATTTAGGTTTATATTTACCTACTATATAGCGTGTTTTGCAACTGTATTATGTATATAGCAGGTTTTGCAAGACATAGAGACCGCTATATTGGCTTTTAATAGCTTTCAAAACCCGCTTTTCTATTCGGGATGATTATTATTACTATTATTAATAATATTTTTATTATATTAATAATATTTTTATTATATTAATGATATTTTTATTATATTAATAATATTTTTATTATATTATTAATATTTTTTCATTATTTTGCAAATAGATATTAAAAAACATAAATAGTTAAAGGATTAATTTTTTTTTTTGTGTGTGGGTCATCGGATTCAACTACTATGATGGTCATTTCGCCTTGTGTTCTGTTTGGGCGTTGTAACTGTTTCCCAGCGCCACTTTAAGAACAGCACTGTTAATTAGTACCCAACAGTGAATTCTACCAAAGCATCAGAATTAATTTAAAATAAATAAATACATAAATTGTCATTCCCTATTACAGTTTAAGAAGCACATTTTTTCAAATTTGATCTAGACCAAATTTATATGAGACCATCCCTAACAAAAAAGGATTGAAATCGGACAACGTGGTAGAAATAATCGCTGTATATACATAAAAAAAATATTACGACGAATTGAGAATCTTTTTTTGAAGTCAGTTAAAAATGTTTAGCAGTATTGTAAACGAATGCCACATCGTATTATACCTTGTCGAATTCATTGTAAAATCTTTCTGTATCTGTATATAATTATATTACCTCTTAAGCTAACGATATATTAAATATTTTTTATGTTTTACTTACCACTTGCGGCATATGATCTTCATCGAAAAAAATATGAAATGTGACATAATCCTTTACCAACGAAGAAAAGACGGAACAGTGTCTTAAGTAAGCTATGCTCTGTAAAGTACTAAAAAAATCATATCCAGGTGCATATAAAGCTACACTAATGGGTCCTTTCCATCGCTCTACTAGTGGAAAAATGTTATCCAGAAATCTATAATCACCTGGTACACTCAAAGTTATACTTTCCAGACATTTAAACGACCTTTTAGCTAATATATAGTTTTTTAACACTATGTAATTTCCTCGGTATTCGATGGATTTTTCTAATACGATGTCGTTACATTGTATGTGGTTTCTTTGAAAAAAATCTATATTTCTAGATTCAAATTGAACTACAGAAGTTTTTGGAGTTGATAGAAGATGCAGATTGATTATAGTGAAGCTGAAAACCAAAATATAGAATATTATTTTGAATTTCGGATTCATGTTCTTTGAATACACATCACTTAAACATACCCACATACTGTTAAATTATTACTTTTTGTTGATAAAGAAATAATTGATAAGATAAACTTATAATAGGTATTAGCACCATTTGTAGTAAAGACCTAGAAATTGAATGTGTCGAGATAACATTGTATTTTGTTTATGACAATTTGGGCGAAAGTAATCTGAGCCATAAAAATGCGAATATCACTCATCATCAATTTAATGTTCAAATCTTTTTATTATAGTCAATTATCATAACAATATTTTCCTCCGATTATATAAAAAATGTTATTTGAAATTACACAATAAATTTACATGAAAACGAAAAATGAAACACCAAAAATATGGTTTTACTACTTATTCATTCCCTCTCATATTATTTTAGACATTTAAACTATTATTAGATTAGACATTATTTGTCCTTGTCTACCGCGACCTTTTCAGATCTACTGTGGGACTCCGTTATTTAGAGTATCTGGTCTAGCTTGTTTTTTTTATTAGACTTAGTAACTTTTAAAGTGGCTCTCGCATGTAATTACATGTTTCTTGCTTTTCTTCACTTAGTGTTAGAAACATAATCCAGCCAGGTCATCATACTGACACAGGACGTGGATTGATTTATCCTCTTCTTCTTTACAGAACCTGAACAATGTTGCTTCTTCTGCTGGGTTGATGACACTTATGGGCCTTCTTAGGCGACAGTGTCCAGTAAGAAGACCTACTGTTATCCTAACGATATGTCGTTTTTGAACCGTGTCACAGATCGATCATGTTTTTTCTCAAATTATCGTGCATTAGGGTTCCTTACCTCGTATTAAGGAGAGTGTCCCTGGCACAGCTGACTGACGAAATCCAGGATGCACTGATAAACGAAGAAACGGTCGTGTGAGACTTCTTAGAGACATAAGAGGCATTTGACAACCAGGGTAGGAGACCATCTCCATCTGCACAACCAGAGGATGTCCACTAGGAGGAGTTCTATCCCCACTAATGTGAAGCCTAACCGTAGACTAACTTTTATGTAGATTGACTGACCTCGTCATACCCCGTCAAGGTTGTCCCGATGATATAATCATATTTGCTAGAGGTTAGTTTGAAAATATCCTGTGTGATATTGTCCAAAGGGACTAGAATACACCAAAAGATGATGCTGTGAGGTGGGACTTAGTATAAACCCCATTAAAACAACACTATACTAGCCTTTTTAAGGAAAAGAAACTTCAGTTTCAAAACCGTCCTATTAGACGGGATAGTTATAGAATGGAAGAAGGAAGTCAAATATCTAGGCCTAACCCTGGATAATAAACTAATCTGGAAATACATGAGAAGGAAGTAGTAAATAAGGCAACAAAAGCCATATTGGTCTTTAGAAACATTGCGGGTAAAATATGGGGATGTAACCCAAAAACACTGCAATGAATGTATAAAGTAATAGTGAGACCAATCATCATTTACGGGGCTGTAGCCTGGAGTAACAGGACTACTCTAGTTAATGTCTCAAAAATAGAAAGACTAGCCTGTCCTACGGCTGCAATGGAGGTGATCTTGAACCTCACCCCTCTACTTTTAATGATAGAGAATGTGGCAAAAAAGGACAAGATATAGAATAATGAGGAAGGGAGTAATAAGACGAAAGTCTATTAGCTTCAGAATGGATGACACTTGGGATACACCCTAGGACGTAATGAAAAAGAAATACAATTTTGAAAAAACTTCAAAACCACAGAGCTGGGCTGCAAGAAAGAATGGAGAAGAGTGGAGAATCGTGCTAGCAACTTCAGTGGTTTACGGATCGTTCCAAAACCATAGAAGGAAGTGTATGGGCCTAGAACCAGGCACTCTGAAAGGGAAGATCTTCCAAGTGTACCCAGTTCAACATTGAGAGAAACTATCGCAGACAAGAGATTATCATCATCAAAGTGCTGAACTCTTACGTAATCAGCTCAAAAATGGTATGGAGATGCCTAGAAAAACAAAATGAGCTAGGCGAGGAAAATTCTACGGCAGCGTAGAAGGGCCACATTTTTAATATCTAAATTTCCGTGTGCGAACACGGAATTCCTTGTTCAAACACGGAATTCCGTATTCAAACACGAAATTCCGTATTCAAACACGGAATTACGTATTCAAACACGGAATTCATATTTAAACACGGAATTCCGTATTCAAACACGGAATTTCTTGTTCGCACACGGAAATATAAAATTCCGTGCTTGAACACGGAATTTTATTTTCGAACTATAAATTTAAATGGCGTATTTACAGGTTACTCTTGGGTGACTTGGGGATCTTTGAGAGGGATGGGTAAATACGGATTCATTGAAAATTCTCAGATTTTTACTTTTGCCGTATTTTGAAAAGATGCCTAAATTTCATTTAAATCGGATCAAAATATTGCCCTGTACAGCGTTTTAAGTTTACCCTCCTTGCCTCTCTAGAAAAAAGTGAAGAAATGGTGTGGACCGGTTAAGAATTTTTTTGCTTGTGTTTCTATTAAAAGGTACTATTAAAAATGATGGGGCTATTAAATTTCTGATTGATTTTTGAAATCGCTTATAAATTATAAATTTAAGTGTAACAAAATAGGGGTTACTTTGATAAAATTTACATTTGTTGCTTTTGAGCGCTCGCTTACCTTAATTGTCAAACTATCTAGTCGAATAAAAATATATAAAGTGTATTTATTCAGGTTTACTGTTTTTAAAATTTAATACAACCATCCTTTCGGCCCATAGCACTCGTGAAATAAAAGCAGTGCAAAACATGGGAGCGTCGCCTTCAACAACAAAACGTGCCGCTCTTTAGAACGCTGTAGAGCAGGGGTCTCCAAACTTTTTAGCCTTAGGGCCAAAACCCAGACAACATACCAAATCCCAGAGATATCCCCAGAATATCTTTTGTGGATATCCAATATATCCACAGGATATCAGAAATATTCCGTGGATCTAATATTGATATCCAAATGTCCGTCTATATCCAGAATATAGAAGATAGCATATGGATATCCAGCAAAATATCTAATGAATATCTTCCAGACTACACAAGAAATCCCAGAGATATCCACAGAATATGGATATCCAACCAAATGTCCGTCTATATCCCAGGATATAGAAGAATTCGGATATTCAGCAAAATATTTTATAGGTATCTTTAGTAGAGGTTCATAAGTAGAGTTCATCAAATTTCTAGAGGCTTTTGACGGCTAGACAGAGAAAGCACTACTGACAGGCAACCCGACGGATTTACGCAATGAAAGTACACTCTGCGCATCAAGTATTTCACTATTTCATTCAGACGTAAATGTCAGATGTAAATTTCGCTAAAACATTTCTTTTATTTTCGTTTGTTTTTTGCTCATTACAGTTTAATAGAACCTAAGTATGGAGTTTAATAGCAAATTAAGAGGCCGCGTGATTAACAGTCAATCTCGCGAAATAATAGCCAATGTTATAGAGTTTATGAGAAGAGAAGGAAACTTTAATTCACCTTCAATACCATTTAAAAATGTAAATGATCGTGTTGCTGCAGCCACAGGAGTATCTAAAAACACTGTCGTCCGCATTTCTGGAGAGAAAAAAATAATCGATAACCGTGAGATATCGGAATTTTCATCACCAAGAAAAACCATTAAAAAACCAAAAACAGTTAATGATATAGATGAAGCTGCACAAGAATCAAATTTTATTTTTTTATTATTAGATAGCTATTTTTGTTTCTGAGTTCATTTACAGGCTCAATTTTTTTCCGTTTCTCCTTTTTGATTTTATATGGGGTTTCAAGTTGTTTTTGACTTATTTCGACGTAAATCACAACAACACACTTTTTTTATTAAAGCAAACAAGTGTTAAGAGGTATATGTACGTGTAAACTACAATTACAAAAAATTGATATGAAACCCATGAAACCACCAACAAAAATGTAAAGCTAGCTTCCGTACTAGAACATGGTGTCATTCGTCGAGATAATTTATCGTTTTGTTTAATAGATCAAGAAATGTAAATATTCCCCTGTTATTTTTTATAAAATTATAAGAGAAATAAATTTTTTTCTAAATAGTATAGTTTATTATTTTGTAGAAAAACAAAATTTCGAAAATTTTAGTAATGTTTCAGAAACAACCGTTATTAATAATAGGTACCATTTTCCTTAATAAGGTAGAAATAAAATATAAACTATTTCCACGATTTACAAAGGCCTACAAAAAAATTATAGGTATTTTCCGCTATCCTATAAAATTTATATTTTCTGACTCAATTTCAAAAGGTTGAAGGAATTCCAAAACACCTTTTATGGCATAATAATTATTTTCAATTCTACATACTATCTTTAGCTGCTTTTAAAAACGTTCTAAGAAAGTCCAATCAGACCAATTTAATCCCTAAACTATTCCACACTTTTAAAATTTAATTACCTAAAAATATTAAAAACTATTTAAAATAACTTGTTTAGCAGACTGTACAATAGCTATCTTAGTCACACGTAGCGCGTTCTCTGTCTGGGCGTCGAACACCTCTAGAAATTTGATGAACTGTAACCAATGATTATTGAATAAAGTCGAAAGAAAATAGCAGAGATAAAAAATATTTTCAATACTCTGCCTTTGATTTTGCCCACTAATGAGAAAGTTATCCTTATTAGGACTCTTCAGCAATAAATGGAAATTCTCGACTCCAGTCTCTAATGGAGTCTGATTGAGACACAAATTTCGATCGAACTCAATTACGGCGGGTTGAGCATGAGTAGATGCGAAAGTGGTATCGTCATCTATACTTAGTAAGCAAAATCAAAAATAACATCTAGTGGATATCCACGATGGTTTGCGTTCGCGCCTGGACTTTGATATATTTAGTGGATGTCCATGGGATATTGAATACACCTTAAAAATAATAATTTTAAATATCTGAACGGTACTATTAGCTGCAATGGCGAGCACAATGGCGTAATTTTTTAATAATTTGCTATATAATTACTATTATTTATGGACATTTGCATGTCTATAAATTACAGTTCATAGATATAAAATAGATATCCACCATGGACTGGACATTCAGTGGATATTGGGATGTTCAGTAGATATCCAAAGGATTTGGTGTGCTGTCTGGGAACCGTTTTAATTTTTCTGCAATTATCTATGATTTCTAGACTAGTCGCCCAGTACGCCCCCTGAGCGAGCATACGCTTGCTAAATTCGCTAGTTGAATTACTATTGTGTATTGTTACGACCATGACACTTGACGAAATCTGGTAGCCAAAAGCGGAAATAGATAGTGGTAGTACCATCTATCGCTAACAGATGGCGCTAGTAGTACTTTCGAAATCGCAGTAACATTTAAACATTCGTGAATAACCTCAGATGAACCTCAGTCAAACCTCAGTGGTTCGAGAAATTTCTGGTGTATCGGAGTAATAAAAGGCTAGAGAAGGCGAAGGAAGCGAAACTGTCTGTTGTGAAATACAGTAGTACGTAACTGCGTTTAAAAGACACGTTCGAACCGACCAACGCCCTTATACGTAACAGTATTTTGATTTAACTTGTTGTTTTTATGTGTGGTTTACTAGTATGGAAAAGAAGCGAAAACTAGACAGCGAATGCAGAACATTCAAAGATCAATGGACCTTTCAATATTTCGTGATTGAATCCAGTAATAAGGCGCTATGTTTGATTTGCAATGAAACCATAGCCGTTCTCAAAGAATATAACATTAAACGTCATTATGAAACAAAACATTTTCAAAATTACTCAAAATATACAGGAAATATGCGGACAGAAAAATTTGAAGCTTTGAAGCACGGATTGAAGTTGCAACAATCTTTGTTTACGAAAGTCAATATTGAACAAGAGGCTGCAACTCGTGCCATCTTTCGTATGGCTCTTGAAATCGCAAAACGTGAAAAAGGTAAATTTATTTAAAACTGTCAGTTTGTCAGCAAACACCGTTACTCGGAGGCCCGGTGAATGACATTTTTATCGTGCTCGGAGGGTATAAGACATCGCAGAAAATATACCTCAACTGTCTGACAAAATGGACATCTTGAGTGGTTTTCTCTGGCCTTGGATGAATCAATGGATGTGTCAGATAGAATTGACAGGACATAGAATCAACCGCATGGTTAGTTAACGATAAAAAGAAAAATTTTCAAAAATCAATTAAAATTATTTCTGGACATCTATGAGGTCCCCAAAGAGAAAAAAAAAATATTTTACCAATAAAAAAACTACTGAAGAAGACACTGATCAGTGCCGAATGCTATAACTACACACACGAGTTTCATTTTCTACAATCACCTAAAAACCCAAGAACTACAAACAAAAACTATATAAATTACGGTGTAAGAATTTTAGAAAAGAAAGCAGACTTTCTTTTGTAAAGTACCGAAATTAAGATTTTTCAAAATCTTCTTGATACTGACATTGAAACCCTAGCCTCGGAACTTCAAATGGAAATTATTGATTTACAGTGCAGTGATATCAACTCATCTTTGTTGGAATTTTATAAGTCATTGGGGTCTATTCTGTAACACATTCGTTAAAATTTAAAGGCCTTTAAAAACTAAACTTTTAGCGGCCCATTAATTTTTTTAACCAAAAATGATATTCTGTATACACAAATTTTAGAGGCCTGTTATTTATTTTAACAGATTCCCTTAAAAATGGCAGGAGAACACTTGATAACATCGCATTTAAGATTTATTTCAACTAGTTTGAAAACATAACCATACAAATCCTTAATTTTCAATTCAAAACTGTTAAAAATGATTGTCATTTTAGGACTATTTTAAAGGAATCCGTTTAAATAATGACAGAAGTAAGTTAGTGAATACGAAAATATTTTTAAAGGCCCCCAATATTTTAACGGTGGTTAAAATATAAAGGAATTGTTACAGAATAGACTCCTTACACTGGTATAATTTGATAATTTGCATAAATTTCTCGTGGGCTGTTTTCTGTTTTTAGTAGTACTTACTGGTGTAAGAAAATGAAGTACACAAAGGATGTTTACAGATCTAAGTTAACCGATGAGCATCTTAAATCTCTCTTTTAATAATTGGTACTAGTAAAATTGACCCACAACTACAAACTATTATCAGTGGAAAATCACAATTACATAAATCTCATTAGTATTTTTTACAAGTGGACACCCCGCGGTTTCAATCGCGTTAATTTAGCTTTTCCGTTCCTGATTCAGGACATATACGATGCTCTTTACCCCATCATAACTACCGAAGGTGCAACCGCGGGATGTTCACTAGTTTATAATGTTAGTGGGATTTAGTTCAATTATTTGTTAATTATTGTGCTTAAGTTAAATTTTCTGCGTATTATCCTTGTCAGCTATACCTAGCAAGTAAATAAATCAGAGTTGATTTATTATCATTCCGTTTTTTTTATCAAACTTATCACAGCAACAATAAGTCATTAGCTGTCGCGGATTGATGACACTGGAGGACCGGATTTGGTCCACGGGCCGTAGATCCCTGCTCTAGAGGGTAAACTATAAATGCTAGAGTAGTACTCGCGGTTTTTTTTGTGACAAATATCCTCTAAATGAAAATTTTTGAAGAACTTTTCATTTCTGACTAGATGTTTTTACGAATTTGGACCAACATACCAATTTGTAGCTTTATTCTATTTTTTCACAGGTAACCCCTGTCCTGAGCACTTAATTGTTAAGCTATTATAAAAGGTTGCATTTATTTATTAGTTCCTATGATCAAAAATTAAATAAAATAGGTGGTCATTAAAAAAACTGATTGGTTAGTTGTAAACTATATACCTGCATCCTAAACTATAATTTTCAGTACACACAAAATTGGAATAATCTAAAGAGTGATCCACAAAAACTTTTTCTAAAGTAGGCCATGATCGACAAAGGCAGAGATACTAGTCATATCCGTGATAGCTACCCACGGCTCTGAATTAAATGCAAACTGACACTCAAAAAGAAATATATTTTTCTTTTCATCGGAACAAATTAATATTAAAGCTTGAGTTCGTTTTTCAAATTCGTACCATAAAATTAACTTACCTAGTCCAAAAAAGTTTCATGTTTATGATATAACCAAAACAGAAATTAAATGAAAAATTATCATTTTTAACAATTATTATAGCAAGTAATATTATTGTTACACTTCACTTCCTTTTAAAACATAATCCAAATCTCACTAACAACGCAAGTTATGTATTTTATCAGATTTTAATAGATAGATAACTAAATAAATTTTAGGTCAACCGCAGTAACCCCAATGTTATATATCAATGTTCACACATTCATACGTGTAATCAATTGTTAAAGTATATTTAGTGTGAAGATTGGCTGTACAAATTTTGTTCGGTTTGTGTTTGCATATAGGTACGAGTGATAAAATTCCTGGATAATTTTGCGGCTTCCTTAAATAATTATTACCTCCGCTTGTAACGGTTTTTATCACAAATATTATTAGAATGCTGAATATTTACAAAATTATATCACGTATGAGTAGCTTTAAAACAATTTTATTTAAAAAAAAATCCATTCATAGAATGGGAACGTGGGACTATAATATTCCTTTGCATTATAAATAATAATACTTCTACAGTTAAAAAAAAATAGATATTTAAGTAGACGGCACCTATAAATTTTTCTATTCCACAATTAAATATCAGTATTATTAATATATCTATATATAATTTACAAAGACACCGCCGACGTTCCGCTTAGAAAACACAGTTGTCAAACTGCAAAAATAAAGTTCTGTTACAGCTAAACGACTGTGTATGTTAAGCGCACAGTACCTTTGAGCAAATATGATGAAAGAGAGTATCAAATAATTATTTTATGTCTGGCAGCGCTGTACGATGAGAATCTGTCGGCTCGATTAATGCGCTAGTTCAGTGATGATGTAATTATGGTTCCACTGACAATCAAAGTGACAGTAGATTTTTTGAGTGCGTTTTGTTCATTTTGTTTACCTAAATTATATCGTTTTTTCACTTTTATAAATATATTCCTAAAGTAAGTAGATAGCATGTATCAAATATACAATCGTTTAGTTACCAATTACATACCTTTAAACTATTTTTATGACCTGTAAACAATATTTTGAAATAAAATAAAAACAGTTAGAATATAAATTGAACAAAATCACAGAATTACTATTGGATATCCCAGTTCACGTTGACCGGCTTTTCTTTGACGGGTTATTGTGAATTTGAGAAAGGCTCGATTCGACCAATTGGAGACGCTAAAATCAAGGTGTTATAATGCGCTAGTTCAGTGTGATGTCATTTTGGTTCCACTGACATTTAATTATAACCAAACTTTTAACAAAAACATCAATAAATTTAACATACCTATACGTTTTTACTGTTTTTAGTTTATTTCTAAATATTGTTTACAGGTCATAAAAAATAGTTTAATGGTATGTAATTGGTAACTAAACGATTGTATATTTGATGCATGTTATCTACTTACTTTAGAAATATATTTATAAAAATGAAAAAACGATATAATTTAGGTAAACAAAACGAACAAAACGCACTCAAAAAATATACTGTCACTTTGTCAGTGGAACCATAATTACATCATCACTGAACTAGCGTCACATACTACTAGCGTATTATCGTCGTGTTGACTGAGCACAGGTGGACTATATTTGTTTATCCAGTGTTGTATTCACATTACTGTTTGGATTTTTGGTTTATAAAAAAATGGCTTTTTGGTGGCCTTTAAAAGTGATGAAAATAATGTAATCTCTGAAGGTATGTAAATTATTATAATTTTGATTGACTATTTTTCAAATAAATAGGATCAGTTGCACCTCAAAAACAACTAAATTGATATTTATATACCCACATAAATTGTAAAATTGAAACTGTTCAAAGTCGGATTTGGCAGTTTAAATTATTGTTTACCTATACAAGTTGATTCACAAAGAAAAGGTTATATTTTACCTGCAAAATCTATAGTGGAAAATGTTGATTTTTGGCTTAAAACTAGGGGTCAAATATTAATATATACTGAGAAAATGTAAAAATATAAAATGTGTACGAGAATACTTTATTAAAAAAGTGACAAGCTGAAAAAATGTATATTAATTAATTACTAGTA
This sequence comes from Psylliodes chrysocephalus, assembly GCA_927349885.1. Lineage (NCBI taxonomy): Eukaryota > Metazoa > Arthropoda > Insecta > Coleoptera > Chrysomelidae > Psylliodes > Psylliodes chrysocephalus. The sequence goes on along the minus strand of OV651818.1, from coordinate 46,831,723 downwards.
AATAGATGAGACTATTAAGATTACCATTTTAAAATTTGTGGTACAATTAAATGAAACAAACAATTGGCATTTATAATAAATTTTAGTAATATATTTTTTGGTTGATTCCGTAAACATAGGGTAAGTGCCACACTAAAATTGAATTGAAAAAGGATGGAGTGATCAGTCTGCTAAATGTTCTGTGAATGACACGTCAAGTGGTTTACGTTATTTTGGAAAGGAACATGGTATTGTTCTTATTTTCCTTTTCTAGGAGTGCAACCTTGACGTGTTGAGAAGGCTTGCATGCTTCAATTACTTTAAAATTTAAAGTCAGACTAATATATATTCTACAGTAATTTAATTTTTTTATGATAAGAGGATACTAATAACAGTTGTTTAAGCATTTTTGTAGCATTCTTCATTGATTTTTAATATTCAATGTAATAATGAAATACTTCAAGTAAATAAAATAGTAGATAAAATATTATAGTTTCATGGCGATTTTGATTACAAGTCGTGAATATTTATTTCACATCAATTTCGTAAGCGTTGCCTTTAAAACTAAATTTAGTGATATTTATTAAATAATCGAAAAAGGAAATTATTGGAATAATGTGATAATAGTTAAATAAATTTCCTTTAAAGCGCAATATACAACTAATTAGGTCCGTCCCTGGGTCGCCGTTAAACGTGTTTTTATACGATTTCCTATGTTTTGGCGAAAGAGAAAGAATATCTTTACCTCCATCTTTAATTCGTCTAGGTTTTTACTCATGTTTCTTATATACCTGCCTGATGTAGTCTGGGAGATCTTTAACGAAATTTTGGTATTGATAAAATTATAACTAAAATCTCTTAAATAGGTAATTATCCATTTAATTTTTGAAACATTATCGACTCTGATACTTTTCCTCTCGAGTTTGCCACTAGATGAAAATTTTCCAAGCAGAATCTCTCATCATTTTTAAATTCGCAAAAGATAGAAATAGAATAAAAGATATTTCCCTGTCACTTAGAATTTTCTTGCGAATAGCAGTGACTAACTATTTTGCCGAACACTCTTTTTTGTCTTGAAAAACATTAAAACTTATAAGCGATCTACTCTTGGTGAATAGCTTTTGAACTCTTTAGTTACACTTTGCATAAATTCAGATGTAGTTGAAAATATTGACTTCTAAAAGGTATTTTTCGCGACATAAACGGATTATGTTGTTCGATCATGTTCGTCTATCCCCCCATCACATATAGTATATGTTGACGCGAAAATGGAAAATCCATGCTGTTTTGAAAGTGGGCAGTGAGTTGAAGTAACAATTTTTTATTACTTCAATTACTTATGTGTGTGTAAACCACGCGATTTTTCCTAAGAGTTTAATTATTTTATATTAATTATTAATGTACCTATTGTCTAAAAATTACAACAAATTCTACTTGTGGTATTTATATTTACTATCTTTAATTATTGAATAATTTCGTATCTTTCTTCTACTTCAATTTCAATCTTATTTAATTTAAATTTTAAAATTAAAGCCATCTTTTAGCTTTGTATACCGGTTCTTGTCATTTGTCAAACACATGAATTAACATAACCGCCTGTGGATGAGATCATGTTCGAGTATGCTAAACAGTGACGTCATTACAACCTCCCCTCCGGTCCTTGATGTCGGCCAAAACGGAAGATCATGCCTAAATAACATAATTTACCATAAACGTTTATGTTGGTTTATGCCGCGAAAAATACCTTTAAAATGTAATCCACGAAATCGCGTGCATGAAAAGCCGAAGAAAGATGATGTAGAGTGCGGACCACTCTGATCTATTCATATATTCATTCATTCATTAAAAAATTAAACTAATGTGCAATTCTTCTTTTTTTGTTTCCTTATATTTTCCTTTATTTGTATTGACCTTAGGTATTGACATTGTATACAGGGTGGGCCACTAAAAAGTTCCACCCCCCCCCTTATCTTCGTTATTCATTGAGATATCGAAATAATTTTTTTCTTGTTTGAAAGACTAGAACAAATACTTTCTTAGGATGGATTCAATTATTCTGTGACGTCATGGCTTACTTCCGGTTTTTGCGAAAATAACAGAAAATCGTAATTTATTTTTTATGTTTAAATTGAAACCCACTTTTTTTGTAAATTTGGATTTCTGGGACATTTTTGTATAATAATCGTGTATTGAAAATTTTCTGACAGCTTTCAAAATGGCCGCCATATTGGATAATATTTGTTCTAAACATATTACTATTAATTCGTTTATGAAAAAAAATATAGGAATGAATGATCTTTATAAAATCTTTGTTATATTCAAAATATCCATTGAGACCCATTTACCGTATACCAGTGGCGTATCTAAGCATTTTTAATATTAGCAAACCGTTTAATAATTCCATCCGCTTTTATCTTCGTTGTTGAGATATCGGAATGAAACATTTTTTGTTTAAAAGCTTATAACATATACTTTCATATACTGGATTCAATTGGTTTATGACGTCATGCTTACTTTGGATTTTTCCGGATATAACTTAAAATCGCAATTTATTTTTTAATTTAAAATAGAAACCTCTTTTTTGTTCAAAATTTGAATTACTGGGACAATATTGTACAAGAAGCGTATATTAAAATTTAACTGTCAGTTGTCAAAATGGCCGCCATATTGGATAATATTTTTTCTAAACATGTTACTATTAATTCGTTTATGAAAAAATATATGGGAATGTATGATCTTCATAAAATCATTGTAAACTTCAAAATTCCTATTAAGACCCACTTACAGTACACCAGTGGCGTATCTAAGCATTTTTATTATTAGCAAACCGTTTAATAATTCCATCCGCTTTTATCTTCGTTGTAAATTGAAATATTGGAACGAAAACTTTTTTGTTTAAAAGCTTGGAACAAATACTATCATATACTGGATTCAATTGGTCTGTGACGTGTGTTGAAAATTTTCTGTCAGCTGTCAAAATGACCGTCATATTGGATAATATATTTTTTAATATGTTACTGTTAATTCGTTTATGGAAAAAAATATGGGTATGTATAAAATTTTTGTGAGCTTAAAATTCCCATTAAGACCCATTTACATTGTACCAGTGGCGTATCTAAGATTTTTGTTATTGCATATCGTTTAATAATTTCACCCGCTTTTATATTCGTTATTAATTGAGAAATCGGAATGACAACTTTTTTGTTTGAAAGCTTGGAATAAATAATGTCGAATATTGCTTCAACTAATCTGTGACATCATAGCTTACTTCCGGTTTTTCGAAAATAACAGTAAATCGCAATTTATTTTTTATTTTTAAATGGAAACCCACTTTTTTATTGAAAATTTAAATTTCTTGAACTTATCAATGTTTATTATTGTATGGTGGGTATTGTTTTATTATATAGATTCCTTAAATCTTTCTGATGAAATTAAGCTACTTTAAAATTTAAAATAAAAATAAACATTTTTTTAAATTTAAAGATCTGTTGTGTGTCGTATTAATTTATTTTTCTGCTACTGTGCGTTAAAGTACGTACATTATGCGCACTACGGAAGTATATAAAGTTTTAATTTTTTCACTAGTGCGTATAGTAAAACTTTTTACGCACTAGTGCGTCAACAGCATCAACAAGACACAATTTTCAATAGTTTGGCATGAAAAATGACATTATATTTCAAACTTTCTTTACGCGTTAGTGCGTAAAGTAACTTTTGTATTTTTAATCTTAGTGGGCAATATGTACGGTAGTAGAAATATCGTATGCAATTCGTATGTAAAGGCCTTTTAAGAAAACCACTTTATACACTTATTATAAGAAGCATAAATAACTATGTTTTGTTATTTTATTTATCAGTAGGTAGTTACTGATGTAGTGGTTACAAACGCTGAAATCGTATGAATTCAGTTCGATGACAAATATGCTCAAGAAATATAAATTTTCAATAAAAAAGTGAGTTTTCATTTAAAAATAAACAATTAATTGCGATTTACTGTTATTTTCGAAAAACCAGAAATAAGCCATATCACAGACCAGTTAAATCAATTATTTGACAATGCTTATTCCAAACTATCAAACAAACAAAATTTCATTCCGATATCTCAATTAATAAGGAAGATAAGAGCGGGTGGAATTATTAAACGGTTTGCTAATAACAAAAATCTTAGATACGCCACAGGTATACTATAAATGGGCCTTAATAAGAACTGTGTAGTGTGTAGCTCACAAAGATTTTATACATTCCCATATTTATTCCATAAACGAATTTACAATAACATATTAAAAAATATTTTAACCAATATGACGGTCATTTTGACAGCTGAATAAAAAAAGTGGGTTTCAATTTAAAAATAAAAAATAAATTGCGATTTTCTGTTATTTCCGGAAAAACCGGAAGTAAGCTATGACGTCACAGAATAATTGAATTAACCTTAAGAAAGTATTTGTTCCAGTCTTTCCAACAAAAAAAAATATTTCGATATGTCAATAAATAACGAAGATAAGGGGGGTGGAACTTTTAAGTAGCCCATCCTGTATACCTACGTGTTTAGAGTTAGGTTTACTTTGTCTATCCATCCGTCCGTCCGATGTCACGTTTTTTGTCCGCACGATAACTCATAAACGAAAAATGATATCAACTTGAAATTTTTAGCAAGAATCAAGCTCTATAAGGGGAAGCCCTTTGATTCTGAAAAAATCTAAATAAATATGGGAGGGTTAAGGGGGATTGAAATATTTAAAAAAATTCTAACTTAAACACAAAAAATGATGTCCACTTGAAATGTTTAGCAAAGATCAAGCTCTATAAGAGGAAGAAGTCCTTTGATTTTGAAAAAAAAATGATTAAAAATGTGGGGATTAAGGGTGGTTGAAATTAAAAAAAAATCATAAATCAAAAACAAAAGACGATATCAATAAGAAATGTTTAGTGAAAATCAAGTACTATAAGAAGATGAAGCCCATTGATTCTGACAATAATGATTAAAGCGAAGTTGCAGCATACCGATTTTGCTTTTCCACAGTTATTTATGGGGTATTAATACACTATGACCTAAAAGATCTATTATGCCCCCTTCTGTCGCTAATGGAGCAATGGAATAGGTTGTCTCGACGACCCTTTCAATCTTATCTTCTCAAGTTAGGTAGGTCGCTCTCCTCTATTTAGATCGCTCCTTATAGTGCTTGTGGATTCTGGAATGCTACACGTTCAGTCAGGATGTGAATGGAGATTGTGTCATCCTCCTCACAGAATCTGCACTCACTATCTTTTACTAATCTTAGTTTAATAAAGTGTCCTTTTAATTACCAATGCGCGGTAAGGATTTATGATAGAATGCATAGACTGTTATTGCTCAAACATAAACAGGCTTTCGATTTTTCTGGTTATATTCACCCAGAAGTAACTTACCCTATCTTAGTCCAAAGTGATTGTTCCAATTATCGATTTTTCTCGAGCCAAATTCTTTTTTAATCTCTCCAAATACTATGTCACTGCTGATACCGCAAAACGACTCAGATCCCACAAAGAGTGTTTGAGTCCCTTTCCTTGTGAGACTATCTGCAATCTCGACACCCTTTACCCCGTTATTTTTGAGATGATTATGTAAAAGTTCAGCGCATTGATGGATACTTGGCTATCGAACGTGATGATAATCTCTTGCCTGCGATAATTTCTCTCGATGTTGAACTGGATACACTTCTTAATGCCGTGAATTTCCGCCTGAAAGATGCTTTGATATTTACCAAAACTTTAAGAGTATCTGGTTCTAGGCCCATACAATTCCTACTCCAGTCCCTTCTGTGGTTCTGAATTGCATGCCCTTCGGGTGTAAACACAGTAAATTCTTAGATCCATTTTTTCTTGCAGCCCAGTTCTGTAATTTTGAAGTTTTTCACAAAACTGTACTTTTTCCCGTTTCGTCCTGGAGCTGATAGACTTTCGTATGATTACTCTGTTACTGGTCATTCTATATCTTGTCAGTTTTGCCACGTTCTCTTTCATTAAGTGTAGAGGGATGAGGTTTAAGATCATATCTCCACTGCGTCCGTGGGGCAGGTACTCATTGTACCGGTGATGCAAACAAATGCTAGTCTTTGTACTTTTAAGATATTAGCTCTCGTAACTAAACTAGTTGTGTTACTCCAGACTGCAGCACCGTAGGTGACGATTGTTCTCACTATTGCTGTATACATCTATCGCAGTGTTCTTTATTCGCATGTATGTTCCAGAGAAGTTTGTTGTCCAGGGTTAGGCTCATATATTTGACTTCTTTTTTCCATTCTATGTATACAATAAAAAAATTCTATCTAGTCTAATTTGATAGTTTTGAGATTAAATTCTCTTTTCCTTGAAAATGTTACTATACTAGTGTTGTTTTGGTGGGGTTTATATTAAGTTTCACCTCGCGGCACCATCTTGTGGTCTGTTCTAGACCTCTTTGGACTATATATCACGCAGGATATTTGAAAACTTGCATCTAGCAAATATTATTGTCGTCGGCATAACCTTCGCAAGGTATGTCGACGTCAGTCAATCTGAACAGAAGTTTGTCTACGTTTAGGCTCCACATGAGTGGGGATAGAACTAATCCTAGAGAACATTCTCTGGTTGTGCAGATGGAAATAGTGTCCTCCTCTATCTAAGTCTCTGCAGTTCTCGTAGATAGCAGCTGATCCATCCATCATGTAATACTATATAATCCTCTGAATGCGGGTGCTCATCCATAGATAAAAACACCCAAAGTCAACGTACTGCGGTAGTTGAATTTCTTTACTTTTTTTTTATCTTGTAAAAAATCCGAAGTACGTGCCTGTTTCTAGATGAAGCAGACACATTCTGTTAAATGTACAGCTTTGTTAAAAACGAATCCATAATCCATTTTTTAACAGTTTTCTAATTCAAACAAATAGATCAAAATATAAAATCACGCATGCCGGCCTAGCATGTGTGACGGTTTATGTACCTATAAATTTTTATTGCCAGTAAATATTTGAAATTTTAAATGGCCATTTCCGTAAAATCAAAATTTGAAAGATCAAAACAAGTTTGTCTCCACTTTAATTCAGCCAACATCATATCAATCTTTCTTCGTCTTTAGATAGAGACATCCGTTAACGGCCTTATCATACAATTGTTATAAGCCAATGTTGTTCAAGCCGGCATACGCAAAGGCATACGCCACGGTCGCCGTAGTTTTGCTGTTCACAAATAAGTTTTACTGTTTACACACAAAAATCGTTAGAAGAAATAAAGACTGAACCTAAACTGAAATTAAAGACTAATGTGATCCGAATTCAGCTCGGAGGCCCTACCCCAACTCAAAATGTTTAAAATAAACCATTCACACAATAATATTTCTCTTAATAATTCAAATAAAAAGTAATTCATTTTAAATTTTATGGAAATCATTACATGATTTTTCCTTCCTGTTTTGTAGCTCGCCTTTCCAAAAATCAAACTACCGATATTATAAAAACTCTAACACCAGAACAAAGTTCAAAAATAAAAATATAAACACCACTAAATAACAATAAAATATTAGATTTTTTAAAAAACTAATGTACGACCCGAAGTAGAATATTTTCTGTAGACTCACTTTTTCATTCCGTGACGTCACTGCGTCCTTAGCAACCGTGATGGGGCCACCATGTTGTCTACGAACCGTGGGCTACGACCACGATACACAGGGCTACGACGATCGACGATTACCCTCTGTCATCGTTACTTTAAACAACTGTCATCTAGTCTATATAGTAAGGGAGCCCGTGATACTTTTTCGTTGCACATTTGCACAAGGCATTATCTAAACAGACTCTATTAAGATTCGAGGACTCCATCGCTTAAGGCACTAGCAAATTATTTCCATGTTCTACAAGGTAATAATAAACGAAATATTTGTAATTTTGTCATGCGCAAATAACACACCTAAAAGTGCCACTGCATGTCTCCCCTACCAATAATAAAAGTTAAAAATGACATTTACGGATATGTAATTGAAACTCAGAGTAGGAAACATAACAATACATTTTTAATTTCAACAGGATTTGCGCACGAGTAATAGATATCATTAATAACGGGAAAAACGTCTATTATAGCATATTTTTTATTTTTGTTCTTAGAAAAATCCATTCAAAAGTGACAGAAACATGATAGAAACTACTGTAATAAAAACAAATGTTTTATTATATTTATGTACGATAAGTAAGGTAAAATATTATTTTCAATATTTTTGTCAGTGTATGCATTAATAATTTTTTCTCGGTGTTTTATACCGGCTATCCGTCTCATAAGTCAAATTCAAGGTCACAAAATTTTTTTTCTGAATTTCAAAGGACCGACCGTCATTGTCGCTTCTTTGTGGTTATTATTCTCGGCCTTTGGTAGGTAGAGAGGTGATTAACGTCAAACCCCGTCGGACGACTTCGAAAATTTCGCAGTAATGTTTATTCATCAGTGTTGTATCATAGAAGAAAAATAATACCGAACATTTTAAATTATTACCGGTAGAATAGGACAATCGTATCTATTTATGGTCTAGAAATAATTATTTAAACAAGTAATAACATCCCAAATCATAATTCTACAAAATCAACAGCTATTCACAATTTATTTGACTGTTTACGCGAAATCGTTATTAGCATCTATAAAATAAGTTTCTAGGCCAATGTTTGGCGTTCACTTCGCTTAGCTTCGCGGCAAAACTGTCAAGCCCTGTGTATAAAGTGGGAAAACTGCGAAAAGCCTTTCCAACTTATGTGCCTGCTTTAACGAGATTGCACCAGTCTCGCAAGGAAAGAGGCTCAAATGCCCTATGTGGAACTTGCACTGTTTTGCGGCACCAGAAGAAATAAATTATTAGAAAGATTAAAAAAACATTGGTAAGTAGAAGATGGAATGATTTCTTTTGGAACTAAGACAAATACAGATAATGTGGGTGAATAACCAGAATAGATCGAGACTTTCTGAGCAAGCAACGGGGATAGAGTAAGATTCAACTAAGAAAAAGCCACACACATCATACCTGACAAAGGCCGCAATAATTTGCCTCTCTCTCAGATCCATCCCATTTAAGCGTCAGTGGCGTTTTGGCGATTTTTTTCGTTTTCCTAATATAGAGATACAATTGTTTAATAATTTGGCAACGCTGTACGACTGCCGTATGGTCCAGAATATAATTCGAACAGAAGCTATGCGTAAACATGGATCCCTTATTATTGTGAGCCAAACTTCGGCGTTGCCAAGCTTCTACTTACGAACTAGGATGTACTGCTCTAGTTTCCGATAGTGAATAATGTTTCACTTTTTGCACTAGTTACATAAATAACTATTATTTTAATAGTAATAAAAATCATTAATTACAAAATTGTGTTGCTATTTTTATTTACTTCCCACTGAATGTTTTGCAAGTCTACAGTCGAAAAATATATGTAATTTTATTTTAGTTTAGTTATTTAGGTAATATACAAATGTTTAAATCATTAAAATTTAACTTTTTAATCCAATAAATGTTTTTTTTTGGGAAACTGCTTTCTTATTTAAATAAGAGCCTACGCCACTGGTATATCGATCTGGAGCAACGGAGAAATAATATTTTAAAGTGAGGCAGACGATGACTATAGTTGATGACGCTCGTGGCTTTTTCTAAGTTGAATCGTGCTTTACTTACTGAACATTGCCAATTCAAAGGACATCTTTGGCAAGATTCTGTGAGCAAGAGACCAAAATTTCCATTAACATTCTCAATGAATGTGTGGCACAACATAATCCAAAGGTACTGTATGGAATAGATCTGCCCAGCTTGGAGTCACTATAAATTCTACACTTTCTTGGGAAGCTGGTATTGAAAGGGTCGATATAGACATCGAGACTATTTCCTTGCTGCCTAAGCAACCAACATAAGGGGCACAATATATATTTTAGGTCAACATAACATAACCTCATATTCAGGACAGTTCAGTGTTTGCCATCTTTCAGATGAGAAATAAAATTCTAGGTCCTAAATCCAGAGATGTCAAGATGTATGAAAGTTAAAATAGAACGTCTCGTGTTTAAATGATGAAAAAATGATAATGTCTAAGTAAAATGGCGGAGTTATAAGATTTATTAAGAGGTTCTATTCTGTAAAACTTCCGTTAAAGTTTAGAGGCCGTTAATATATTTAACCAAAAATGGTATTCTGTATACACAAATATTAAAGGCTTGTTAAAAATTATATATTTTAACGGAGTCCCTTAAATATCACAGGAGAATACTTGATTTATCGGAACTAATTTTGAAGAATAAGAAGAATAAATTTGAAAACATCAGTACAAACCCTTAATTTTCAATTCAAAACATACCTACATACATTTGAAATAAAAAATGTCTCACGTACCAAGACCTACTAAAAACCAAAAAGAGTTGATGATAAACTTCTTGAAAAAGCTAAATTTGCTTCACAGTGGGTAAGTATAAACCCAGTAGATACAACGAAATTAAAAAAAGTTTTGGAAAACCTTGCAGCAGAATAAATAAAATTGGGCCCAAACATCTAGGAAAATTATATTTGTCTTGAAATCTGTTTATTTTATTTGATTTTCCGAATTAGGAAATACAATTCAATTGGGTAACAGGTTATTGTAAATTTTATTTGTTACTTCATCTATAATTCTACTCATAATTGATTAACTAAAAGCAAAATTATATCCCTGTCCTGTAGTTGTGTATCCTCCTGTTCCAAAAAAAGGAAGAGTTACAAGAATTTTTCGAGATGGTCCCATGTGTGGTTCTATAATATTAACTATAGTTCTGGCTACATTTTTAAAAACTAAAAAATATTTTTAAAATCTACATTTGGTAACTGAAATGGGTCGCTTGAGTCCCTAATTGAACTTTAAAGTAATCAAAATTCTGTTCTGAAATATTAAATGTAATAGATGTACATTATAAATGTTTTGTTGTTTTTATTGTACCTTTCTTAATTTTCCAGTAACTCTTTAATCAAAATTTCATTAAAAATGGTTATTATTAGACTATTTTAAAGGAATCCGTTTAAATAATGACAGAAGTAAGTTAGTGAATACGAAAATATTTTTAAAGGCCGTCAATATTTTAACGGCCGTTAAAATATAAAGAATTTGTTACATAATAGACCCCTAAAGCAGTTAAATATTTATATAGAATTTAAAAATAAACAAATTAGGGCATTTGGAGCTTTTTTAATACAAACAACAAATTTTATCACACACTGTATTTAGGTACTTAGGAATAGGGTATCACACTAACAAATATTTAATATATTATGGTAAAAAGCATAAATGTTTGAGAAAAAAACAAAAATAATATACAAATAAATATACAGAAATATGTACAAATCATCAAATACATAAATAATACTTTCATGCGCATTTATAAGAAATTAATACTATAAAATATTTCGGAAATCATAAAATTACTACTAAAATTGGTAATGAAATTTAAGAATTGGATTCTCACCGGGAGTTGACAGCTGACATATGGCAGTTGACAGCTGACATTTAACATTTTATTGATAACTCTGTTAAATGGAAAGATGTAGTTTTAGCATAAATGGCACATTACATATTAAAAAACTTAAGTGTTTTGTATAAATAATTTCACACTGTATTAACAAATTGATGTAAAAGTAATAAAAATTATAATTTGATATATACAAAATGCATCGAATAAATAGTAAAAACTAAAATAACATCACAGATATTACAGAAATGTGCAAATTTTCTCAGAAAATAATCAGAATTAATGACTGTTTAAATAAGGTTAAATTACAGGCACCCTAAAACAGATTTAGTTAGTTAAATAGAATGTGCGCAAGTCACACAATTCAATTTATGTTTTTCTGACTCATTTACAATTTTGTATAGATGAGAGGAAAATTAGACATAAACAATTCATTTGTTTAATATTACTGTATTATACAGTTGAATCGTGAACTGGACTTCATTAACTACTACAACAATATTTTTAAAGTAGTTGAAGCTTCGATTATTTTTGTTATTTTCAATGATCCTTTAAATTTGCAGTTTATGTAAAAAACAAAAATTATATTTAAACAGTAGGTACCAGATAAATTAGATACATACATTGATATTAAAATTAAAAATCCATTTATTTATTTATTTATAATCAGCAGGGAACTAAGTATTATGAAGTGATTTTAGGTTGTCTGATATGTATTTAAATAACTTTTCTGTCACACATTTAATACTTAGTTTAGAGGATAAATAATCGAAAATAACATTTACACATATCTCACAAAAACTTTTACAAAAAACGCGCCTGTCTTTTCCTGTTTGACTTTGAAAAGCACGATGGCTCTGTGTCTACAGTAGTCGATTTGTGTGATATCAAATTTGATAAATATCAAAGTCTAATGGAAAAGAAACTTTTGAAGCATATTATTCAAAGTAAACTAACGGCTGATTATAACATTTTTCATAAGAATAAAACAACTTTGAGTAATTGACTTATAGGTTATGTATAGCTATTGTGCGATTCGGATTTCTTTATAAAGAACGACAATATGTACCATATTTGTTCTTCCACCATATTATCTAATAAATAATAGTTCTACACTCTATAATCTGTTAAAAACCTCGAATTTTGTCTAAACTATCAATTATTATTCTTTAATTATTAGAATATATTATGTACAAAGGTGAAATTTTAAATTTTAGTCAGAACCCAAAATTCAAGCTGAAGTCGAAAATATAAGGGTTTGGTTATCATTTTCTGCGTCATCAAAAGGGTTTGTTCCAACACCGGCTCAGAATTGTGCGCCTTTATTAGGCAGAAGTTGAGCCACCGATCTTCAGCAGCAGAACGTCTGGTGCAGATACAAATTTATTTTTCTATTTTTTTTACGGGCAATTGAATTTATCACCAAAAGATCAGCAGTTCATTTTCGGCGGCTGAACTCCTTCCTAATGTAGCGCTAGCTTTATAGCAAATAACAATCTACTGTGCAGAATCCAGACGCTCATTTTTTTTGTGATGGTTGTTGAAACAAATCCTATGTAGGTATATCAATTATATACCACTTTTATCAAGGTTTAAAGTTCACTTAAACTCTTAATTTTTACAATCGAGAATCAAATTAATCTATATCTAACTACTACTGAATAAAAACTGATATTTTAGCCGAAATTACATTACCTAACACTGGTTTAATACTTATCTTTAACATTTAAATTTACAATATTTGGAGAACCAGTTTCTACTATTGATTTGGACCACTCGTAAAACAGTAAAATGCTAAAAAAATATTTAAACCGTAGATAATTTAAATATGTGTAAACTTTATTGCGTGGAATCTAAATTTTGTAAATTTAAATGCTTGCAAATAGAATATCGAACAAAAGACAACAACATGATTTAGCTTATAGATGTTAACGTATTAGAATTATTGGTCGAAAATGTTGGTTTGTATCTATTAAATATACGTTATTTGTCAGAAGTCGCCTCAAGTGGCAAATAAGTCTTAATGTACATATTTAGATAGAAATGTCCACTGACAATAGGTTAAGAACCAAATTCGGACCCCTATTTTACCATACTGACTTGGAATAACCAAAAACAAATTGTCATTTAGAAAATATTCTTTACTAGTTTCTTCATCTAGAATCTCACAAATTTGGTAGTTTTCCCAATCTAACGAATCCACGAAACTCAGATATATAGAAAGACAATTTGTTTATTTTCCTAATGATAGACTTCTTCGAAATGAAATGTTTCTCGATAGTAACATAGGTACTTTAAGGCTACTTACTCCAAAGACCGAACTCTTCCGTTTTTTGAAGGAACTAGTTCCAGAAAATATGTCCCGGAACTATCTAGTTCCACTAATTGTTTTTTGTATCATTACTCGATTCAAAAAAATATTAGCACTAGCCATATCGACAGAATTAACTGAAACTCCGAGAAAGCTTTCAATCATCATATTTTTGCTAAATCAACTACTCTAAAACTAAACCTTTTGAAATCAGTTAGATATGAAATTTATCTACAAATCTCTAAATTTCACAGTTTTAACTTTGCAATTTTCTACTTTCTCTTTAATATATTATTGTCCTTACAGTTTTAAATAATGTTACTGTTATTACTAATAAGAAATATTTGTATATTTTTTTAAGGAATAGGTTAGATGTGTTTATGAGGTCAAAGTACCTGGAACTATACAGGTCAGGAATAATTGAATTGACAATACTTACTAAATTAATGACCACGGTGGATAACAGTTGTTATAGGTAAACGAAGAAGGATATCCAACTACTCTAATGTTTCAACTTTCTGAAAAATTTCCCTAGCCTATGCATAATTCTAAAAAATATGCGAAAAGTCGTATATTGGATCAAATGCAAACACATAATGACGGTTAACAGTTAGAAAAATTTAGTTAATTTATACTCATGTAATAAACAAAATAAAAAGTGAAAATAATTGAAGAGTGGAATTAAAATAGATTTTTGAAATTTTAGTTTTTAACATTATAATGTGCCAACATAAAATTTAATGTTTCAGTAGGTATGGCCAGTGAGTGCACAGACGAAGTGGTGAGTGCTGCTCAGCTGAACTCTCCAAACATAAACAGGTTTTAAAAAGTTAGTATAATTTCATATTTTATTGGTTCAAAAAACAAAATTTACATTCTAGATTGTGGCTCTGTTATGGGGTTCAGCGATCATTCTGCCTGTGAATTGTGACAATAGACCACATACAGGCTACGAATTACAATGACAACCCTGATTTTTCCTAGCTTTTTCAACCAAAATCAAGACAAATCTATTTAATACATGCAGCACACATTATTTCAGAAGTGTTTCAGAAATACTTCAAACGTTCCAAACAAGTTTCTGAAATATTTTAGTTAAATATTTCAATGAAAATGTTTCTGAAATAAGTTATAAATGATAAACAAAAGGTTACAAAACGGGCTATGATGTAAAAGGTCAAGACTTATATGTAAGAGGAAGATAGGTTATGTAATTGGAAGTTTGCGTTTGTTGTCGGTTTTTGCCATTTGCTTTTTTTGTTTGTGCGTTGTGCTGTTGTATGGGAATCAGAATATGTCTTTAGAAATTGAGGTAACTTTTCTACAGACATATGAAGCTTGTAAGGTTATATTAGGTTAATTTACTTTATCTCCTTCATTTGTTATGCCTCCCCTAGACTTATTTATTAGTTCTACAGCTCTGATAGAAAAGCACGTAAGCATGTATTGTTTAGGTATAAGTATTTTCTTTTATTAGGTATAGCTAATTTAAAGCAATATTCATTAAACTACTAATTATTCAAATAATTTGTTTAAAATCCTTTTTTTAAGTACTCATAATTTGTTTCAAGTTAGTGCATTTGAAGGAATTGGTGGAAATTTGCCTTTATATTTTATGAAATAATAAAAATTATTTATTTATTTGTTTAAGAATTAATGTTTCTGTTTTGTGTAATTTATATAAACTTGTATATTTTTAAATGTCTTTTTATAGTCTAATAAAAATATATTATCAGTGTAATATCACATTTAATATGCATATATATTCCAGAAATATTTTAGTAACGTTCCTACTTTTAATAATATTTATGAAACAAAACTTTCTAAAATATTACAATTAATTATTTCTGAAGGATGTCAAGTACACACTAAAAAAGTTTTTGTTAATTTAAATTCCCAATTAATATTAATTTTTCCATGTAAATGAATTATTTACATAATTTTTCAATGTAAACTATTTTTTGATATTGAAATACGAAACATCTATCTGTTTAATAGCCAAAGAGTTCACTATAAACTAATGACATCTGGGGGAATTGTTTATAATTACGCACATGTTATACTGTCATCCACCGTGATCATGACTCATGATATCAGAAGTGCAATCCCCAAATTACTAAAATTTATTTACTTTTATTTTAACCAACACACTATTAAAAATCCATTGTTACCAAAGCATGCATAATGAAACATGTTGTGGTCTTTTGCTCTTCTAGAATACTTTAGGCCATTTAAATACCTACAGATTGTAACATATACATTAGACTTCTATTTTTTTTTCAAATATGATTCACTAAAACTCACAATAACTGTCAAATAGACAGGTTATCTTAAAAATTTACCTATTATTTTATGCTTAAAGCATTTTAAAAGAAGTGCTAAATGTACGTTAATTTTTTCCTAATACCCTTTTTTAAAAAGAATTAAATATTTTAAAATATGTTCCAAAATACTGGAGTTTTTGTAGCATTTAAAATCTAGCGATTTGAATCTTTGGCTAAAAATTGGACAGTGGCAAATCCTTCTAAAAAATATGGCAACTAAATATATTTATATATTACATTAGGAGCAGTCTACATTATTACTTTTAGTTAATGAGATTAACTTACATTTTAATTAGGCCTTCTAAAGAGTTAACTGTTATTGGTACACATTTAGAATCTTTTTGTTCCTGTAATTAAAAACGAAAGAATGATAAGCCAAATAAAAAAATGCCTATAGTAGTAAGTTAAGACAATAATAGATTAATGTAGGTGATGTTCATAAAATACGAAAAGATTACTACTCCTTAACAAAAAACGGACATCTAAGGCTCAAAAAGACGAGACGTGATGAAAACTGTTGTAGTTGAAATTTATTTTTAATTCTAAACGTCTACCAAACGTCTATCATCGACATCAAAACTAGAATTTACCATTAAATCTATTTCGCGAATTTTTTATACTTTGAACTGTAAAAAATGCAGAGTTTGCATATTGTAATCTTTTTACATTTCAAATTATTTATTCCTGAAATTATACTAAGAACAATCAGTCTTATGACAAAAAGTCGGTGACATTTCAAATTGAATTACTTGAAATTAAACTTAAACGTAACAATCTCCAGATTGTTTTGAAAAATAATCAGATATTAAAATAAATAGTGTTCAATTTCGATGCCCAATTCATTGTCTAACATTTATTAATTTTTTTGTAAAAGGAAGTTTTTTTGAGAAAAAATCGTTACGCATTGTTTTTTAGTCTTGATTTCAGTGATGTGTTTTTTTACCACGGGGTTTTATGGTTTCGGATAATTTCCACATTGCATCCTCTCCAATGAAATCATCAAAATTTTGAAAAAACGAGATGATTTTTTCTTGTTTTTTAAATGTGTACGTCCTAAAATAAAAAATGAAACTAAATTATGATTCAAATTTTGGGAAATTGTCAATACTTACGCTTTTTTAAATTTCTTCATGTTTTCCACGATGTTAAACTGCTGCCACCTTTTGGAAAAGTTTATAGACGAATCTGGTAACAAATTACTATTTCCAATATGAACGAATGTTAAATCTTGCAGAACCAAACCACTAAAACAGAAATGGCCGTTGCAATTAATTGAAAAGCATCAGAGATCAAGTTACTTACATGTAAGGTATACAAGGGGGTTGGGTTTCTGCTAGGGCCATCCTATATGCTCTAAAACTTGATGAGCTGTCAATCAGAGCACAATATTCCTTAAGACCTTCCTGAACTTGTTTTTGCCATTCCAGCCTTCTTACTGGGGCAGAATCTAGAGCCGATAACAGGGCTAGGTACGAATTGAAATTGTTGATTTTTCTTAAATGCTTCATGATTTTGATGAACTTCGCGAAGTATTTTTCTCTAGCGTCTTTGCCTTCTGCAGTGAGAATTTTTGTTCGAGCCCTTAAAAAATTGGAGTTAAATTTGTAATCAATTTTAATATAACTATAGAAAATAATAGTTTATGTTAAGGGCGGCGTCTGGCCATATCGCAATTTTTTTACAAAATCGTTAAATGAAAATACTTAAAAATGATTTTAACTTTGTACCTTTCCGCTATGTCACGTGATATACCACATAATTGTGTTTTCATAAAAAAATCTATATAATTTTAAACCAAGCTTACAAAAAAACTAAACAATATTTTGAAGTATGATGTGTTTTATCATTTTTCTGTGTTAGTTGCACGGGTTGTAACGGAAAGACAACATGTAAATATGTTTAGTGATTTAAGAAAATTCCTAGGTAAGTTAATGCCATTATACGTGGTTTAGGTACCAAAAGTCAAAGTCATTTTTCGAGAACTTTAGAACAATTCCGTTTCTTAAGAAGTCTTTACAACCCTTAGACACACTCCATAAACAGTTTTCAATATTAAAATTAATGCCAGGAAGTATATTTTTCCCGAAAGCTTCATGTATAGTCAACCGCGCATATACAGCAGATTTCTATGGGCGAACGCCACCCTTAAGGCTATACCTCAACTATACACCACTAGGGAAATGGCAAGTGTATGTAACCAAACGTGTAACTTCTTTGCTAATAGCAAGAACTCTATTTTTCCATTTGCAGGAACAAAATTACTGAACTTGTTAGTTGATAAAGAATCAGCACTTTCTGTTTCACTATTAGTATATTGGAACTACTCGTACTTGATATTTTTGATTGGTTTCCGTTTGTTAATACGGAGTGGCAATTTAAAAACTTGGCAATGGCTATATCTCATGAACTAAAGAAGATATCAGAAGAGAAAACCTGCTAAAAACAATTCGAGAGAAGCTAAATTGGTGATTCCCGCCTGTATGGGCAAAATCATAGCGTAAAAGAAACGATTTGATTTTAAATGACAGACCGAAAGTCAATTATATTGAGACGTAAAATTTTCAGGTTTATGAAGCATTGGCGTTACTTATGCTAAACCACGTAGAGGATCTTCACACACGGCCTGTTTTGGGTTTTCACTTGTTGTAAGCAATGCAGACGATTGGACTTCCTGGTACTCATCCTCTTCCTCCTCTACATTTTGTCCAACCCAATCTATGTCCGATTAACTACTTGAGCTTGAATAATTCATATTTGAAATTTAAAACTTCACTCTCAATATCAACGACGCGAACGTATAAAACCAATGCAAATCCGTATCTGCCGAAGTGTCAAACCAAATCAGAAATAAAAAACAACCACACTGAATAAAAATAAACTCAATACTATCAAAACCTTAGGCATTAGGCGTTCGACCTGGTACCCTCTGTTTCATTGACGATATAAAAGAAGGCGCTTGTAGATATTAGGGCTTTTCCTTTGCATCGAAAGTGTACAACTGAGCTACACCACTTCTGAAAATATCGTTCCATTTATACAAATTGTAGATATGGGCGGAATGACCGTTATTAATTTTTTAATATCCACTCGGGGTTAATTAGTATTTCTGAAAAATCGGGAGGTTTATAGCTTAGTTTAAAAAGTGGGGGGGAGGGTGAGAAATCGGGAGGCTCCCGCCTAAATTGGGAGGTATGGCAGCCCTATCTACACTCCATAGTGACCTTGTATGGACACCATACAAAATGACCGGTTTCTTATGAGATCATATTCACTCGTGGACAAAAATGGTATTTTTGAATAGGTTTCTTTAAGAGCTCTTCAACAATGCCAAATATGTTGGGTACTACAAGAATATTAAGGTAAATTACTCCTAGTTTCCAAATATTCAATATGCCTAATAAATCATACCATTATTGACCTTCAATGCTCAATACGGTAAAAAAATTCTATATATAATAATATGGGTGTAAACTGGTAGGAAAGTTACTGATCACTTTCCATAGCTGATTGGTCACTTTTAGTTACTTTCTCGGTCACATTTATCTTTCTGCTATATTTCGATAAAATGTTATGCTACGGTAATATAATATAGTACTTACCAATAAGACATCTTATTAAAATGCTCTGTGAACCTCGTTAAGTTTGGACTTCTCTCCTCATTTTGCTCTTGCGCCCAAATCAGTACTTCAGGTATCTCAATTTTCATAAAAAGCTCAGCATCCAATAACGTCATCTGCTCGGCGATCTGTTCCGACTTAAAATCCAACAACGTGAAATTTCTGTTGTGTAAAGAGAGCGAGGTGACAATGTTGGTGTATTTCATGGACTGTTGCTTGGCCTCGTGTCGTTGCAGGTGTTTAACCCTTAGAGCCTTGGCCAGAGTCAGTTCACCGCACGAGATCAGTTGCTGTACGAAGCTCATAAGTTTTTGTTGAAGTTCTTCATCTAGATCTAAGGTCCTTAAAATAAAATGGTGCGCTATTAATAATTGAAGTTTTATATGGTGCTATAATCGTATATAAAGTTATAGAAATACTCCCAAGTCCTCTGACAAAAGAGTATCGCATTTTTAGTTACAGTTTGCACGTGTCTTCTTATTTCAGTTGCGCTTTGTTGTTGCTTAGTAGCGTAAACTTTATCAAGGTACGTTTATACGAATACAAGAAGTCACTTTGAAAAAATTAAGATTATGTTTAACATTTTGTCTACAAATACCACAATAATTTACTTTCGTACTTTATAAATAAATTTCCCAGCTGAATATTGGTTTTTAGCGCTTTTAGAGTTTTTAAAGATAATCCAAAACAGGTGCAAATTCGTGAAACAAATTCTTTGTTAAAAAAATATATTATAATAAGAGGCACAGAAAATATTTATTGGATAACTCATACTTATAAATTTTTTTAATCAATATAATTTTCTTATCAACTGGACTCTGATTCAGACTCATCACTACTTGCCGTTGTACCTAAATTAATAATAATTGGTTCTAGATCAGAAACATCTAATTGCTTGTATTTTTCCCAATCGGAAATATATCCTATCTAGGTGGAACTCTTTTCGTGGTAGATTTTGACGTACAACTTCCCAAATCTGATATTGCATACCATTGATTGGATAATTAATGTTCTTTTCCTACAACCATTTTATCTTTTGTCCAACTAAAACATGGAATTGGTTCCACGTATTGCGAATAATAACTGGTATTATCGATTATAATCAAAGAAGGATGTTCCAGACTAGGTATAAATTTCGTCTTAAACCATTTTTCAAATTTTTTGTGTTCATATTATTATGGTAATCCCCGCTTTTTGTTTGACTTTTAAATATGAGGTCTGCATTTTTTATAAACCCTTCTTCATTGCATCCATGGATAATTATGTATCGAATTACATCTCCTGTTTTTTTTACTTGCAGTAGCCATCGTTCCATCTTGCCAAATTTTTCTGTCAGTTCCCTTGCTAATATAGCCACGTCTCATCCATAAATACAGGCTTATAAAGTTACCCAGATCTATCTCCTTGTTAAAATTTTTCAAAAACGACATTTTTTTAACTGAATGTTCGTTAGAATAAAAACTGTCTGTTGTTACTTCTTAAAAAGAAAAGGCCAATTTTTCGAATCCATGTATTAATTGACTGTGTTGAACATTTCATCAAGCATTTCTTCCGAAAATCGTTTATGTAACGATTTCATTGTTACATTTTGCGCATCTTCATACATCTTATATATAACTTGCCTCAACTTACTTAATATTAAAGAATTGACTTTTGTTTTACTTTGACTTACTTTTTTTAACATTATTTTCACATTCTCTGTATCAAAATTTGTTGGTTTATCAATAGATAGTTTTCTGCGAATTATTTAATGCCTCTGCAGCCATTGTATTGTACCTATTTCCAAGAGCCTCGCAAATAGATTTGAGTCTCTTAAAATAGGAAACTATGTTTCACCAGTGGATACTGTTATTAAACCTGCTATTTCGGAAAAAGAAAACTTGAATGACTTTGTAATACTTTAATCAAAAAAATTATTTTATACATCAATCAATAATAAAAAAAATTAATTACCAGAACAAAAGCAAATATGAATCAAAGTAATAGTCTGTAGATAATAAGGGTATGTAAATGTAGATACATCAACAGAAACTACGTTTAGGATTAAAGTTTTTGATTGAAATCGTTTCACCATTTTGTTGAATACTTATAAAAACTTTTTAAATGTCAAAATATACAAATTTTTAACAAATTGACAAAATTAGGCATTCCAACGACCTGTCAAACAATAGGTGCCAGTGAGAAATTCTTGTATATTTAAGGGGGTAGCGACATAGTCTTGCAACTTGGACGCTATTTTTATTCGAAGTAGTACTCGCCAAGCCTGCCAATTTATGAAGAAATGTATAGGTGGTTTTTTTAAATATAATTTTTATTGTGTTTGACATAAAATATTTAAATGTAATCCATTATTCATGATTTTACGTAAAGTAGATAGAATACACCATATGTCGCCACCCTTAGATATACCAAACCTGTCCACTGGTAATTCATTTGTTTGGAATGCCTACCTGACATAATAACATGATGTAATTAATCTACGACGTGCCAAAATCTAGTAATTTTTTGTTTCATCCATTTTACATTTAAACAATAAAGAAAGCGAATGGACTTGGGGTATTTCCGAGACTTTAGAGCTGTTTACATAATTGCATGCTCTAAGAATAAGTCACATTCTAAGATGAGATGAGGGAAAATATGTTAACACATATCTAGATAAAACTTTTTGTTCTTCATTAATAATTAATTTTCAAAATGTACCTGGATTTTTAAAAAATACTTGTACATAAAAATATTCATAGATACTCACAATTATTATTACGACGTTCAGTTTCTACAAACGAGACAAAAGTGCAATATTGTCATTGATAATTACTGACGTAGTAATATAGTATTTTAGTTTTTCATTGCCGTTTATGTTTCTGAAGAGATATATTTTCTTGTAAAACGTTTTATTTAGTTATAAAATAATATATAGTTTTGGAGAATTATGGACAAGCTGTGCCAAGTTTACCCAAATAATAAATGTTCAGATGTAATTGGGTGCGTTCAAATTTTTTTACGATTTCTACGCAAACACCATTTAAAAAAAGTTAGAAGGAATTCATAATGACACTGGCCAATGTTAATTACCTTTCAACATAAATCTACCATGGATTTGAGCTACTCAGCAACTAGCACATCCACATGAAAGATCAGTGGTTGTGGCGACACCGAGTGGCCCATACACGCGACATATCAGCGCCACCGAGTGGCGGTATGCCATTTAAAAATGTACATTGTTGAAACCTGCACGCCGCTGCGACTCTGATGGCATTTTAGAAAAATTCAGACAGCTTTTATTTAATTTTTTTATAGGCATAATAACGATGATAAAGTGTGAGAGTTTGGTCATGCTCTAAACCCTGAAGTCCCTCTGTGCCTTATTCGGGCCTTTTACGCTCTCCGGTTTTCGCGTTATCAATAATATTCGATGAAACAAATTACCTCCGAAATCCCCCTTGATAATCATGTTTCGTTATCGTCGGTCGAGGAGCCATCCAGTCTACTAAGCGATATTTCTATAAAGTACTGGCTGCGGTATTGATTCTTAGTCTAGCAAGTCAGGAATGTTCGGAAAACGTCAAAATTATACATCAATAAGCTAATGTTTAGAGTTTTAGTCAGTTTAAGTTGGGATATTGTTGCGTTAGATAAATATTGTCTAATTAGTATAATAGTAGATTAATGTTGTATTGATACATGTTTCAACATGAATAGGTTTTTAGAGAAAATAAAGTAAATTACAAACTGTTTGAATAAATAAAAGTTACAAAATATTTTTCGGTTTTATTTTTTTCTTATAATATAATAAAGGGTGTATCTTATAGTGGTACCCGATATTTTTTTCAAATAACTTGACAACCAGGTGACGGATCTCCATGTTTGTTAATGTTTTAGAAACGTCAGTCCAGTACAATTTTAACAATGAACCACCTTACACCACAACAACGTGCTGAAATTGTAAAAAAATATTTTCAAAAAAAAAAAAAAAAAAAAAAAAAAAAAAAAAAAAAAAAAAAAAAAAAAAAAAAAACTATTGCGTGCCATGTTCCTAAATCGATTGATATCGAAATACGGCGATTTCGACTGACAGGCTCATTCACCAGATTTTACCGCACCTGACTTTTTCCTGTGAGAATACCCGAAGGGAAAGGTTTATGCCGATAAACCAGCCACTCTCCAATAACTTAAGGCCAACATACGCCGAGAAATCGCTGGCATTCAACCCGAAATACTCCAAAAAATTATGGAAAATGCCGAAAAACGGGCCAATTTGTGTGTGGCGTCCGGAGGCGGGCACTTGGCCGATGTCATCTTCAAAAAGTGACCAAATAAATTGTAATGGATCGAATTTCAATAAAAAAAAACATTTATTACAAAACATTCACTGTTTAACAAATTATTTAAAAAAACTTCGGATACCACTATAGGATACACCCTTTATATAATTATCATAGTTACCTAAAGATCATACCAAATTCACTCAGCCATGTTAAATGCAATAAATTACTATTCTATAAAATTAACTTACGTGAGGTCGCTAACTACTCGAACAATCAAAGCAAAAGCTTCTCTAGATCTTGGTTTTTTATCTTGTTGGTAGTAAAAATGATTGTATCTCCTAATAAGTTTGGTAATTAGATCGTTGGGTGATATGAACGTTCGATAAGTCGTCAAGAAAGCTTCTTGATACATAAAAACTGAAAGAAAAGAAATTTTTACTATGTTAAATATTGAATGTTGGTATGGATAAAGATATATCATATGCACTACATGGTAAAAAATTACTACATCGTCCTTTGGGAAAATCTGACAGTCTAATATAACTTTGTTACTTTTCAGTAAGTAGTAATTCTTCATATTGATCTACATATTCTTTTCATAATTAAGACAGTATTGACTAGCTATTCGCGATTCAAATTAATTATCGCGCGCCTCTCATTTGTTACCTATAAGTAGGACATTTACGAGCCCAGAATCATATCATTTGGCCCATTCAATATTATATTTTTTATTTTACTTTAGACAACATTGGTAAATACAAAAGAAAAATCTATTAAATCGAATTATTTTTATTATAATTTGAGACATGTTTATCAACATTTTTTATTAAAATTAATATTAGAAAATTAAGAGATATGCACAGTTGTCTAAAATAAAATTAAAAATATGACATTGAATGGCCCAAATAATATGATTCTGGGCTCGTATTTATTTACATTGTTTGTTTTGGGCGCGATTTTGTATTTTTAATTTTTTAACTATTTTTAGATATTTTTATTATAATAGCGTTTTTGATTTTCATTTAGTGTTAATTTAAATTTAGTTACTGTGCTTTCGTCATAAATATAATATTTATCATGTGTTTGGAAATCTTCACCTATCTGTTTGCTACACAAACATCTAGAAATATTTATTTACTAAATCCGGGCAAGTTTTATTATGTGGTTTAAAGGACATTTCAGGTGCCTAACGTTTATTATTGATAAACTTAATTAAAAATCTTACTATCCTTATTCTTATATTATGAAGTGAATTGTGTAGTACTTTGTATATATGTAAACGGTAATAAAACTGTCACAAAGCAGATTGCAGTTTGAATCTAGACAAAATTTTGCAAAATCTCAATAATGGTAATTTGTTGATATCCATTTTTCGTAAGAAATAAAAATTTAACAACTTACGCTTGGAAAATAATGAACCCTTCAGTTTTGATTTTGACATTAACACCATATAGATTGCAATTTTCTGGGGGCTTTTTCGCAAATTTCACTTTTAATATAAAAACACTATCACACACTGAGAAATAAACAAATTTAAAGTGCACAAGTAAAAAAAAATCAAACTATACAATTATATCAATATATAATTTAAAATATAAACAGTGAACACGAACGCCAATGTTGCCAAATGATAAACTGATTTTAAAACAAAATTGATAAATGAACTGAAATTAAAAAAAAAAACTATAATAAATCAGTCATGTATAAAATTCATATAGAATATGATAACATATTGATAGACACAAATTTTGCTTTTCCACTTATTTAATGGCTAAAAATCCGACGACGTAGCGGAATTCCGCTACTCCTAGCAACTCTGAACAAAATCCTACTCATAGACATCTTTTACAAATTTCCTCAAGAGGGCATATTTAGCTTGAATCGCGAATTTTCCAGTTATGTTTATTTTTTAGTAAGTGGTTTCTGCAGTTTCCGAAACTAATGGAACTTTCCCATAGAAGAGGAAAAAGAATCACAAAATTATGTAGATACTCATTACCAAAAAGCATTCTATTAAAAATAAAAATCAGATTTTTCAAAGGTCAGTAAAATAACTAAAAAAGTGAAGAAGTGTTAAAAGCTAAAAAATGGGAAATCTAAAATTTTGGTTTGAAAAGTGTGGTATGTAGAAATGTGTACAGTTTTTGAACGTTTGAAGGCAGTAAGGGGTTAAGTTACAAACCAACATACCATTCTCCTTTTCTTCTGCAATTTAGCAAACAAAAACACCAATTAATAGAAATAAAATAAAAAAATATATATATATATATTTTTTTAATACTTTTAATCAAAATAATAGTTTTTGGTTCAACCATTTCATTCACATATTAATAATTTTTCCTATCATAAATAGAAAATGTTCATAATGATTGTAAAGAAAGACATTTTCTATTGAATTCTGAGCGTAAGTGCTCTCCGATGTCTTTTCGAGCATATGGTGCAGTTATTCCTAATTCAAACCCATTGTAACTAACCACAGTAGCACAGTTTATAGCTAAAGAACCAGTTAGCTCACTCGGACCAATTGGACGTCCACTCCAGGGATACAAATTCAGGATGCGCAGAAGACTGCTATTTGAATATATATTGCATATTGTATTGTGTTATAGTAAGAGAGCCCACTGCAAATTTCGATCGATCGATCGTCAACAAAATTAAATATGCTCCAAAGGCATATAACAACATTTTACGTTTACCAAATTGCACCTGTGCCAATCCCTATCCTGAGCAAAGTGGTTAAAAAATTATTTTGTATTAAAAAAATCACATAAGACATGACAGCAACAATTGTGTTTGCCCTGAAAATTACAATCCTCATTCATTGTGAACCTAGCTTTTAAACCTGAATTATTAATATTTTTACCTACCTTTTAAACCATGTGCATGTGAAGAAGGATGCCATTGTATAAACCATTTGTATAGATAGTCAATAATAATTATAAACTCTTGTATAGTAGTTTTTTTGTCGTTTCTATGGCAACCTGTAAAAATGAATCACAACAATAAGCATACAAATATATTTTTAAATTAGCAAAAATTGATTCATATTTTTAATGATTTTTACCTACTAATCGTGGATATATGTTTTTGTGCGATGTTAAGAGGAAGAAAATGTTTCCCTTTATCGATAGATATCAAGATATATTTGAATATGTTATTTTCTGGAAAACTTTAAGGGCAAACAAAATTAGCGCTGCCATGCCTTATGTGATTTTTTTAATACAACATAATTTGTTTTAACCACTTTGCTCAGGATTGGGATTGGCACAAGGCCATTTAGTAAAGTATAATGTTTTTACATGCTTTTGGGGTATATTTAATTTCGTTATCAGATGACGGTAACGATTTGCGGTGGGCGACTGGGCTATTATGATTTGATTCTGTATGCGCCAGGTATACAAATCCGAGTTGCACAATGTATTAACTGGAACATTGAGATTAAAAGTGCTGAGGCAGAGTGAGCGAAATGATTCTTTAGCTATAAACTGTGACGGTAGTTTAAAATTAAACAGCTGAAAACTCTATAAGTCACTCCTTAAACCATACTAACCTCCGTTCTTGGTAGCTTTTGTTGCCTGAATAATTAACGCATCAATAGGCCCTCCTCTGATATCAGGTCCATCTTCTTCAGATTTTTTCCAAATCAAATACTGATCAACGTTAAGCATCTCCATCAAATCATCTTCACAAGACGGCGTACTGCTCTCAGAAGATTTCTCGCTCTTTGTTGTGTGTTCCAGAAGATCAGGTAAGACCTTACTCGCTGAAGACGGCGTTTTGGATTCCGAAATCGATAGAGAAGTAGGGGTAGGAGGTGGCGATCGCGTGGAATGACGCCGACGTTGTTTTGGAGGTAAAGCCGGTGGTAAGGAGGCAGTGTTTAAGTTGGAGGAGGAAATAAGTGAGTTTGGCGAATGTTGGGGAGACGGAGACCTGAAAAGAGAGTAATTTTGGACTGGTTACGCCACATGTTAAATAAATAATTAATTTAAACCATGACAGTTACGTTTATAAATTTGTATTTTTATTTTCCTACCTGTCATCAGATCTTGGAGGTAAACTAAGCGTCTGTATATGACCTTGAGACGCACGACTAGTTGAATGTGAATGACTAAAAGTACATGATTGGGTTGTGGGTAAGCCAGAATTTACAGGTTGAGTATACTGCACCATATGTACCGAATGTCTCATAAATTCTTGATCATTCGTGTGAGAACAGTTACCAAACATCTCCATGTAGGCCATAACTGTGAAAAATTATAAATATATGAAAATCTATTTGGATTTTTACCATTCCATAGTGCCACTACAATTTAAATTCCCCGACTATATTCTTATCGCTATAAAAATATGGACGGTGGTTAAAATTGTGTGGTTACACTACGTCTTAAAATTGCAGCGTGACTAATTGATCGCGCATTCGTTATAAGCTGACACAAGCAATTAAGATACAGTGCTGCTGAAAAGTTCCCTCCACCTTGTATATTTTGGAAGGTTATATTAAGACTAATGAAGTTTGGAGGGTGAAAATAAACTGTTGTAAAGCTTCTCTACTAGTGGTAACAGGTTTCGTAATAATCACAGATGATGTGACAGAGTCACTGTGACCAATAACTTTAAACGGGATCTTATGGAAAGTGAAACATAGTTTGAAAGGCATTTAAAATGCCTATTTAAGTATACTAATTTTGTTTGGATTTAGGGCATTTTTGATGGATTTAGTAAGTATAAGTATAACTGATCAAAATATACAAGAAAGGGAGGGGACTTTTGAATAGCACTGTATACCTAGAAAACATTATTTTTATTGATAATTGATCATTTTAATACAGTTTCAATATTAACTTTCTTTTACATTGACAATTTGTATCATCAGTATCCGAAGAAATCATATTACACCATATTTCAGTAAATATAAGAACTTTTAAGGTTGCTGCTCAATTAGATCGGACCTTAATCAAAGACAGTTTGATCTTAATATAAGCTTGATATAGAAACAGTACTACTTCAACTTCATATCGATGTGGAGCCACCAAAGATATTAGGTAGAATAGATTCTCCTTGTTTATATTTATTTTGTCTGCAAACATAATACTGACGAAACGATATTCACACGTCCTCTCAATTTTTTCAAATATATTGTATTGCAAATATTCCCTGTTCAAACAAGAACAATAATACGCTACATTAGTGATGACATAATTTGTATTCCACTGACAATGACAGAGGAGACTTATAAACATATATTCATTAATATTTTCTTTCTATTATTTTCAAGATTGTAGCCATTTAACATTTAACATCAAAAATAATTTGGTTACATACCTTTAAACTACTTTTTACGACCTGCAAACAATATAAAAAATGTATAATATTTCACATTCTGTGACACATTAGTTTGTTTTTATTAAAAGTTAACTGTCAGTGGAACACAAATAAGAAAAAAAATGTATATATACTACTTGTGTAACGAAAATTGTTTCTTTAAATTCACCTTTGATTCAGAAGTATTATAAGTAAACTCTTCTCATTGCAAACAGTACGGCATTGTGTGTTGTACCCTATTTAAGCCAAACACATCCATAGAACAAAAAGACTAACAAAACCAAGCTTTAAGCAAGTCCCGAACGTGTAGTCATTTGAATTTAAATTAAAATGATGATGCCGATTTGTAGTTGATCGTGGGCCGAGTCGTTAAGTGAACAGCAACTTTTACACTACTTGGCTATAATTATTATTAAAATTGCTACTGTTTCAAAAGTATCCATTGCTTTTGTTTGAAGATAACACTCAGCTTATTTTATTGATTGTTGCAAAATAAACACACCAAAAATTTGATTAAAAAAACAGAGCCGCAAGAAGATCAGAGCAAAAATTAATGAAAAACAAAAAAAAATCAACTAAATGTTAGATGAAATTTCCTTGATGCGGCCTACTTACCCGAGTAAGCCACAGATTGGAACACTAGGAAAAAATTTACGGGATTAACGATATTCTACCTACTAAAATACCACATTCTTATAGAAATTATTTAAAAAAAGTTTAAAGTAGCTATACAATAAATTAGATTAATAGCATTTTTCTAACAAGTAAACCGCAGGTCAAAATGTGTACATCTAATTCCTCTTTATCATCCAATTGACGCAATTCATTAAAATTATCTC
Organism: Psylliodes chrysocephalus; assembly: GCA_927349885.1. Lineage (NCBI taxonomy): Eukaryota > Metazoa > Arthropoda > Insecta > Coleoptera > Chrysomelidae > Psylliodes > Psylliodes chrysocephalus. The sequence goes on along the minus strand of OV651818.1, from coordinate 46,801,585 downwards.
TAGATTCCTCGGCATTTTCTCGGAAATTTCACAACAATTCATATCAATTCCTTAAATTCCTATTTTCTACAACTAATTCCTGTGGTTTATCCCTCGCAAGTAACTTTGACTATTCATAGGCGTAGGCTGCATTATTATAAAGCATTTATTTCAATTTGTTTATAATGTCTAAGACTTCCCTATGTCTGATCTCTACAGAAAGAATTTTAAGAAGTATGGTTAACATGCTTTATTTAATTTTCCTTAATATAAAGAAAGAAGACATTGAAAAATATTTACAATGCTGGCAAGATGAAATCTTCGGTCATACTTTGCTTGTATTGGAGTGAACAGTAAATTACGTTCGCATGTGCAGGAGAGGAAACTATGTGCTATTGGCCGTGGTGACTGTTAACATTGATACTGTGTCGATTACCTGATGTGCGAGTGCTATTTGTTATTCACTTTAACGCTTGCAGGCCTGAAGGTATGCAGAATTAACTTTTAGTTTTTGGTTAAAAATAGAGCTAGTTAAAAATAATTGTGTCTTGAAGGAAATATAAGACTACTCTAAAAAGTGCTGTTTCGAATAAAAGAATCATTTGCATATAACATGCACATATGAATATGATAAAGGTAGGTCTTTGAAGAAAATTAATCCTTGCAGCATAGAGAGAGAGATAACATGCGTTTATTGTCTAAGATAAAATCTTGTTGACAGACAAATAAATATACAATACATTAGAAGTTAACTCTAATACACATATACATATAAAATACAGATATAAACATTACATAATAAAAATATATTTTTAGGTATCGCTTTGATTCAACAGATGTGAAAGAAATTATCAAGGTGAGTCGTCGTTAAGATATTCTGTTAATTCATAGTATGCTTTGCAAGCTAGTCGTTCCTGAAGTTTTTTCCTAAAAGATTTAGAACAACTTTCATTTTTTATGGCAATAGGAAGTTTATTATACATTTTGATGCCATTATAGATAAGCGAGTCCCTAACTAGGGTAGATTTAGGAGTAAGCAGGTATAAATTAGTTGCATTTCGCCCTGTACGATTGTTGTTGTTGTAAGCAGATCTGTTCTTATATATTAAGCAAATAGAATTTAACAGATATAAAGAGGTTAAAGTTAATATTTTGTGTTTGAGGAAAAGTGGTTTGCAAGAACAACGGCTTTGTACCTGACACAAATACCGTACAGCACGTTTTTGAAGTAAAAATACACTACTGAAGAGCTCTTTGCTGCAGGAGCCCAAAACTGAATTCCATATCTTAGATTAGATTCTATAAGTGCAGAATAAACATTCCTTGCTGAAGTGAATCCTAGCTCTTTGCATGTAGATCTGAGAGCAAAACAGCCAGATGATATCTTTTTATTTAAAATTTCAATATGGTATCTATATTCAGCCCAAGAAATTTAATTCTATTATCTACTTGTAGTAAATCGCTTTCTAAATGTAGCTCTGGAAGTAGACATTTAAAGGTTAACAATTTAGATTTAGAGAGATTTAGACTAAGAAAATTTGAACCACACCATAATTTAATTTTGGATGCAACAATATTGTGTAGAGTATCTATATCCTTGCAATGCCATAAGACAGTAGCGTCGTCTGCAAAAAGAATAAAGTATCCAGAATTGTCAAGGAGTGATAAATCATTAATGTAGATTAGAAAAAGGTAGTTGCGTAACACCGACCCTTGGGGTACACCCCAGGTTACTTTCATTATACTGGAAGATTGACTAATTCTGACTAGTTGATTCCTTCCTTCAAGGTATGATTCAATCCACTTCAGAGCCCCATCTCTGACTCCATAATAGAAAAGTTTTTGCAGCAGTACTCCGTGATTTACACAATCGAATGCTTTAGTTAGATCACCGAATAACGCTGCCACCTTCTCACAGATATTAATATTATTGTAGATTCTCTCTAGGCAATTAAATATAGAATATCTTAAGTATTTAAATTTGGCATCTAAATATGACAATATATCTTGCTTAGGTTGTAGTGAATTGCTTTTGTAATGCGGCACATTACTGATGATGTAAAAATGAAAAAAAAAGTTGTTTATAGACTAAATATGTTTTTAAATTTAATTTAAGTGATTTTAGATAATACAATAAGCAGATAACATTTTAGTTAAATAATCGTTTATAACATAATAGAGGTTGAGTGACAACTGCAATAATTACAATAAAGATAATTTTGTACACCTTAACTATGTTTTTTACGACCTTCAAACAATAAAATAAAACAACTCGAGACTTTTATGCTAAAATCAATGACAGAATGATTAGTTTTTGTTTGGTTCAATGACATCACATTAATGTAGCAAAGCACAAAATGTACAAGTTGAGACCTGCCAGATAAGTATGTAGGTACGACTTTATAAATGTAATATAAATTATATTTAAATTTATCTAGCTAAAATGGTTTATTATAACAATTTTATAAATAATTTCTTTAAGAACAATCCTAAATCATTCATTTAATATCCATTAAATTCGATTTACTATTTATACCAAAATAATCTAAAATGACTTACTGTGTTTCTTTTTTGGTGGCAAGGGTGGTGGTTTAGCGTCTTGATCCCAATTACTAGTAATACTTGTACTGCTAGACAAACTTTGATGGGACTGATGCCTTTCGCAAGTTACGACCAATTCACCTAAAAATAAATTTAAAAAATTAGGTGACAAAGTTTAACCATGATGTATGTGAATATTGTATGATGTGATATCGCGCATCTGCTTACACTCCCCTCTGCGTCGCACATATGACGTTTATTTATTTTTCTATTTTCTTTTTAGATTTGCCCGAATATAAGCACTTTCGTTTCCATAAAAGGCAATTGGAGACACAGAGAGGAGATTCTTTAGAATGTAACATTTAATTAAACGAACTAAACATACATTTTCAACAAACAATATAACACTCTATTTAATATGTAGTGTAGTATTATGAAATTTTACACCATGAGTTTTCGTTTTAACAAGAGAAGATTTGTTTGATTAATTGGTAGAACTTAAAATATGAAAATGCTGGCTTGGAGCACTGGTCGCATAAGGCGTGCTGTAGAAACGAAGGATAAATAATGCATACCAAGAGTTGAGACACTGAAATGCATAGATTTCTGTAACGTGTGGAGGGTGGGTTAACCCACGGTACTTAGGCCTCATTAGCCCCATTGTGCATCCTCCTAATTAGATTAGAGGGGCACCTCCTTGTCCGTGAGCTAGCCTACAGATTTAATATAGTTGACAACATCGCCAAGAGGTGCTTCTCTTATATCGGCCGGTGTTAGCCAATTTTCACCGAACACAAATCTTCTAATAAATGAGAGCGTCGGGCATTCGTAGAGAATATGCTCGATTGTCTCATATTCTTATTCGCACCCCCTGCAGAGTGCGAATTCTGACAGCTCCATGATATGGAGGTGCTTCCATACTTGGCAATGACCAGTCAGACATTCTAGTACTAACCCTGAGTAAATTCGTGGGTGAGAAGTGTTTGTCTGCTATCTAGAGTATATTCCAAATCCTGAGCCTTGTTTTGTTTTAGAACCGCTGGTGTAGATATGAATCGTACCTGCCACTTCCGGCTATTCTATTTGTGCTGTTATAACTTTATATGGCTTATGGAAGATAAGTAATATAAAGCCAAAATTGTGAATTTTATACTCAGGTTTACGTACATTAAAAACTCAGACGAAGATATGGGCTTAGTATGCATCAATGCATTTCTCATATATACCGACGCTGTAGAGTTATTTGAAGATTAGAGCCTGAAACGGCATTTGGTCCAAACTAGCACATTAAATTTCTGACTAGGACTCTCGACAGTCAATGTTGTCATGGTCTAACGGTAATAGCATTTGTCTAGAGAACAAATATGTCTCAAATTTAAAGTTAAACTGAAGTTTAAACCAAACCTATACAACTGGCCCTTAGTCTATTATCTAATAATTGTCAAATGAGTGGAATTTTAGTCTTACCAAGTTTGTCATCTGGCACGTTATCATAAGGTGATGGATGTCTTTCAGTCTTTTTCTTAGTCTTTTGAGGTAGCGCCGGCGGTAAATCAGTATCAGCAAAGTCCACAATATCTTGACCGATGCTGTTGCTTACTGTTAGCACCGAATTACTACTTACAGTTTGCCTCGTACTTTTCACCTAAAATAACATTTTAATAAGACTCGATTGTATCAAAACGATTAGCAATTTACCTGTTTTTCTTGAATTCTAGTACTTTTTTGAACCGAGCTTTCAGCTTTGATGGTTTTACTCTGGGAAGTGCCTAATTTGGAAACTTGCATGAACTGTAAGCTATTTGAACTCATTTGAGAACTCCGCGAGTAACTCGAAGATCTAATGGATACAATACCGGAATCTGTATTAGACAGTCGATGATAATCGTTGACAGACGTTAAAGGATCGCCGTTATGATTAGATAGACTAGAACTTAAAGAAGACTCTTCCCAAGAAGTTGAACCATTCGTACCTAAAAGACGGTTAAATATGGTAACGTTTGGCGTCGTTTTTTGGAAAATCGAATTACCGAAAATATCTGACGTGTGGTTTTCGAAAAACATATCATCGCGATCCATTATACTCTTGATTTCGTCCTCTTCTCTCGAGGAATGATTTAACATAGAATCTATACTTCCTGCACTTTCTGATAATATTGATATTGAATCATCTGGAGATTTGGATCTTAGAGAAATCCTAAAAATCATTAAAAAATATTGTTTAATTTTTCTTAAGATACGGTAAAGATTATATAGGGTGATTCCTAAATTAACACTTTTTTTAACTGTTTTTAGAAGTCAATAAAATTAATAAACCTAAAAAATATTATATTAATTTATTCCAAAATGCGTCCGATACGGTCCTGTTTAATTTAAATATTGTTCAAAGTTGTCACTACGGATATACGTATTCTGTGTCACTACTCACTTCAACACACAGGTCGTAACAAAGAAATTGGTTTTCCTCTAATTGTTAGTGCAGAATGCTCTATTTTTGCAATAATTCTCCCCGTGTGTTTACAGACGTCTTGTAAACTAACTTTTCATAAAACCCCATAAGTCTGGTGACCTCGGTAGCCACAAACTGCGTGATTCACGAATAAAAAAAATAAATAGATATACATAAATACATACCTATTAGCCTAAAGGTTTTTTATGTTTTTATGCACTACTTTGGATTTTTTTAATCCTGCATCTTTCTCATTTTTGGGTTTATTGAAAAGATATATTTGAAAATGTTTATTTTAATGACTTTTATCGCTACAAAGTTAAAAAAGAAGTATGAATTTAGGAATCACTATGTATATAGCTTGAATGTTATGATATACTAAATAAAATAAAAACATTTTACCTTTCAAAACTGTTAGATGAAGGAGAATGATCGACATACATACATTCATCTATCATTTGCTGCATTTTTAGGTGTTTCTTTTTTGGCGGGAGTGGCGGGGGTGTCGTAAAATTACTTGACTCCGATCTACAAAGATTTTCTGGCAAGGGAGGTTTTGGAGGAGGACTAGTTTCCCTAAAAATAAATAGTAAGTCGATGAAGTAAAGTGAACGACAAATGTTCTTTTAAATTTTTAAATTTGAGATTATATCTAACAAAGACACTTAACGTGTGTCTTTTTATCCAACTGTTGCAGCAACGTTGGCATCGGTGCGGTATGTCAACTGTTATTTGTTTCAACGGTCAACCAAAAATGTATCGAATCCAACACAAAACGTTCAAGGCCGCATCGGTGAAACAACGGTTGCAACAAACCGGTGGAAAAAAAGACACACGTTTATCTACAAGTATGATGACGGTTTTTGGTTATGATTTGAAATTACAGTACGGCAGATATAGCTGAAGCCGCCAAGGTCACATGCACAGTGAATAGAAGAGCGGATCTTAGTTTATTCCGGTTTTTTGATGTGATCACTTGGATCTTAATAAATTAAAGTCAGAGTTGTGCATTTTGAGACATTGCCAAATATAAGTAGCGTAAAAAAATCGTTTTTGCTATTCTGTTGACCCTAAAATAAATTAAATTTCGGTTCTTACCTTAGAATAGATTCAGTGCTATGGCTACTTCGTACTTTGTTTTTAGCTATGGCGTTTTGTTCTAGTTGCTCCCTTTCTCTGGGAGTAAGAGGAATGTCTGGAAGTGAATTTCGTTGCGCTGGCATTTCTAAACTATTGCAATATGATGATCTTGGAGTTGTTTTACACGACACATGTTGGTGTGAAACTTTGTCAAGCACTAATGTGATTAAATCCTATAAAAAAATATATATATTTTTTGTTGTAACGTTTAATAAATAATAAGTATTTTAATGATGTTCACTAATTTTTTGAAATTCTCACCTTAACAGCATCTTCGACTTGTTGAACAATTTCATTAACATTTTCCTTGTCTAACTCTGAACTCTTATCATCAATAAGTACGTCATCACAAAGCTTGATTAACCTAGCAACGCTTTGATACATACGTAGTGTTGCCGACTTTATAGTACTTGTAGTTTCACTGGAAGATTTTACTGCTAGGTTGATCAGCCACACCGTGTCCAATACTATTGTACCGTTTCCGGGAAGCATTTCTAGTTTTTGTTTAGACACCACGTCCCTGAAAATTGAAAAGGGAATTTAGGAGTTTTGACTTTGCCCTCTCAAAAAATCAGAATCAACATATCTAAACTGTCAGTTCCCACTGGCAGCATTTTAACAGGTCGTTGGAATGCCTAATAGGCATATATTACTTAGACAATCATAAATATTTTTCTCAACTCAATTAGGTACTACTTGTTGTTGAGTGGTTTTCTTGTTATAGCTTGTTAGTTTTCAAGAAAGTTCTTTATATTGTGCAGATTTAAGATGGAAAATAGGAAATGAAACAGAATTAATACTAGGTTGTAAGTTCATTAACAAACCCCATTTTTATAAAGCCAACCTTTATTCCTTCGATATACTTTCAAATTGATTTTAAAACCAAAAAAACTTTTATTTTTATTTATTTTCTTTTTGCAACTGGTGACAAAATGAATTTTTCGTAACCAGTTTCATAATGTTCAACTTTATATAACTGGTTGCATAAGGTAGATCGTTTTGACACTGTGATTACAAAAGATGTCACTTTATACGTAAAAATTAGAAAATAAATTTTTTTAAAGTAAAAGCTATCTTAGAAATTTGTTTTTTAATTTTTTCTTATTCTAAATTACAGACCCGCACTCAAATTTAGATCTTACTAACGTAAGATATAATAATTTTATCGAGTCGACATTAACAATCACAATTTACTAGACTGTGCATGTTTTGAATTTCATATTTTAATTATTTTAAATGATGTAGCTTTTTTTCTATATTAAAATGGAAACTTACCAAAATTTAATTATTTTTTTTATTTAGTTAAAAGAAAATTATTGAATCTTTCGTTTATTCGATTTTATTTTTGTTACGATTATGTCTTTCTATAATTAAATTGTATTACGCTAATTCTAATATTTTTTTATCTATCACTCCCACGTATACCTTTTACTGGATTTTTCGTTTTCCGATACTCGAAATGTATAAGTAAAGACAATTTTTGTTTTTCTTAGCTGTTTTTAATAAAGATATATTACATTATATTAAAAAAACATTTTTGTCTAATGTAAACGGGTAATTAAAAAATTATCAACTACTATTATTTCTAAAATTTTTAGGAAAAGCTGCGCATTTTTTAATAAGAGGAAATTGTTAATTTGAAATTTCATAACAATACGTTTATTAAAAAATATTTTATTTTAACACGTAAAATGAAAAACCGAACAAACGTATCAAACAATTAAAATTTCAAAATTCTACTTCCTGTCGAAAAAACCTAGTGCAACAGATTACTGATTCAATCACATACGTTAAAAAAAAATAGCCAGAAAACCTAATTAAAGCACAATAGTGCGAAAAAGCCAAAATAGCAAAAAAAAAACAAACAATAACTAAAATGTGTTAAACATCATTCAAAACATGTAATTATACTTTAAAAAAAATTACTTAAAAACGTGTTTAAGTATTAAAAACCCTATTTTAGCGCTAAACTACATAGAACATTAATAATTATAATAGGGAAAATAATCAATAATCAACATAGAAAAGTGTCAGAACGCTAAATAAATGTAAAATAATTTAAATAATTTAAAAAAAAATCTTCAAAACAACTAATGAAAGCTCAAATAGCGCGAAAAAGTATATTTTTTGTGTTGTTAGTTTATCAGTAGCTGCCAACGACGAACAACTACTAGACTAACTTTGATTCTATGTTATGTTATGTTGGGAATGGAGTGTTAATACACTGCGACCTAAAAGATCTATTGTGCACCTTCTGTCGCCAATGCACTAAGAAAATGTCTTAATGCCTATAACGACCCTTCCAATCCTATTTTCTCAAGGAAGTGTAGGATTTGAAGTGGCTTCAAGTTAGGTAAATCTCCCTCTTCTATTTGATATCCTCCTAGATATAGTGCCCTTGGATTCTGGAGTGCTACACATTCAGTTAGGATGTGAATGGAGGTTTCGTCCTCCTCCTCACAGAAACTGCACTGATTCTATAAAAAGACGGTATATTACGCAGATCCGGCAGATCGCAGATTGATATACTACGTCAAGGTGACGTATTGTAGTGTGGAGGCGTAGGTTTTACGAATTTGAGGTATCAGCTGATCGAAAACAGTGCGTGAAAATAAATTTAAATCTGCTCAGGGCCAGTCATATTATCTATGAGGTCATATTCCACACAACAATACGTCATGCGCGAACTAGATAAGATTTCGTCGGCTAAGTATCATACCTCTGTTAACGTTGTTTACAAAAATCAATTTGCAAACATTCATGGTGTTATCTGTTTAATGTATTTTCCTCGTTGCAAATATCATAGTTGAAGGTGATTTCCAGGAAAGTACGAAATCTATTTTGAAGTCTGACAGCGGGGTAAAGCAAGCGTCTCTAGTCGTAAGTACTGATTTATTCATAAAAAGCGTCCTCATACATCAGATAAACAAATTCGCACAAATTATCCCCACTCAAATTAGCAGCCATCTCGTCCAATGCGCCAGCCAATGTGACACCTCGGCCTTCCTAATATAAAACAACCGGAAGGCTTGCAATAAATAAGGGCTTAATTATAAATGAATGCATCAGTCTAGTGGGTTTTCATCATTGATTCACAAGTAGTCATAAAATGTACCTATTATTCTTAATTTTTATATTGTAAAGCTGACATTTTTGGTAGGAATTTGTATTAGTAACATAATTATTAACATGTAGTTTTACTGGATAAATATCTACTTATTTATATTTTATACATCTGTAAATGGACTTTAAGCCTGCTGTGTTGTTATTATTATTAAATAAATAAATAAGAAACCAAAATAGTGAAAATATTCAAAAAACAACTAAAATGTGTTAAATACCATTCAAAACACATTCTGCTTAAAAATACTAGAACACGTGTTTAAGCGTGATCGACAAAAAATATTTCTAAAGTAGGTAGTTCAGGAACAAAGATAGATATTCGAGTTATGTGCGAGATAACTACATAAAAGACTCTGAATTAAATCCAAATTAACACTTAAAAAGAAGAAGAATTGTACGCTCCAGTGTTCGTGAATTTGTCCAAGGCCTACTTCACAAATATTTTTTGTGCATCACTTTTTAAAAACCCCATTTTACCGCAAAATTAGAACAATTATTATAATATGATCAAGAATCAAAAGAGCACCGTCGAATCAGTCGTTTCAAGTCTTAAAATGCTAAATAAGTGTAAAATAATTTAAATTCGTTCAAAATTGTGAAAAAAAAAGGTACCCAATTAAAACACAAATATTGGGATAAAGCAAAAATACTGAAAAACATAGAAAAAAATAAAACTTAAAATGTGTTGAATGTTACTCAAAACACTGAATCATGCTTCGCCAAAATATGAAATGCTCTGCACCCAAAAATTTAAATGTACCCGTAGGGTACTTCCTCCATATTTGTTGAAAATGCCGTTTAGAAGTACGATCTTAAATCTAAAATAAAATTCTGTGTGGGCAGAACTACTTTAAAATATGTGATCGAATCTCAGAACTTGCCCAACTACATTTCAATACACTATACATTAGTGTGACGTAATTTAAACAGAAACAAACCATTCGACACTGATTTTGACATATACGTTTTATAATTTGGTAGATATTTTTTAAAATATTGTTTGTAGGTCGTAAAGAGTAGTAAGTTATGTAACAGTAAGTAACCAATTTATTTTAAATGTGGCATACTTTTAAATGAATGCAATCTTGAAATTAATAGAAATAATGTTAATGAATGCCTAACTCTATTTTCATTTATTGTTTACAGAATTGATTACTATACGATTAGTAAACTACATATTTTAGGAATATATTTTATGGCCTAATAATAACAATTTAAAAACTAGATATTTAGCCTATAAACATTTTGTTTGGCTCACAAATTACGTCATTACTAATATAATGTATTGTGAAATTATTTGAAGTAATGACGACATCTGTCATATGTCTTAGTTCGTTGAGATTTTCATTGGTTAAAAATAAACGATATACCAACCTAAAATGTTTAAGAGCGACTTGAATCTGCTTTCCAAGATCTTCGAGTTCTTGCTCTGGCCTCTTGCTGTGAATAAATCTTTGTCCCGTATCGGCCGTTTTCGGACATCCTTTGGGGCTTTGAGACCGCAAGGTCACCCCTTGGATGCCGACACCTCCGACAGGACTTCTCATTTGTGAGATTTTACCGAAAAAATCGTCCTTGAAGGATCTGGCTCGTCTAGCGAGCTTATTGGTGCTCTTGAAAGATGATTTATGGCCTCCAGGACCCGAACCAGCCAAGGGCGATGGTGATGAAGCTTCGTTTTCTGAAAAATAATGAATGTGTGTTAATTTAATAGCAATTTTTAGAGTAAGCAATCTATAGCGGTTTTTTTTAATAACGGACTATCGAGAAAAATCATAATTGGAGTTGGGTGTGAAATTTAAATGTTTCGGGCTGGTACTTTAATTACTTCTACCGAATGACAGTCATAACAATAATTGACAAAATTAAATTTAAAAAATTATTTAACACAAGGCGAAGTTTCCCAGAGGAGGCTTGGTTTTATCTTTTTAGATATTTGTTAATTCACAGAATATAAGGTAGTGATCAACTGAAAATCATATTTTTTTTTGTTGAAGAACCATTGCATCCCCAAAAAGTTGGTGTTTGGGTTACAATATGTCGAAGAAGATTGGTTGGTCCCATTTTTCAAGACACACTTTTTTTCGTGGGCTCGTCTGACTTAGTCTCTGATAACACTGAAGCCCAATGGGTGTGTTCTATAGGTTCTTGGATCAGTGTTTCTTTACTGGAGCATGCCCAGTGATGAGTCCTGTTATTGATTTGAACTAATTTTTCTTCATGCAGAATAGTTCTTCTGTTCTTTTTCAACATGGTCTTCCTATAAAGATTTTCCCATGTGCTTGTTTTTGGACATTCTACCAATAGTTGTTGTGTTTTCTCCGAACCTAGTCATTTACGAAACCTCGAACTGTACTTTTTGGTACTCTAAGGTTTATATCTGGTTCCGGTATTTCTTCTGACCCTCTTTTTGCAAGTTCGTCAGTATTTTCATTTCCCTCGACCTCTTTATGACCTGGCACCCTTACTGCTGCTCGATATGCAATGATTTACTCGGTATATACAAAATGGGTATTTTCAACAAGATTGTGCAAGAGCAAATACGACTAAAAAACACTTCAATATCTTTGGAGAATTTTTTGATGAGAAAATAATAAGATACACTGTAATTCCATATCCAACTCAGGTCTTGCGATTCAAACATATATTATACGATTTTTTTCGAATGGCCATACATCAAAAATGAGAAAAATTGTGTTTTCGTAAATGGACATTTTCAACAATTTCTGTAGTTTTTATTAAATTTTGATATTAAATTGTTTTTCCTTTTTTTGTTATGTCATTTAGAGGTAATCGAGGAGGTAATAAACTTACTCACAGTTGGCAACCGCTGTAACAATAATTATGATTGTAAAACGTAAAACCGTAATGGAATGGGTTTTATTTATCACACTAGTTTTTTGCAATTTTTTTATTATAGTTGTAGATACTTTTTAAATACTTTAATAAGATCGAGCAAAAAAGCCAAAAAAACAAATTTCTAGTAGGGGAGTCCCTTTAATTTTTAATTCATTTTTAATATTTGTTGTTATAGCGGAAATACACATTCTTTGAAAATTTTAACTGTCTACCTAGTACGGACCATGAGGTACAGCCCGCTGACAGACAGAAGAGGCTTAGTAACAGGGTCCCGTTGGTTACCCTTCCGGTACGGAACCCTAATAATAGAGTCCTGTTGATTACCCCTCGGGACGGAACCCTAAAAAGTCCTAGTTAAAAATTAAAAAAGTTTGCCACCGGTAAATTATTTAAGTTTTCCTATAAGAATCTAAAAATACTCATAAGCATGTTTTGAAACACCGAGGAAAGTTTAACTGGTATAAAATGTTTATCTTGGATCTTTAAAAATACACGAAATGCGTAAATTTTTCACCGATTATAATACATTTCAACAAAAATCTTCACTCTCTAAAACTACCTACCGCTGCTTTTGAAAGCTTCAAAAGTATACTTTCAGTAAGAGATAATTTATAAAATTTGTATAACTATATTTAATTCTTTTCAGTTTTTTTATTAAACTAAAAATAACATTTAATTATTACAAGATAATAACGTGTCTGATAACTCTTCGGAATTCTTTAATAATGTAACGATTCTTTAATTTAAAAATAGTTTATGTATTTTAAACAGTTTATTTATAATTTATTTACACTATGTACCTACTAATAAAAAAGTGTTTTAGTTTTAGTATTAGCAATAAAAAAGATTTTCATATGCCGCCAATTTACGTAGACAGTTGGTGGATTAGGAAAGCTTTTTTATTACTAATTTTAGGAAAAAAAGTTGTTCTTTATAAAAAGTCGAGCATGGTCTAAAACCTAAAATACAACCATCAAATATCAAATTTTATCAGTCGTATAAAGAATAAAGGTACTTTACTCTTGAGTAAAACTCATATTTTTTGACAAACCTCGTATACCACTGAAAAAATTTGATATTTGATGACTGTATTCTAGGTTTTAGATAATGCAGAACTTTTTATGAAGAATAACTTTTTTCCTAAAATTAATAATAAAAAAGTTTTTCATATGATTCCAACTTAGGGGGAAATACTGTATACGGCTCGAGAAGATTCTCGGTGGTCTAGGAGCTTTCGAAATCCCCGAAATATATCCTCCACGCGTCGGGCTGTGTCTTAGATTAAAGAGACCGAAGATGTAACATTGCACACTGCGCATGTTATCTATTTTAAGCCCAAGTAACCCACCAATTGAAAATCATTGTTGCACGACGCCACCCGAATTGCTCCGATTTCCATTCAGCGATCACCTCCACCTGAGTATAATCACCATTGACAGCTGTTTTTTGATTTATTTGTTGGTATTTTAGCAATTTAAAGTGTTCTAGTTATTCAATTTCAAGTTCAAAATGTCACGATGTATCTTGAAAAATTGTATGTACTTATAATACAAGTACTACTGTTATGAATATATTCGTTTTCAGCGGTAAATATTTATTAACGTTTTGACATAAAGCGCCATGATTCTCTGGGCTGAATACTTCAGATCCGCATTAAGGGGTTTCAATAAATATTAAGTATCAGAAATCAGATTTCATATTACTTACATAAATTTACAAAAGGGTAAAATTTTGAACATTTAATTTAAATAAATAGTAAATAGGCATTATTGCTAACGAAATTTTGTATTTAAAAAGTAGTTTTATAAGAATGTTTTCTAAAGGTAGTTTTTAGCCCTTTTTGGTAGATAAATAAGAGGTAAAGAATCATAGTTGCTAGCTAAATTTTATTTTTATAAGGTATTTTTATAAGGTATTTTTATAAGAATATTAGATGAAATACAGGATGACATTGAATTTTCAGTCTTAAAACAAAGTAATCTAGTATAAACAAAAAAAAAATACTAAAGTTACAGGAGTTAGGTCCGATTCCACCGTTGTGTTAAACGGAGATTAAAATGACAGTGTTAATGTAAAAATGTCATTTTAAACTTCGTTTAACACAACGGTGGAATCAAACCTTAGTCACGTTAATAAAATGTTACATTACAAACCCCTAAACAACTCGAACATAATTTTCGTTTACTAAAAAAAATCCAAAATTTAGCAATATTTATTTATTATACAAGCGAATGCGATTTCAAAGATAACTGGATCAAAAAATCCGAATCTCTAAATTTTAGAGCTAAATGCTTAGATAAAAGTAAGCGACCGATAGGGGTTACAAAAATAATCGATTTATCGATAATTCTGATATTTTTTAATGAAAATCGATTTATCCGCTGTTTTTAATAAATTATTTTCGTTTTTTTTTTAAGATAATGTATTAATCGATTTTAAAGGAAATACAGAAAAAGTACATTTATTCAAAATTATCGATTTATCGTTTAATCGGTTTTTTAATTATTTGATTATTTTCGATTTTTCAAAGATATTATATGAAAATAATCGATTGAATATAATCGGTTATTTTACATAATCGATATTTTGGTTATTTTTTTAAAATTATCGATTTATTGGATAATCAGCTTTTTAATAATCAATTATTTTCGATAATCGAATAATCAATTTCAAAGGAAATATGAAAAAAGGATTATTAGAAAATAATAGATAATTCGTTTTATTTTTTGGAAAATCGATTTATCATAGAATCGGCTTCTTAATTAATTGGTTATTTCCGATTAGGCGATTATTTTGGAATTATTGATTATTTTTGGTATTTCAAAGATAACCGAATTATCGATTTTAAAGGAAATACAATAAAAATAGATTATTGATAATAATCGATTGATCGAAAATAATCGATTATTTAAAATAATCGATCATTCTGTTTTTTTTTTTAAATCGATTTGTCAGTTAATCGACTTTTTAATTAATCGAATATTTTTGAAATACAATAAAATAGATTATTGGTAATAATCGATTTATCATAGAATCGGCTTCTTAATTAATTGATTATTTTCGATTGGGCGATTATTTTGGAATTATCGATTATTTTCGGTATTTCAAAGATAATCGAATTAACGATTTTAAAGGAAATACAATAAAAATAGATTATTAATAATAATCGATTGATCGAAAATAATCAATTATTTAAAATAATCGATCATTCTGTTTTTTTTTAAAATCGATTTATCAGTTAATCGACTTTTTAATTAATTGATTATTTTTGATTAATCGATTATTTTCGATTTTTCAAAGATTATCGAATAATCTGTTTCCATGGACGAAAAAAAAATGGTTTATTTGAAAATAATCGATTATTTAAAATAAACGATAATTCTATTTATATTATATTTTGTAAACACTGATTTATCGGTTAATTGGCTTTTTAATTAATCGATTATTTTTGATTTTTCAAAGATAATCAAGTAGTGGATTTTAAAGGAAATGACAAAAAATATATTGTTTGAAAATAATCTATTGATCGAAAATAATCGATTATTTATTTCGATAATCACTCATCCCTAGCGACCAAATGACTTTTAATAGATTTAAATTTTAAAATGTTATCTAGTTTCAGACATGCATTTCTAGAGTTTTATGTGACTCATCCTTTATAATAAATAATATTCTTAAAGAAAGAAGCCTTAATATACTTTTTCTGAGGTTACAATACAAAACAGCATTTTCTCATTTTGACTAATTTTTAATAATATGTAATAGCCGTAGAAAAAATATAATGTTCAACTCATAAGGGTAGATTTGCAGTACCTATTAGCCTGCGCACATGCTATTTTTATAATACTCGTAGACAATGAGTAACATTTTTTGCTCTATTAACAATATATTCTATTTCAACATTTTACTGTAATCTCTTGCAGAAAAGTCCGTAGTAAATAAACGCTAACGAAATATTCTATAAAAGGTCTTCTCTTTACATAAAATGTCGTGGCATCTGTTTGATATTAAAAAATCACGATAATTTGATTTCATAATACAAAATTCGATTAAACACCTTTTAAATAAACCTAATAGTTCATTAAGTTGCTAATAAACAAAGGCCGGTCCCTGTCACAGAGTTCGGGTCGCCGCGTGTCGCCGCCCAGTTCCCCCACTCCGTTAACCCTTCTTTAGAAATTGGCAACATTTGCGCAGGTTTAAAACCGGTGTATGTTATATCTCTGGTCTCTTTTATCTAAGGGCTGTGTACAGTACAGAGAAAACACTCCAGTCAAATCTCGATCGCCAGCGGGCCAGACATAACAGCGGCAATGAAGGTAGTGATGGGAAGACCCGGTTCATCTTGACGACCTGGGTCAGACAAGGTCAATCATTTGAATGACCCGTTCACAAAGATTCGTTCATATGAACGATATGATCAGTGAATAAGAATTTATACATCGCCTATGATTTGCACAGTACGCGCTGATGGTAAGTCTGTGATGGTAAGACTCTGTCGTCTCTTTTTATGAACCGGATCATAATGGTTATAGAGAAAGTAAAAGTTGAAAAGTCTTTTGGTAGGTAGAGAGGGGGTAAACGTCAAACCACGTCGGGCGGCTCCGAGAATTTCACAGTAATGTTTACCTGCCAGTGTCGTTTCATAGAATAAGTAATTTTAAATTGTTAACGGCGGAACCGGACAATCGCATGTATTTATGGATTATAAATAATTATTAAACATGTATTATAATATTCAAATTATAATTTTACAAAATTTCAACAGCTATTCACAATTTATTAAACTATTTACTCGAAATTGTTATTAAAATCTATAAAATAATTTTGTACGCCGATGTATCGCGTCCACTTCGGTGAGATCCGGTGCCAACCTGTCAATTTATGTGTATAAAGTGGGAGAACTGGCAAAAGCATTTCCAACTTTTACTTCTGTTCTACAGTATCGTCTCATCTCAGTTTATTGTTAAACATTCGTAATTTGTAACAGATATAGATGGATACAGATTTATGATTATGACTATATTATATTATGAAGCCTTGGTACTTTTTACTTCTTTCTCGTTTCAGTGTTTAATCGATCGCGATCACGAATCACTACCACGTCATCACGATCATCGTTCACTACATTACATTTTCAGTTATTCATTATATTCTGTTCAGTCACCAATCAATCGGTGAAAAAACAGCTCATATGAACGATAGGGCCACGAAGAGTGATTGAATCGATCACGGGTCTTCGGGATGATTCGTTCTTTTTGAACGGGTCGTTCATGAACGACACATCGCTAAATGAAGGTCGACAAAGCACAGGGTCGGTATCAGCCGGTCGCACGACAACAATCACTGGAGCAAAAATTTCAATAAGATGGTGCCTTATTATATTAACTTCGTTACCTAGATATATATCTAAAGCAAATGTTAATTTAGAAAAATCTGAAAGAGATCCGTTTAAACGGTATATTTTCTATAAATTGATGAAAGGTTAAACAATCAAAAGTATTTAATTTGTAATTAAAAGAGAGTGCAAATATCTTCATAACTAGACGTTCTTACTTACTTATCAGGTTCTCTGGACCTCTATATATTTATATACAGTACGTTAAGCATCAGACAAAATAAAGATGAAATGTTTAATTATTAATTATATTAATTAGTTTACCCGGCCTTTCGATGGCAAGTATAGGATATTGCAGTCCGCACTTGGTGACGTATTATTCTATTTCTCTGTATTTAATAGCATTGTTTTTCTATACCGTTCTCCTGGAGTCAGGACTAAAAGTTAACATATTGTTGACTTGAAAAACACCTTAACACACAGTTTGAAAACTGTAAAAAAAGTGATACGATGCATTTTATTACCACTAAGTGACTGTGGACTTTTGTCGCACTTACGTATTTTACCGGAGAATTAATTTATGCTTCGCAACGTTGCTATGGCTTGCAAAGAAACTCGCTAAATTAGCGTTTTTCCTGTGAAAATTTAAAAAAGATCCGCTAGAGGCAGCACCGGTGGGGGTACATATGTTTTGAATTCTCTATTGACAAACGTCAAACGTATAGATTTATAATGGAATTAACGGAAGATGATGTACCTGGAGCGAAATTGAAATTTGCAAAAGTGCAAGATCATCTTGTCCGGGACGCGTAAATAGAAAACCTACTTCAATACGTCCCCCAGGCAGTAACCAACTAGACTAGGGTTTTTATGCGTTAATCGTGCAGAAAACCTACTTGAATATATCATCGGATGGTGCCGTACTGGAGTAGGATTGCGAGTTATTACGCTGCCTAAACATGCGGAAATACTACTTCAGTACAGCCCGTAATTTCTTGCGTGAAAAAAAAACATATGTATTTGCATAGTTTATTAATATTTGTTGTCATACTGTAAATTATTTTTAATATTGAAGGCTACATTATGGGGTTGCTTTTCGGCACCTTAACTGAAATATGTATCTTTAGCTCTTCGGCGTGAGATACTTGTGGGTTGTTCTTTGGCAAATTAGGCTAAAGACACACACGGCTGTTTTCGCCGAGTCGGCCATCGCCTCAGCGGATGCTGTAATGTAAATAAATGGAGTTGTTCACACTATACTGCGCTGTGAGAAAGCGACGCTACAACGCCGCGCGTACCGTCGTTCGACTCAAATGCATTACTTTTGTGAACCGCTTCGTGTGTTTTGGCAGAGGCGGCCAGCCGAGTCGGCGGCCGACTCGGCGGAAACAGCCGTGTGTGTCTTTAGCCTTATTGTAGATATAAGTTTTATTTGGTAATAATTGATAATCAAGTGGCGACATTCTTACCTGTAAGTGAAGTGCCATTTGCATCGTTTATTAATGTTTTTTTGGTACACTGTAAATTATTCTTAATATTGATTGCTATGAGTATATTATGGGGTCGCTTTTTGGCGTTCTAATTTTGCAGGACGTCCAGCTTGAATTCTTCCTCTTAAAATACATCTAGCTTTTCGGCGTTAATATTGCACAAAGTAATGTTTCAATAGTTACTTCCATTTTATTGGTAGGATTTATTGTAAATTCACTTTTTGTTTACAAACAACCGAATACCGAGCCGCCGCGTGTTATAAACATTACCAAACATAACCACTAAAGGAACAAAGGAACACTTGCCGTACTAAAATAGCAATTACAGAATATTATGCCGCGTATAGACCAGAAAATCCTACTCCGATACAGCACCATCCGGGGCTATATTCAAGTAGGTTTTCTGCACGAATAACACATAAAAACCCTAGTCTAGTTGGTCACTGCCTGGGGGACGTATTGAAGTAGCTTTTCTATTTACGCGTCCGGAACTTAAAACGATGGCTTGCATATCGTGGCTTAACCGTGTCAGGTAATAAAAATGTCCTAGTTGAAAGGTTAGTTGGTTTATAAATTTTCTCGTATGTCATTGTAATGTTGAAAATTTTATAATTTAAATAAACTATGTTGTTTTTTATATATGTAAGAATTGAAGAATGCATTGCAAATGGTAATAATAAAAAAAATTTCATTGAAATTGATGGTGGTAAATGTCTAAACGGATAAACAGCAACGCATGAAATTACTCAATCCAACAAGTTCAACATCCTGCTCTTTTCCTACTACAAACTGGGCAAATTTTCCATCCCAAGCTATTAGCATTTTTATTACTAATTTGTCCAGTTAGTGATTCAACATCAGTAACAGGAGAACAGATAAGTTTTTGACATTTATTTGTGCTTGAGTCCTCTTCAATACATCGTTGCTGTCTTTTACGGTCTTTGGGAATTGTTTGACGTTGTTGTCAATAGAGAATTCAAAACATATGTATCGCCCACCGGTGCTGCCCCTAGCGGATCTTTTTTAAATCTTCCCAGGAAAAAGGCTAATTCTTATCACTTTTATCTTTTCGTCTTTCATATTGACTCAACAATTGACCGTTCGTGGTTTTCTATTTGGTATCATCGCACTGGCTATTCTGTTTTATTTAATCCACGTAGACTGTGACATTCAATTGTAATGTGGGGTTAAATGTCTTCCAAACTTATTACTCCCTGGAGCACGCATTGTTGTGTTAAAGGAGTTCACATTGACTAAAATACTGTTATTTTCGAATTCCAGTATCGTATTTCGAAATATATTTAGATTTTTCATTTATTTAGGTATACAGGGTGTTAAAAAAAAGTGTCACAAAATGAAATGGTGAATAGTATGACCCAAAATAAGCAGAAAAGTCTTAATAAATATATGACCGCAAATTAACGGTTTCGGAGATACGGACCATTTTGTGCTTATAACAATTTTTTATTATTATAAAAAAAAACATGATATTTATAAACAATAACAACAGAGTTAAATGAGATGTTCAAAGTGCCCTCCCTCCATTTCAATGCAGCTACGACATCTCCTCCGAAAGGACTGTCGGACTCTTTCCAAAACACCCTCATTGGCTAGGATTCGATGACATCCCTGCTCTATTCATTGCTGCAACTCTTCGAGGTTATTCACAGGAGTGGCGTACACTAAATTTTTTAAGTGTCCCCAAAGAAAAAAGTCAAGCGGATTTAAATCAGGCGATCTTGCAGGCCATGGCACAGGTCCGCCCCTTCCTATCCATCTTCGACCAAAGGATCCGTCTAAATGTTCTCTTACGGCAACTGAAAAATGCGCCGGAGCACCATCGTGCTGGAATCACATTTGATTTCTTTGTATTAAAGGAATGTCATCTAAAAGATCACCCAATGTGTTCTGCAAAAAGTTTAAGTAGTCAGCTCCCGTTAATCGGTTAGGTAGTACAATCGGACCTAGTAACTAGTCGCCATAAATACCCATCCAAATGTTTAATGAAAAACGAACTTGATGCCTGGATTCCACGATACTATGGGGATTTTCGTCGGCCCACATATGCAAATTATGGAAATTAAAAACTCCATTTCGTGTAAACCCTGCCTCATCAGTAAAAAGAATTAGTGCAATAAAATTGGGATCCTCAGCATCATTTCTCAGAAACCATCGACAAAACTCCAAACGTGCTTGATAATCAGGTGCATTCAGAGCTTGCACTCGTTGAAGATGGTACGGGTAAAGCTGCTCGTGGAGGATTCTCCAAACCAGAGGAGCCCCAATTCCTACCTCCGCTGATATTCTTCGCACACTAGTTTCTGGATTCTCTTCTACTCGTGCTAAAATTGCTTCTTCTGCCTCAGGGGTGGACACCGACCTTGGTCTCCCGGAATCATGTGACTGTTTCCCAAATTTACCTGTATCACGCAATCTTCCAAACACACGAACTGAAGGGATGTGGCGATTAAGGAAAGCGTCGATATACTGACGTAGCGCTTCCTTCGCATTGCCATTTGCACGACCGTACATAAAATGCATGTCAGCTAATTCAATATTAGTGTAAACAGGCATAACGAAAATTTATAAAATTATTCACCCACAACAAAATAATAACTGCAAATAGTATCTATGAAAAAACATCGGTAGACTCCGATAAGAAAAGCAAGTTTTTGAGAATGAAAAAAGATAATCAAAAAATGATACAAAACACTCCGTATCTCTGAAACCATTCATTTGCGGACATATGTTTATTAAGACTTTTCTGCATATTTTGGCCCATACTACCCCCCGTTTTATTTTGTGACACTTTTTTTTTAACACCCTGTATGTATATTAAAAAATGGCTTGTTTGGAGGCATGAAGATTCATTTAGAGTGATTAGCCTTAGATAGGACCTAACCAGCATATGCAGCAGTGGCGGCTTGTGGTAATTTAAAATGAGGGTTCAATTTTTTCCACTAATTTTAGCATTTGTAAAACTTTGTAAGAGAGCCCAATAGCCCTCAAAACTACTTTGGCATCGTCCATTTTAATACAATTAAATTCCGAATTTTTTATAAGATTCCTGAGTCATGAAAAGGTTGCTTGATACCATCACTTAGATGATTCATTACTAGAAATAGTACAAGCGCAGAAACTACCGTTTTTATTTCATCTGAAACTAGTGACATTTTCGAAGAACCTGTCAATCTAAAAAAGCAAAAATTTTGGTTAGTTTTTAGAGAGGACAAAGGGGACAAATCTTAGAGCTGCCAGTGAATCCTGAAATATGCTTTTTATACTTCGCACAAACAATTGCTCTTTTAGTGAAACAATTCTTGATTAAATTACGTGGCTATACAAAAGCCACTATACCGACCCTGGGCATTGCAAAGCCAAGATGAAAATAATGGGGTTTCTTCAAATTTCGCCCGATAGAACTGTTTAAAACTTTTTTTACACTACACCACACTATAAGTAAAAGCAATCGTATTAAGTAAATTCAAATACGCACTGCAAACCCCGAACAAAATACAAAAATTGGTTATTTTATATTAATCGGATATTTTCGATTTTTTGGAGATATTATATTCGATTTTGATTAATCCATTACAATATTATACTGTTTTCAAATACTACAACTATTAAATAACTTGCTGTACTCTAGTCATAAATAAATAATCGATTCATAAAAATAATCGAATATTGGAAAAAATTAATAATCGAAAATAATCGATTTATCGAAAAAATCGATTAATCGAAAAGAATCGAAAATAATAGAAAAGAATCGAATATAATCGAAATATTCGAAAAGAATCGAAAATAATTGAAAAGAATCGAAAAGAATCGAAAAGAATCAAAAAGAATCGAAAAGAATCGAAAAGAATCGAAATATTCGAAAACATTCGAAAGGAATCGAAAAGAATCGAAAAGTATCGAAAAGAATACAAAATAATCAATTAATCGAAAAGAATTCGTTAATCGGAAATAATCGATTAATCGAAAATAATCGATTAATTGAAAATAATCCGTTAATCGGAAATAAACGATTAATCGAAAATAATCGATAAATCATAAAGAATCGATTATTTTTAAGTAATCTACTAGACGAAAATAACTGATTATTTATTTTAATGATCACCCGGCCTTAACGTTTTTAGCAATCCATTTTGGCAACAAAATTATTTAAGTAGGAAATTTTATTTGAGTAAGTAATTGGATTTTTTTATTAATTTATAGAAATCTACTGAAATTTCCAAACGAAAATGTTCTACTAAAACTAGCTAAAATAGCTTAAAACCTACCGAAAAGCAGAAACCTACCAAACGTGGCAACGTTGAATTAAAGACTCCTAGTCAGAGTGACCTTGACGAAGCACAACAACTGATAGTTGGACCAAGCGAAGTTAACTGTCGTGACGTAATCTACGTGCGATGCACAAAATGATGCTAAAAATAGCGTGGTTTCAAGCAGGCACACTGCTGTTTCACGGATCTATTAACCTGTCTTTTAATATTCATTCTCTCAGACACCTCTCGCGTTCAATCAACATATATTGAACCAACAGACGCGATCGGCCTGAGCGCAGTGGGGTACCAAAAAAAGTAGAGATTAATACGTACGAAAATAATAAACATTGAAGTGAATTTAAATTATTAAATTCCAAATATTATCCATAAAGGCTCAAAGTCTGTCGACCACATAAATTTATTAGGTTGGGTTGCAAGCGCTTTCGACCTAAAAGGTCATCATCAAGCAAAAAATTTTTTGTAAGTTAGTAGGTAGGTAGGTAGGTACAATCACTATGTGTCCACAGAAAAAATTAAA
Organism: Psylliodes chrysocephalus; assembly: GCA_927349885.1. NCBI lineage: Eukaryota > Metazoa > Arthropoda > Insecta > Coleoptera > Chrysomelidae > Psylliodes > Psylliodes chrysocephalus. The sequence goes on along the minus strand of OV651818.1, from coordinate 46,777,857 downwards.
TATGTTGAATTAAAATTTTAAATTGTAAAAATTGTTGTAAAAATTATATAAATTGGCACGTACTGCCTCCCTCATTGGAGGTTGGATATTGTTCAATCTTGCAGGCGAGGTTCAAAAAAAAAAGTGCTTAATAGGCTATAAAAATACCCTAAAAATATCACATAGGTTTCAACTATGCTGTGATTGTAATTCAATAACACCATACCGGTTTCGGAAATTGAACCAGTACATTTTCCAAGAAAACCATTTGATAAGGAAACTTGCAATTTTTACACTACCAGTTATAAGTACGAGTATAAGTATATAGTATATACCTGATGTGTAGGTAAATATTTAATGTTAACTAATTTTTAGATAAATAAAGGTGCATATTATGAGAAGAATGTTTTTATTCCGTTTAGGTAATCTTTACACAGGGTGTTACAAAAAGATTGGTCATATATTATACTACATATTTCGGGGTCAAAAATAAGTCGATTGAACTTTATTTACTTACTATGTACAAAAATACACACAAAAAGGTTATAAGCATAAATTTAAAAATTTAATAGAAATTTAAAAAACCGTTTAACATCTTTTTCATGAATGACGTGTTAGAATATAATGACTAAAACAATCGAGGTAGAAGGAAAATTCTATTTTCATTGTTAAAACGTGTAGAAGAATTTAAAGATTTTCCTATCATTCTCATCATCAGATCTTGACCAAATTAGAGAGACCACCCTTGAGGTACCTCCTTTCTAACAAAAAAAATCATTGAAATTGGACAACGTCGTAACGAATTATCGTTGAACATACATAAAAAATACTCCTTTTGTCCATTAAAAAATATTTCAACTTTTTCCAAAGCAACATTTTATTAAGGCATTTTTGGTCCACGCCTCATATTTTGGTCCAAACAACTCTGTCAAAATAGTTATTACTCACCCTGTATATGATGTATCCTATATAACAGTTACACCAAATAAATAGAGAAATATCTTAGAAATTACCACACAATTTAAAGAAGTTAAGGTGTGACAATAATAACCTACACTACCTACTTGTTTCTAAATAAAATTTAAATAAAATAACAGTGTTGTTTACAATGAAAACAATTGAATCAGTCTATGAATTTTATTATAGTAACTAGTTGAAAATTTAATCGCATAATTTCTACAAATGGTTTGGTTTACCATAGACCGTCACCCATTGTGACAAATTTAATTGCGTCATCATCAACATCATGATTATGATCCAAAAGGTAATGAATAACATTTAGACATTACTAGTAATTTCTATGCTTTTTAGATAATATTCTAGCTTGATTACGTTAGATGGTGTAGAAAGAAATAATATAGTGAACTGAAAAACATACCTAACTTATTTTTAATTATACAATTTAATTTGAAAAGGTAATTGTATGGGGATGGAGAATGCAGCAATATGACTATTCATTGTGGTATTTTTTATTTTAGCGTCCTCTAGCAGGATAAAAACTGTTACGTATTGTAAAGTGTGACACTTAATTTGATGAGTAATTTAATGCACAACAAAACAAAACATAACTTAAATAGGCATAAGAATGTTGCCAATAATGTTTAGGATTAAATCGTATTAATTACTAATGAAATTTGCTTTCAATCCGTAATAGTTTTTATATGTATACAAAGAAAGAAAAGATATTGCGAATGGTAAATTTTTAAATTGACACCCTATATATTATTTTGAGACGCATTCTGTATTTAGAAATTTTACATTTCTTGCAATCCGTTCTGTTTTCTTATAACAATATAAACAACTTCCGGTCTTTACTCGCTGTGTTTTTAACTCCACGAATGTTACACAGAGAATTTACAAATAGCTGAAATTCTTGCCAGTGAATTAGGGTCGTCGCCGTTTATTTTAAGATGCTTTTTATTTATTTGAACGTCAGTTCGTCACTTTGTTGTATTAACACTTTGATGGGAGAATGAAGAAATTGAAGGAATATATCTTTTACTTCTTTAATACATAACTTTTACCAAAAAAAGACGAAATTTTCCAGACTAATCGTTAAAAAAAATCTTAAGTTTAATAAACGGGTTAAAAAACAAAGACAGTTTCCTAAATTTTCCGTTTCTAGACGTATTCTTTAGAAATGTGGACGATATGACATGTTTACAACCATCTACATAAGTATTATGGCCGTATTTCGAATATACCTTCACACGCTGAAACAAAAAGATGGGGATTCTGTTATTTTAAAAAATTTTAAACTGTAATCGTCCCCATGTGTTTTTTAATTTTTTTTAAATTTTGACTGCACCCGAAGATGGAAGCAAAGTTTTCCGAAACATATGTAGTGTTGTGCTAACGATAGAAAATAAAATTAATGACCGAATAAACCAAGGAAATTTTTATTTACGTAAATGATTTAGCTTCCTTTGAAATATTCGCTCTTTTGCTTATCCCATAAAAAAAGTCAACAGGAGTGAGATCGGTCGGACTTGCAGGTCATTCAATTTATATCAAATATCTAATCCAGTGGTTCCCAAGCTGGGGGTAGCGAAGCAACATTGAGGGAGGCGCGTGATTCCAAATGTAAATCAGTTTTATCGTAGTAAAAGTAGTTTTAAAAATTTGAACCCATTTTAAATGACTATATCTCAAAAAGTATTTGAGATATCAATATTAGGTGTTCACTGGACACTTTCAAAAATAATTAATTTTTTTTAGCACATGTCATTTTTTTACTACATGTTAGATATTCAGAAATTCTCTTCTTTTCCCTTTCAAAAAATGTGGCGGGTTTAAAAAAATAAAAAAATATAAAAAGAAAATAAAAAAATAAACTTAATAGGTTTGTATCTTTTTGTCAGTTTACCCAGTTAAATTATTATTTAAAATAAAAGGTAATTACTGTAAAGAAGTGTAGAAATTATTTTGAACCGCTATTTCTTTCTATTAAAAATAAAAAAAGAGGAAAATTAAGATTTACGAGCAACTAAAAATATACAGGACGGTCGATATGAAATAAAAAAAAAGTTGTCCTATACCTATCTGAAAAAGATCATATAATGTCACCGGAAGTTGCAGTACAAAACGGACATATGCCAAAAAATCTTGATTATTTTTAGAGGTGTGCAGTCAAAACAGGACATTGAATTCTCAAATACGTTTTGAGATATTTAAAATGGGTTCAAATATATTTGGTATAATAACGGCTTGGGAAATGTATTACTTCAATGTTCTCTCACTCATCTCAAAAAGTTATAATATATATCAAGTTATAATAAATATACAGGGTGTCCCGAAAGTAGACGGTCATATTTTAACAGCGTAATCTACATCCTAAAATAGATGTAAAAGTTCATATAAACATAGGTCCGAAAACGTTTCGTTTTCGAGATACAGGGTGTTACAAGTGAAGTCCTGATGGCACATTTTTGTAAAAATTTTCTAAAATTTCTTTAGTCACCGGTTTTCCAAAGTTAAAAAAAAAAAATAAAATTTCTTATTCACCAGGCCTACTAATTATTGTTCACACTTTCGAATAAGATAACATCAACCTATCATGAAATTTTCAAATGCTTTTCTCAACAAAATTAGCTTAATTATAAAGAATTTTCCAAATTTTGTAGTCAAAAATGTTAAAAACAGTCAACAAACAAACTTAGGACAATTTAACCCTAAGCCCCTCCCCTAATTTACTCACCTATGAAGATGATCGCAAACTTGCGTTTAGTCCATTAAATAGACCTTAAAAAGTTTAGCATTTGTACCAAATTTCACTTAGTTATCTTTAAAAGTAGAGAAAATATTTACAAAAATGTGTCATCAGGATACCCTGTATCTCGGAAACAAAACGTTTTCGGACCTAGTATAAACTTTTACTCCTATTTCGGGACAGGTTTACCAAATAATTTATATTTTCGTTGTTTAAAATAAGAATCTTTTAAAAATGGTTTTTTTGTATTAGGTAGGTACATTAAATATTTGCAATAGGTAGGTACATTAAATATTTGCAATAGGTAGGGTACCTACGTATCTATTACAAAATATTTACCGTTTTATTCCTTATATTATATTCATTTCTCTACTTAATTCAATAAAATTATTATTTTTTTTTAATATCCAAAACACTACCTCAAAAAATTAATTGGCAAGTGTGCATCCAAAATTTGTTTGTTTTAAACACCAACGAACACACTAAATTTCACGGAAAATAAATACATAACACAAGATAAACATGCCAAGTTCACTGATTCACAAGATTTTTTCGATTATGACGACTCGAACCTTGAAACACAAAAATAAACAACATGCGTGTTCGTTCATGACAGCTCACGCCTCGATGGTTTCTATCAGACTGATTCTCTTGATTTTGATTCCATCATCATCAAAGTGCTACGAGTGCTATGCTTACTATGCCATGCCGCCAGACGCCAGTGCCAGTAGTCATGCTCATGGTGGAATACTCATTTCATCAAAACATTTCTGTGAACTTGAGTTGAGAATACGACAAAAAACTTCAGTGCCTGTTGTACAGAACGTCTCAGACAATTTAAGATTAGGTCCTATCAAGATGAGACTTGACTATGTACTGCAGAATACTTAAAACATAAAATTAAAAACTTAAAATTAATTAACAAGCGATTTTTGCAATATTAGTATTTTTATAAAATTACTAATTGATTTTAGAATTTGGGACGATAAAATAAATCAATCAATCCTATGCTATAGCTAGATTGCAACAAAAACGGCGTTGAGTTAAAAATCCCGACTTCTTTAAAATGGACACCAAAAAGTTGAGAAAATACATTCTTAATCAAAATCTAAATATTATTACTTACAGAGTGATTCATGCTTCCATGAATCTATTTTGGTTAAAATATGTATTTTTCACTGCAAATATAGCATAAAATATCATTAAAACAACCACGCATCGTCGAAGTTCCTCAATATTGAATATGGTGGTATATATCTCGAGATTATGTTTCAAAATTATTATTTAAAATTGAATCTAGAAATACAGATTGATCCACAAGAAAATGTTTCTAAAGTAAGCCATGATCGACAAAGACAGAAAGATGAATTTTATGCACCGACATACAAGAATTTTTCCAAGGCTTGTTATAGAAACATTTTGTTATATTCATATTAAACGTTTACTCTATTAAATATCAATTTTTATTAATAAAAAATAATCACAAATAAGAGATATACCGACCTAACGTAAACTAAATATTTTTTTTCTAATTTTGACAAATAAAGTGACATTTTTTGTAATCGTAAAGTTGCATAATGTTGAACATTATGAAACTGGTTACGAAAAATTCATTATGTCACTAGTTGCGAAACTAAAACAAATACAAATAAAACTTCTTTGGTTTTAAAAACAATAATATACATTAATTATTGAAAGTTTATATCAAAGAAGTGCAGGTTGATTTGTAAAAATAGAATTTGGTTAAATTTACAACCTAGTAATAATTTCGTTTTGGTCCTTATTTTCCATTCCAAATCAGCACAAAATAATTAAAACACTAATTACACGACAAAATAACCCACTTGAAATCTCAATAACTTTAACGAACAATATAAACACTATAATAAGTCGTTGGGAATAAATGAATGAAGTAAATCATATGCAACTAACAATACAAAAAAGTAATATTGACTGCCTAGATGATAGTATTTTTTTACCAAAACACAATTTTAAAAATAATCTAGTCAAAATTAGAAAAAATATTGTATGTAACACGTTACAAACAGACGTTTTATGTAACTAGTTCAAGTTACGGTACCTCACTCTGCTTGTCTCGCAAATATTCACTCGTTACACAAAATTAAGCATTTCATATTTGGTTTCATAAATAGCTACTATTTGGAAGCAGGCTAAAAAATGCATACTCACAAAATCCTACGTTTTGAATGTACGACCCCATAGGAAATAGACGTATATCGCACTGTTTAGTTTTATGAGAAGTTCCCTATATCACACACGTATGTTATGGGGCATTAATATACTGCGACCTATTATGCTCACTGCTGTCGATAATGCAGCAAGAGAATAGGCTCGATGCCTAGAACGACCCTTGTAATCCTATCTTCTCAAGGTTATGTAGGATTTGAAGTAGCTCCAAGTTAAATTAATCGCTCTTCTAGTATATGTATAGCCCTTGGATTCTGGAGTGCTACACATTCAGTCATAATGTATATGACAGTTTCGTCCTCCTCTTCACAGGACTGATCATTTTCTACTAATCTCAGTTTACTAAGGTGTTCTTTGAGTAGACAGTGCCTAAATTGATTAATGTCTAGGTATATTAATAGTAAAATCGAATTGATTATTAAATTGTTTACCTATTGATTTATATAACTAAATCCTAGATATTTATATTTTAATAATTATTTTTATGTTTTTCTAGTTAATACACATATTTTAGTAGATAATTCGTTTAATATTAAGCCTTCATGGCTCAGATATTTAAGCGTTAAACTTTGGAATTCGCGAACGGGGTTAAACTACCGATACAAGCTACCTTTTTAATTTCCAGTCTGTATACAAAATAAAGTATAAGAGTCATGATGAGTTTTCAACGGATTTTTACGTTTTGGATTCTCCTGAATCCATTTTGACTATTTTTGCGATGCTGTCTGTGTGTGTGTGTGTCTCCACGATAACTCAAAAACGGATAAAGAGAAACTTAAGCTAAAGAAGTATTAGACGATGGATTAAAATCCATCGTCTAATACTTTAATGAGTTGATTAAATTTTGGGCATAGTCGAAGCATCTAGGGGTACTTTAAAGGACGACGTTTTTCTACTTTGAATATACCTCTTATTTACGCTTGGACAAGAACATTTGTTAAATAAAAATTGCTTGTGATATACATGATTTCTCTAAAATGGACAATAATGGAAAAATTTGAGGAAAAGTGTAAAATTTTAATGTTAGCGATGAATTATACATATATAAAAAAATATTTCGAGTAAGATGTGTGTGGAAAATGTATACTTAAGTATTTAGGTCATCCTCTAAAAATTACAGGGGTTATACAACAGGTTGTACAGAATAACCGGAAAAAGACTATAATAACTTTAGGTGAGAGAGGAAGGTAATGTGTAGGACACATCATATTTTTTTTATTTAAGAAAAATATATAATTAAAAAAATACGTACTATTATTTTATTTTATACATTTTATATATCAAAATAAAACCCTATAATTAGGCAATCCATTAATCTTTCTGCTATTTATTTGTACTATTTTAATAACTGTGCAGATAAAAATTTATAAGAAGGTACGTAGGTAGGTATCATCTTTTTTAATAAAAAGTCATTTTATATAGTTCTTCATCTTATTATTTGTTGTATTTTCAAAAATAAACTAATAAAAAACAATAATTGTATTGTAATATTTTTGTACCTAATATATATCTTTATCATCCTATTAAAGTGTTTGTAAATGGAGGCAAATAATAAACACAAACAAACCTAGAACCAACGACTTCTTGAATGAACCACCCCCCTAGCCAGATTTACTGGTTTTATATTTTTTGTTAAATTATTTTTTGTTCGTAGAAAAAAAAATGTTCATCACTTGTGTAAAAGTGATCTTTCCACATTCGTAATATAATATATCTACATATTAACAGTCCAGCTAGTTGCTGCACTGTCAGTTTTATTTTATTTGCATTTACGATGATATTTGTAAATTTCCTATTTTGTGAAATAAACTTCTACTATAGCGATGGATTTAATATGAAGATTTCCAATTGAATCAAATTTTTTTGAAAAGTATTTAGAACATTGAAAAAATTAATTACTCAAACGGGTGGTTAACACATTATTTTTTAACTGACATCATCCATATCGTCGTCTATATATATTTCATAATTCGAGGTCTAATGTTTTTCTGACGTAATCATGAATTATAAGCACTCTCTAAAAATTAATTAGTAGAAATGATAAAGTAATTATAATTTAATTATCAGATGTTAACCACACTACTAGACAGTGGTGTCCATAGAGTCTTGATGAAACTTCCAGATTACAGACTTTTTATCGAATAAACAAGATTAATTTTTTATTGAAATATTATGAAAAATTTACTGAGAAACGAAGTTACACTTGATTTTTCGTAATTCTTCAACTATGAAGGCTACTGTTGAAAACCTTTCAACCTATATTGAACGACCTCTCTTATATGGCAAAATGTTAAAAAAGGATTGAAAGAGAAATATTGCACTAAATAATAATTCATTTAAGTTTGCAAAAAATAATAGTTATTTAATAAAAAAAAAAAACCTAACAATGTTTGACCTTAATTAATACTCAGTGACGGAGGTAGGATTACGGGTGCCAGGGGAAGAAAAGAACATTTTCTACCCCTTTTTTACGATTGTGAATAATTATATTAGTAATATAAAAATATGTCGGGGTAAATGATTTAGTTTATCATTTAATGCAATTTTATACAAATTATACTGTATTTTATTATTAATATTTTAAGTACAATTTGAAAATACTTGTAATGCCATAATTGTGTATTTATATATTACATGAGAGTTGCATACATTGATTTTTCTACGACCAAGAAACATTACTTCAATTTAACAATATTGTGACGCGAAAGCCGTCTCTGTTCCTTGTTTACTCCTTGCCCACGGTATGAAGACTAGCGTTAGCCATATGGAGACAAACGCGCTGCTTCGAGAAGCTACCGGCTAGATCCCTTTGCGGCGTATAAGTCATAGAGAGGCAGTTTTCGATCGTTCTGGAAAGCCGAGAGAGTTCTGGTACATAGCTGGCTCTATATAAATAGCGCGAGTTTGTCGACGGACGAAAAGATTCAATTTAAGTGTTGGAAGAAAACAGAAATTGTAATAAATTAAAATTGTGAGTTATAATGGTGCCAATATAAATTAATTAGTACGTTATAAATAAATTGTAAATAAAGTGGTTTAAATAAATTAAACAAATGTTACAATATAGTTTTCTTTTATTTTTACCTTGGGTAATCTAATTTTGTGTTCCTAAAATAACTACTATGTCACTAAAAAATAATGTAATGTTTGATAACTTTTTAAATTAACAACGAGTAATATAAAACAAGTAAAAAGACAAATAATTAGTCTCGTGATTTGTACAAGTATACACATTACGACTATTGCAATCAGTGATGGTTCATAAGTTTTGCGAAAAAAGTATGAGGTCTCATTTTGTGATGCCTATGTTTTAACAAGTTAACTTTCGAAACAAAAGTGTGTTTGTCCAAGCTTCAATTTGACATTCGAGAGACGCTAAAATGGTGGTTCCCACCTTATCGAGACTGAGGCCCACAAGGGTAAACTCGTAGCGTAACAAAAACGAGAAATGATTTAACTTGGAACGAAATATAGAAAGCCGATAGTAGTATTAACACGTTGAATTTTTTGGTTTGTGAAGCATTGGCATTACTTAGGTTAAACCATGTGATGATTTTCACAAACCTTAATTTTTAAAACCATTCTATATCGCCTTTTGATTAGGGTTTAAAAACTTGTTTAAGCAATTTATCCAATAATAATTGGCCCCTTTACCTCTTAAGCCTGCTCATGTAAAATATTTAAGCTTCTTACTTCGCCTATTTATATTCTATTAATAAAGGACAAAAGGATGAGTATTGCAACTATGTTAAAAGAAATAAATTGGCTTTCAGTTCAGAATTATGTTCAGTACATGACTGATATTTATTTATAAAATAAAAATGACAGTACCATCGCATCAGATCTATTAGAAAAAAATCAATATAATTCGCAATATCACAACTATAATACAAGAAACCAATTTGATTTTCATGTACGGCAAGCCATCACAAAAAGTTGCCAAAATACAATTTTTATTAAAGGTTTAAAAAATTTAATAGACTGCCTTAATTTATTGTTATTTTACCCCTCGTTTTATCCGCATTTATTATAGATTATTTGTTTTGAGATCATGTACTTTATTTTAAAAAATGACTTGTTGTTTAAAAAATTACTTTGTTATATTAATACCACTTACTATGTTTAAATTATTAATAGTTTTGTGAAGATAGATTATAGCAACTTATAGCCACAAAACTATTTTTGTGTTAAAGTAGATCCATAGAGAGCAATGTAATTTACAAAGGCCTTCTTTCAACATACAAATAAATGACAACTTTATAATTAAAATGAAAAACACAACAAAATACCTTGGTATCATAAATGATCCAAATTTGAAATGGGCATTATATCCTACCTCTCTTTTATATAATAAAAAAGTGCTTTGTATAAGAACATTATATTATCTGTCTTGCTGTACTTTTATTTATGGAAAGCCTGAATAGAGATATCTATTATTTGCAATAAATATTAAATATCAAAAGAAGTATACATTTTTAAATAATTTGACATTTAAGAGCCATTCACATATCACAGTTGACATCTTGATACTTGACAGACACCAAGCATTATTTTGATTTTTGCCAAATAAAATGGCCGGTTAATTATTCTATGGGGTTGCGACATAGAAATTTGATGAAGGTGTTTTTGTGGCTAGAGGCGAAATAGTAGTACGCTTAATAGCACCACCATAAAAAGTAATTTTTAAGAAACTGCTTATATATTTTTCATAAATTGGCAGGCTTGACGACTAATTTCGAATGAAAATAGCCTCCAAAATTGGCTATATGGTTGCAAGTATGAAGGTCGCAACCCGCCTTAGAAATTTCACCTTTACTATCAACAGCTGTTGTTTGACAGGTCGTTAGAGAACGTTTGCAATTTATGGAATGTGAAGAATGTTACGAATTTTGACGTTAGAAATAATTGAAATTCCTAAAATTGTTCACATAAGGAACGCATAGGCGGATTTTAAGAAAATTGTTATTAAAGTAGTTAGGATGAACCGAAATTTCTGAAACTCAATAGGGTTGTAAGTTAGAAGTAATTATTCAAGAAAATCAAAACCGCAAGTCAATTAGAACTTTCGTTCTAGAGTTATCGTGCCGGCATACATACATACGACCAGACGAAACATTTTTTTTTTTATTTTCGGATTCAGAATGATCAGAAACATGAAAAAAGTTTTAAAAAATGGGGGTCAGAAAATTTTTTCGTCTGCACGAATGCAATACTGAGGCCTCAGTAATTTATAGATCTAGATTTATTTAAGGCAAAATGGTGTATAAATTCGGAAAAGTATGTAAAATTTGGTTGGGCGAATGCCTAAAGCTGAAATAGGTCGACTTTTTTGAGACCAAGATATATTACTGAGTACCATAATATATCACTGAGTACCATAATATATTATTTATTTAAAACAGTTTATTATTTTAATTTATATATACACTTATACGCTAATTTAGTTATAACTAATTGATTTGTACTTAATACTAATTTATATAGACATTTACCTAAATACTAATAATTTATGTGGACATTTACTATATTGATCTGCTCACAGCTATGTCTCGACTTCCTTTGAACTGTGCCACAGCAACACAACCCATTTATATAAAATGGTGAAGGCTCTAGATGTTTCGACTGAAATTCCTTGGCCAAAAGTTACAATTTAGTATCACTTATCGAACATTCTACTGTGGTTTAGACTGTTGATCGGTGTTCGCCATAGGCGTCCCATTTTCCATTGTCGGAACATTAAGTTCGGTTTCAGAGACAGACTTATTTCTTTAAATATTTTTCGCAATAGAACAAGTGGGGCCTTAAAGACCCAAACAAGGCAGATATGGACTTAAAGGATTAGAGCATAACCGTACTAGTATTACGTTATGAAACCACAGCAGATATTGTGAACAGGGTATTCCAGGCCATAACCACAGAACACCACCAGAACGTCCCAAAAAATGAAAGACCAGATCACTTCAATCTCCACAAGTGCGAAAGAAAAGTGAGAAGAACGAAAAACAAGGTAGGCGTCTCTCTTCGAAAAGTAGCCACAGCAAATAATACTTTCCACGGTACTACTTTCAGAATTTTGAAAAGAAGTGGTCAAATATATCGTAAACCCTCAATCAGCTGGCCAGAATATCACGTTGTTGGCGAAATCTACAATGTATCCATTTTGTAAATAATAAGATAACGTAAAATAATGTCCAGACCATGTAAGATTTAAGCAAGAAGCAAAATTTGCAGACAAAATCTTGGAATGGAGTGCTATATTGTTACGTTTATTTATTTTAAAACAGTTTATTTATTTACATGAATATTCACTAAAACTCTACCTAAATTTATTTGTACTAAGAAATATAAGCTGATTTATATTTCAAACACTTATACCAATTTATATTAACAATATTTTCTTTACTACTCGGACATTTATCTTCAACTTAATTTCTATCGACAAACTCGCGTTATTTATATGAAAAGGTCGGACTAGTTGAAAATGGCTCGCACGACAATATATTCAAAGGATTTGACAAGGCCATATATTGGTCATGTTTGAAGGCGAAGCACTAGATAACAGACGCTGTATTCGCTCCGTGCGAAGTCGTGGAAAGGGAAGCAAAAGCGATACTAGCGCTAGCTGCGGATAATTCGTGCATTTTAGGGCGATATTTTGTAATTTTGGCATATCAAATACACGTATACATTTTACTTTTTTTCAAAAAAGTAGGTGAAAACAATACAATAAGCAACCGGAGTTGCTGTGTTGAAAATTGTACAAATACTACCAAAAAAAAAAACCGTTAAAACATATAGAAAATGTCAGTAGCAAAGTGGAAATTAAATCAAAGAAATAAATGGATAGATGTACAATAAGATGAAAAATTACCTTTACTTTTGTAATAATAACAGTAATGCTGGAAATAGTAGACATCAGAAACTTGAAAGGTTTTAAATAAACAATAAATTGATCATTTTACGATGTTCTTTAATATCCCTTTATTCTTAAATGTTTATTCAGCAAGGGCTAGATTTCAAGATTTCTGCCTTTGATTATTATATGTGGCTGGAATGCAATTTTGTAACTTACTGATGGGAACAAAAATGAAAATATAAATAACGATCCTTTTTTTATATATTTTAATTTCACCCTATTATTAAATGGTATTTTTTTATTTTGACAGAATAGGCTAATTCTTCAATGACAACTTTGGATTTAGGCAACTTCTCATACATTTTCCAGTAAATACTGTTGCCTGCCTATATTTAATTATTGATTTTTATTGATTATACATAATTTTCTTTAATTTAAGCGATAAAAATGTATAATAATAATAAATTAATGTTTTACTTGTTTTACAAATCTATATACTTTTATTAAAACTAACATATATACTTTTTAATTACGAATTCTATTAAAAATTGTATTTATCAGTATACGCAGAAATAGTCCATTAATACCAAAACGAATTGGCGCTGTTGTCGCGCACGGAGCGAATAGGCGTTTTAGCTTCATGTCCATTATACGAGAGAACCACAGAACTGACAGAAAACAAAACATTCCCAGGCTCGGCCTACTGAAGATTTTTGGGAACTTTTTTCGTGAAAAGTGTAAGACAACGGATGGCCTGCCCAAAATGGAGACCAATTTCGACGTAGGATTATGTATAAGATTCGAGAATGTGACGTTGAAGACACACAAAAACTCTTATGAGAAATATACGAAGAAACTTGCGGCTTGTGAAGCGACATAGTTAACTACATAAAAAAATTATACAGGGTGTTCCGTATGAGTAGCGACATAAACAGGTACGTGTTGGGCACTTTAAAATATGACAATTTAACGCAATTTACCTCTATACCAAATTGTAGCTCTAAGGAGTTACGGAAGCCTAAAGTGGGGCAAAGTTTACTTAACTTTTGTTATGTAGATATTATTATTAGTTTTAATTGCGTTCTCATTTATATCGATTTTATTAAAAGTAATTTACTATTTGTTAAATTTAATTGAGAAATGTTTTAACTAAAGTTCCAAGCGATTTTTGTATTAACATTTTCATAATGCATTTATTTAATTTCTCTAGAAAAATAATAAGTGGGTTAACCCAAAACCACCCCTTAATATATTTTAAATAATTCTTACCCCTAAATCAAAACTCATGAAGCGCCTAAATAATTTACCAAATCTAGATTTTTTTAAGTTAAATTTATAACCCCACTTTATGCTTCCGTAACTGCTTAGGCATACAACTTGATATAGAAGTAAATTGCGTTAAATCGTCATATTTTGGGGTGCCCAACACGCACCTGTTCTGTGTGGGTACTTATGAGGAACACCCTGTATTATTCTTAGTTTTATAGTAAAAAAAAATGTAATAAACTTATTTCACTTTATTTTTCGAAAAAATAATTAACCGCGTGGAACACGTTTCTTGAGGTAACCATCCCTAGTCTCTATATATACTGTATTACTGCCTAACGCGAATTATTAATATGAATTTCGTTATTTATATTTTTACATTTATCGGTATAAACATATCGCCTAGATTTATAATTTTTTCGACGATTTCAACTGGTGTATATAAAAAATCATCATTGCTCGACATCTTTTTTCGGTTATAAAATAAAACTGGATATCTCAAAATCGAATATCTAAACTGAGACAAAACACAAACTGAAAATAAAGATTTAATTGACAAATTAAAATACAGGAGAATTACAAATATTAGTTTCAGAATTTTACTTTTGTTGCCATTGTTTCTGCAAACTTAAGTCATTGTATTCTAGTTATGATACATGCTACTTTGTTGCTGTCATTTTAAAATTGAGGATTTGTATATTACGGCGATATAGATACACTTACTAAAAGTAAAAAGATAAAAATTTAAAAAATGTGAAATAACTTAAGCATAAATAGCCGCCCGTTGACTTTTGTGCCCCCCCTTAGCGCCGCTACTGTATAATAATATCAACACAAATTAAATGTTTTGTAAAAAATACATCATTTTCATTATGTATTACTTTATAACAACACTAAAGGGCGGGTGGGGCAAAATAACGAGCGATTTTAAAAAGTCTGTAAAAAAGAAGAAAATCAAGTTTTACAAATACATTATTAGGGGGCGTCCATTAATTACGTGAGGTATTTTTGAGGATTTGTTGACCCCCCTCCCACCTGGTGAGATTTCGTAAGATTTTCCTCAACTCCCTCCACCCTCCCCTAATCTCTCGTGAGATTTTTCAAAATTTGTGTTTTGGGTGTAAATGCGTTGGGTTATTAAAAAAACAAACACAATGTTTTATTACTTTTATTTAAGACTAAAAATGTCTAGAAATATTCTTTACTTTAATTTAATTTTCACGCAATTTTACACCGTTTTCTACTAGAAAAAAAAAATACGTCAGATTTACAAAGACCCCCCTCTCCCCCAAGTGAGATTTCGAAAGATTTAGCTTGATCCCCTCCCCCCCTTGAACACCTCACGTAATTAATGGACGCCTCCTTTTGTTAAAGAATATTAAAAGAGCATTAATGATTTTATTTTTGGAAAATAACTCCGGGAAGATGATGCCCGTTCTGAAATTATTTATTACGTTCTGCAGCATTGCTAGGGGAATTTGGTCCACTTCCTGTCGGATCCGTTTTCTCAAGGCCTGAATTGTTTGTGTTGGGTTATCCTGAAACACTTTACTCTTCAAATAACTCAACAAGAACAAAATAGCACGTTGTGAGGTTTGGTGAACGGGAAGGCCAGGTAATGTCCTCATTTCGAGAAATCACATGATTTTTAAATAACCGCCGTCACAGCGTACGCGTACTCTATTGTTACTATTACTAAAACTAAATGCTAATACGTAGGAAACATAGCCGATAGAGTCCCTACCACCTCCTAACTATAGGGCTAGGTTGCCAGGGTTTTGATAAAAATCGCTCATTTCTGTCTCACCCTGTATATTTTATGAAAAAACACCTGCTATCAATCCATATCGTTAAATATTTTTTAAACGTCACGCAAAAAAATATTGTTATAAATTATATGAAGGTTTTTCCGAGGTCAAGAATGTTTATGATGATATGATAATGATGAGAATATGAGGTACTTCCTTTTTGTATGGTAATTGCGTGGCAAAGCGTTTAGTACAATTTCTAAAAATGAACTATGTTATCATTACCGTAATGAATCAGTAACGATAGGAAAATTACGAAAATGAAAAGTCTAACATACTGCATAATGAAGATATACTTATTTCTAAAAACCGACAAATTTAAAAATTTAAATTACTAATTAATTAGTGTAACAAAAAATTCATTGACGACAAAAATATAAAACACGTGGACTATGACAAGGACTTCTAGGTGGTAAGATTTGTGTAACATGAATGGATATGATGGCCATATCAGACAATTTCTACGATCACCAACGAAAATTTACAAATAAAAAATATTTTATGTTATTAAGACAAAATAAGTAATTTTAAAATAACTTATGATTTTTAATAATTTTTAAAATAAAATAAACGAAAAAAGAGAAAGCTCATTTCATTTTCCCCATCCGAGAATCGAACTCGAGTCTTCCGTGTGGAAGGCAAGAACGCTAACCACAGGACCACCTATTCTTTTATTTTTGTTGCTTTAATACTCGTAATTAAATTGACTTCATATAGTTTTATTTAAATTAACAAATTATTTATAATTATAGACGAAATAAAAACAGAAATGCTATTATTTATTGATTCTACACAAGAATAATGTTTAATCTCAGTAACTTAAAAATATACTGACAATTAGTTTGACAGAATTGTCTTATTTAAAATTTTAAAAATAATAGCAGTCGGTTGATTAAAATATAAACGGTGATTGGTGGATTTAATTTTTTTGCAGTGTTCTCACTACCTAGAATGGATATGAAATATATTCGTTCAGTTGAAGGCAATAGCATACTTTTTCGTTTTGTAATCTGTGCGTAGATAAGCTAATATCCATGTGGGTGTAGAAAAAATATATTTTGTTTGTACTGTATTACGGCGAAATGATGTTATTCGCAGGATATGCTTACTTAATGATTCTGTACTTTGTACAAAAAATGGATAATATGTGGGTGTAGAAAAATAAATGTCAATGTCTACCTACATAGATCATTGAATTAATAAGGGCAATAGAATTATCGTTCCTAAGAAAACTTGTAAAAAAGTAGAACACGATCAAATATACATATATTCACCGTAGGACGTATTTTATAATATGGAATCCTTATTATACTCTAGATAAAATTGGACTTGAAAGGCTTTAAATTAAATTTATTTTCGATTCCACTTGGATCTTTATCCCTGCCTAAACTATAATCATGCTTGCTCACTGACGTTTTCGTAAAAACCAAAATGTTAACTCAAAAAATAGACACGCCAGCTTATTCCTCAAAATCTATTCAGGGTTGGCCAAAATTTGAGTAATGATATCATCCCAAGTTTTTCAAATGGCCACACCCTTTTTTGTAGTACCAATTAAAAGAGCTCATTTTTTGCGTATGGGAGTCAAATTTCGTGATATGTTGAACAACAATGTTTTCGAATGAATATTGGAATTATTTTTTAAATCAAATTAAACAACTTATTTATTATTTATTTATTGATAGTTAATATTTTCAATTTGATACAATTACGTAGCGGTGTTCTTATTACCTATAATTAAACCTCAAAATACCCAAAATATTTTGAACTCGGTGCTCTATAGTCAATACGGACAAATCGGGCAAATAGATCCCCTCTAGAGTGCCAACAAGAATGAAATGTGTTATACAAAGGCTTTTTAATTGCGTTAACACAGTTCAAAATTAGTAATATAGCCTGTAAGGATGGTTAATTCTGATTCTGGTGTCCAGCTTACTGAAAGGCAGGTAATCTGAAAAGCTATAGATTAGATCAGAAGTGACTGAAAGAAGATCACTGATATCTAAAAGGAATAGTGTTGTGATAAATATTGTCATCCATTATTTACAACAATTGATTTTTAGTATCTTTTGACATATTTTATTGTTCATTTTGGTGCTGAGTTTAGGACAGATTATTTCCCTCGTACATTTAACTTGTGTAGTTTTGTTTTTGAAGTTGATATACATTAATGTATAAGAATGTCCTATATTTATTATCGATTAGATTTAGGTAATATGAGGACACTTTATTTACTTTTATAATGGTTTAATTTAATGAATTTCAAGAAAACAAAGATTACATCAGTAGTAATGTGATAAATGTAATATAATTACGAAATGTATACTACATTTTGGTTTGGGTTTTCGATGATATTATTATTATTATTATTATTACTATCTATTTATTGCAAAATAATAATGATGCAAGCGATATGAAAACACATAGTGAGATCGGATAGCATAAAAATATTTCAGTATTGCGATGAACATGCCCTTTTGCTTATAGTTTCTACATAATATATATCGATCAAAAAACGCCCCAGACATCAAAAATTTCGGTCAAGTTATCAAAGGGCTTGAGAAACTGGTTTTAGGCATAGACTGATCCACTTAAACGCAATATTTTTTAATAAAACCCACTCGTAAATACGTGTTGTATACCAAAATATGACGTTTGTAATGTTTTTAAGCTATTAGAACTAGAAGAGCTTTCTCAGGTTTCTAATAAATTGGTATCACAAATGTTCCCGGCTGGCGTAAATATTAGATATTAATTTTTTTTTGCAAGATTTATAATAGTATATTATGCAATGATCATGTAATGATGATATGGTTTATGCGAGTGTTTTAATAACCATTACATGAGATTTGCATACGCTATTTTTTCTACACCCGATAAATAATCAAGACCTATAAATATTATATTTATATTGGTATTGAACACAATAACAGTAATTACTCGTATTTCTATAAAATAAAATTCTACAAAATTGTAATTAATGGTATTACTTCGGGTATTGATGTTTCCCTAGATTTTTGCGGCAAAATATTTTGTACTGTATTTTCTGCTTTCTTCGATATGTGTGGAGGAGTCTTCTATATCGCTGATATCAGACATTTTAATATCATAATTATCGAAGTTTAGCTCTACGAAAATTTAATTCGTTTTGACAACTAAAACAATTACATAGGAACCTAGGACAAACGTCAAACAGCATGCTTGATTGAAAAATTGTAGGTTTCTATTAATTAAAAATCTGTATCGTAATGAAAAATCTGTAGCATAATGGGTATCATTATGAAACGGATTATGGGCATATAGTGCATTATTATAATACGGGTGTAGAATAGTATATTATTAAACGAGCAACTTATGGTAGCCATTATTCACGCAGGGTGACGTTTGCGTCCCGAACCGTAGGCGAGGGGCGCAAGTCACCCGAGTGAATAATGGCCATAAATTGCGAGTCTAATACTATAATTTGTCCACGACCATTATGGTTTCTTTATTAAATAAAAGTTAAGTGTAGAATGGAAAGTTTTTATTAAACATAGGTAATTAACTGTAGTTTTTTCCACTTTTCAATTTTCGATTTTTTGATTTTTCGATTTTTCGATTTTTCGATTTTTCGATTTTTCGATTTTTCGATTTTTTGATTTATCGATTTTTGATTTTTCGATCTAGAAAATATCGTTATGAAAAGTATCGCCTATCTTTAGTTATCTACCGGAATGTGCCAGAATTACAAAAGCGTAAATTATCATAATTCACTCCGTGATATATGGGTACTATATGCTTTTAGTTAGGAGAATATTAATTTATTCTTAAGTGGTCGTGGACAAAAAATATTAATTTTTATTTTATCAGTGTTAACTATTTCATTATTAAGCTATTGCACAGATTTTATCGCGGGCTTTGAGCGCGGCGACCGAATCAAGAAATTCCGTAACTAAAATAAACCTAACCCCTCGAAAAATCGATAAACCGAAAAATCTAAAAACCGAATAATCGAAAAATCGAAAAAGAAATTCCGTAACGAAAATAAACCTAACACCCCCCACTCCGACCGGCACAGCGGTGCGGTGTTGAAAGCCGTGCATCGTCTAACGTCGTTTCAGTTCGGCAGACTTCGTCACGGTGTTTGTGTGAGTGCGACTAGAGGTATGCGTGTAGACTAGCTGCTAACTGCTCATAACTGATTCTATCTCTTTTAGACACAATTTCGGAAAAATTGAATTTGAAAATGAATAATGATCCACAAGAATTCACAACAAAATATGGGACCACCATTGACGCGGTATTTTCCAGATATTTAGAGGATATCAAGTCTCAAACTTATGTTTCTTATTTAGTTACCATAAACCTATAGTTTCAATGATAAAAATTCCTGAATAACCTACATGTATTGTAATATAATAAAAATATTTTAAACAATATTAACTTCTCATATATTCAATAAAAGAAAAAAAATTGTTTTCTTATCGGTCACTACGCTCAAAAAGTGTAACTTGAATTAATATCAAAGAAAAAAAAAATACTGCATAAATAAATAATTATAATTGCATAAGTTGATAAAAAATGTCATGCAATAGCTTTACCGCGGCAGTCCCCGAGTGCCACAAGTATTTTATATATTTTTTAATATAGTGGCCATCTAAATGTCAAAAAAATTACATTTTGTCTACATATTCGTGCTTGGTATCAATTTCAATGTTCTTGTACTCAATGAATTCAGTGGAAGTAGTTAAATTTTGTTGAAATGAATCTGGAAAGAGATAATAAATATAATAACTTTATACGAATTTTATCTTTTCAGTATCACCCAGTAAATTGTATCGGTCATCGGACTACGCCTGTATAAATGCTAAAATATCTCTTGCTGATGCATCAGATGAGACATGAGTCGCTTCTTGTACGTTGTACGTGATAAAAATACACATCAACAAGATGACATTGTCGACCTTTAACAATAGGAAGGTAGATTGAATTTAAAGTGGGCGTCTCATTTTGATGTAAAGATCCAAAAATAAGACAATCGACCATTTTAGATTCTTGTGATTCACTTAAATGTACAGAACATAGAACCTTAGAGCATAATTATTTGTAAAATACGATATTAAAAATAAATTACATTAATAAATTTGTCCTCTAGATCTAAAACCCGTAGACACCTATTCGTCTAGGTCAAATAGCATGTATATTTCTCATATTTGACTAGTCATATACAGCTGTTGTAAATATTTTTCAAATAAAACACTCTTTTCTAAAACAATATTATATGTATATATGATAACATTTTAATCTAATCTTTTTAAAAATATATCAAATTATAATAAAACATTTCCTCAAAAACTGATCCAGTTTACATAAAATTCATAAGAAATTAAGCGGTAATCTGTACATACAGAGTGCTTTTGAATAAATATAGCGGTTTAACGAAAATAAAAAAGAGGGTGTTGAAATGGAATTTGATGTTATTTCATATTTATAGTTAGAGGTATTGCCTTAAAAACTATTACACAACTATTTGTCGAATAATTCGGCCACACTTATGTAATAATAAATCTACAGTGTGTCGCAAAAAAGTATGCACCATATTGATACCTTTTTATTGTTGACGTCTCAGAAAATATTATACTTTAATAAACTTCATATACAGTGCTAGCAAGATCAAACTTTTGGTCCTGCTTTTCTTGTATTGTGTTCGAACATGCAAAGAAACTGCGTAAAACATAAAGACACAATTTGAGGTTAAGATGTTTGGGTTGCTCGGTTTGCTGGAACATAAACGCCTCTAGTGGTAACAAATTTCAGTAAACGTACCCCCATTTATACGTTGCAGTACCTAATTCAAAAATATCACACCCTGTATTGCAATAATTGTAAAAGCGCATAGCCAGGAAATAAAAAATGAACAATTTATCTTTTGAAAGTTCAGTCAAATTTTGTTTGACAACCTGTGACAGTTTTTCATCCCTGTTTTTTTAATATTACAATTATTCCATGTAAATAGATCACCAGGAAGGAAACTTTATAACTTCAGAACACAACAGTAAGGACAATTTTAAAATTAAACATTTAAAAATAATAAATTCAACCAAATTTCTCTCATTCAAACGTGTGCAGTCATCAATGTGTCTTCAGGATTGAATATCAAGATATTTTCGCAGAACAGATATGTTTTTGTCGTTTTGAATTTATACATACCTACACTAGGTATAGCGGTTTGGTGAGCTCACATTTTAAACTGCATGTATTGTATTATTCAATAATGAAAAGAAAACCATATATCTGTTCATACTTACAAAGATATACAAAAATATCGATTAGTGTTGACAACTAAAATTGGAACGCTTCACTAAATTAATATAAATTACTATATTATATAATATAAATTATTTTTTTTAATAACTTGTGACATTCCTTTTGACTTGATAACAGCTTAATTACTATTTGGCAAACTATTCACAAGCTTTGTAGAAAATTCAGGGGTTACTGTTTCCCATATATTAGTTTTAATTTGACTCTTACATTTGTTATTATTCTTTAAGGATTGTTTTTTTATTTGGTTCATTTTGCGGGACCGCGCTTTGCTCGTCCCGCAAATATTCCCTCGTTACACAAAATAAGACATTTCGTAATTGGTTACATAAATAGCTATTATATTATGTTGTGCAAACTAATCCTTAGTTGAACGCGCAGTATGGCTTGTAGAGCCATCCAGTTGGAAAATAAAATCGTCAATTCCACATAATTTACCAAAATTTGGCAGTAAATTATTTTGTCTGTTCTTTTGAGATAATCTTTACATAAGCTTCCTTTCTTATTTCAATTCACTTGTTTCCTATAATTCCCCACTGAAACGTCTTAGACTCATCATCGAATATAACTTTTTTCCGGTTGTCCAAAGTCAATAGAGATTTTTCTTTGATCTAGTAAATAAGTTACTTATACTATACAATTAATTCAAATACTCATTTAATATTGCATATTTACCTTGTAAAATGCAAGTCCGGTTTTATGTGTATGTTTCCGACAACACTCATACTCAACCGGCGGACCGCATACATCCCTTCAAACTTTTTTTGCGGCTCGAAACACTATTAAGAAGGTGCTTTTTAAAACTATAGGTTTCTATTTTTAAAATCTTGAGCGAAATGCACAAAAATATTCATCGGTCACTGCGCTAAATATCACAAATTTTTAAATAAACGTTTGGATTTTCGTGGGGATTCTGTAAATACCGTCAAACGGGGTTAAGTGAATCACAAAGGGTAAAGTGAACCATTCGGTCATTTCCGTTGTAAGTGACGAATATTATATTTTTAGTTCGTAAATTTCCTCTTTGCTTTATGATTAAAAGCTGCTTTTTTTACTATTTTTAAATAAACGTTTTTGTTCTTTGTATTACGTTTATTTATTTTTCCAACCAAGTGTTTAAAATATTTTTTTAGTGGTTCACTTTACCCCGACATTTGCCAAAGTGATTTTCTTTGTGATTTAAACCATGATTCACTTTACCCCAAAATAAGGGGTAAAGTGAATCACATTTTGCCAAAAAAATTGGGCATTTCTAAGTAAAATAAAAATTGGTTAATAGTGAGAGGTAAGCCCCAAACAACATACGTTATTTTTTACAGATTTTTAATATTTGTAGTTTTCTAATATTTTGAGAAAAACAGCTTTTTGTGATTCACTTAACCCTGTTTGACGGTACATAATAACTCCCCTTTTGGCATTTTCGAGAAGTGCACTTTCGACTCTAAAATAATTGTTCAAATAATACACGGCATAAACAATAAAAGTGGAACGAAGTCTATATTCATGATAAACAGATGGCCAATAAAAAGTAACTCCATATTAATACATCCACAATATGCACAAACAAGATGAGTGGCATTTATACCGAAACATAATCATAACATAGTGTTCAATTGCTAATAGTGTGTCCACCAACCACGTAAGAGACATAACTTATTTTTGCTAAATGTATTTAGTCCGATTCCTAATAGTGTTGCTGTCAAATCAAGATAAAGGCCAGAATACTTATTTTTGTTGAATGTATTTGTTGAACATTTTGCCCAAGCCATTTGTTTTGTTTTACCTAGAGCCGTATCTGGCATTTCTCGATTGTTCCGGAATCGAGAAGGTAATTACGCCACCCTTTCTTTCCGCGATATAGCTAACCTTCAAAAACTAATAGACAGATGCCTTACAGGGTGAAAAAAAAATTCTGAAAATACAAAAAAAAAATAGTTCAAGAAAGATTGCAAATCAGGTGTTACATCTGATGAATTTCACCATTATTATCACAATCTACCTGTATTATCCAACAATGTTAAAGACACGATACCTGAATCTTCTATTGAAGATAGTGACACATACGTAGAGTATTATGCGTATGTGGACAGTACCAAACGATGGATTCTTAGTTTATAATTTGTGAAGACTAATTATGTTTTGAATACCTTTTTTCATTGGAGTTTTATTAAACAGTTTGAAATTTTTACTGATTTTTTATTCAATTTTAACCTTTTGAACAGCGTTTTCTCGAAACACTAAAAACGTGAGTTATATAACCCGACGAGATATATATTTGTTTTGTTTTATTTATTAGTGGTCCCCACTAATTTTAAATGGATGGCCTAAAAAAAGGGACCTTCATCAAAAAATATTGCGGCCCGTATAACATAGCAAACACGAATGTGGCTCGAGGGAAAAAAGGTTGAGTATGGGCTGCTCTAGACATAATAAAATTGTTAGATTCATTCCATAAGGCAGTGCTTCTTCGGTGTTGCTTGCAAATTTTTACCAAACCTCTCACATCTTTTTGTCATAATTTATGGTCTACCAATACTTTAACCCTTGATTTTAATAGATCGTGTTAGTGTTTCTCACTGAATATTTTGGCATTTTCAGATCAGTCGCCATTTCGCTTAATTTGTGTGGTATAGGGACACGTTTCTCCATTTAAAAAAAAAAATAATCTTATTTGCTTAAATTTTGACTAGCTATTTCTGTATTAGGAGCGGAAAGTAATACTTTGCCGCTTGAGATAAAAGATTATCGTATTTTCTTTTTCCCACCTATTTCCTAAATCGTGGTAAAATACCTATTATAATTAGTGTAAAGTAACAAGAAACAATATCACCGGATGAAACCGATATTATAAGATTACTTTTCTCATAATTCTCCATAAGTATTTGTCCAATAACAAAGTTTTGAAATCAACTTGTTAAATCAAAATTCTTTCTTCAACATTTTTATATTCCTTTTTTTGTTATTGGACAAATATGGAGAACGATGATGACTAATATTATTACATTAGAAATACAAGTTTTGCATTCCCTATATCTATTTTTAGCTACCAAATAACTCATCTGTTACACTTTTACCAGAACATTTAGTAAATCAATTAAATAATTTTGTGCGTGTTTATTCATATTAGTAAAAATGGAAGTTAACACTAGTACAAAAGTACCGGAAAGTAACAATGCTGATGGTACACCAATACCAGTTATTAGAGAAAACTGTGCAGAACCGTGCTCTCTGGAAAACACCGTTGTAGACAGTAACACACCCGTTAACAATGACCAACCACCCGAGGGTTCGATTGTTTCAGAAACTGATACAAAACTATCTCCAACTCCCAGTGAAGAAAAACTTGAATGTCAATCAGAATCAGGATCACAAACACAAAATATTCCAGTACAGGTTAGTATTAAAATATATTATAAGCGGTAAAAATTCTAAATATTTTAAATTCAAATGAATTCAATAAAATCCACAAATAGTTTCGAAATAGCCTCTTTTTAGGCATTTAAGAAAATAGTCTTCAAGATGCCTTTAATGCCAAACTAACCATTTTTTTTAATTTCCAATAACCAATAAAGTTAGTATAGTAAAAAGTAAAAATACAGTATAATAGGATTTTTTTTTCGACCTCGAGATTTCGACGGATCTTTACGTTTTGGATCCCCTGAATCAGTTTCAAAACATTTTCGCGATGATATGTCTGTATATGTCAAGACTGATAAACTCTAGTGCAACTTCCATAAGAAGCAATATTAACCGTATTCTATTGTTAGGTTCTGGATGTGGACTCCTTTTACTCTTTTCACTTCGTATCTAACTTCACATCACTGAATTACAATGATGTAGCATGGACTGAAGTTAGTTATGGAGTGAAAAGAGTAAAAGGAGTCCACATCCCGAACTCAACATATGACAGTGCATTCTGAGTGTATCAATTTCACTTTCTTCTTTACTATATCGTACACATAATACTTAGTGCGCACTGCCAGTGCCATTGAAAAACTCAGTAACACCATTTTCATTAAAGCCAAAATGAATGGGCGCGTAGACTTCCTGACTAGCAGTCGGATTCTCATCTTTCGATACGTGTCGTATCGAGACGCCTATCTTCATTCGGCAGACTGCGATTCTTATATAATATCTTTCTATTCGACACGTAACGTGTGGAGTTCACCCTGTGCAGTTTGTCACTATTGAAAGCTATCAATTGTTTTGTTTTAGGTAAATGCAGGTGCGGAAAATCAATCACAAGTTGAAAGAAATGAAGCGAATATACAAGAAATGCAGCAAATTACGTCAGAAAAATTACAACCAGTACAGGCAGAAAAGATAGAAGCAATACCTGCAGAGAAACAAAGAGACCAGATGAGCTCTGCTGCTTCAACTTGTTCGCAGTCGCAGCATGAACGAGTAGATAGAAACCAAAGTGATATTTTTTCGTTAAAAAATGACCATGTACAATCGTCCATATTTTCTATAAAAGGAACACCGTCAAAAAGGGTAACTAATCATACCATCTTCTTTCATTATATTATTTACGGGTCTAGGAAAATTAACCGCCCGCAATTGACCGCCAGCAATTGACCGCTAGCAGTTTACAGTCACAGCAAATGATCGCTTAAGCAATTTATAGCCTACAATAATTATTGATCGCCGGCATATTTATCAACAGACAATACGAGTAATAAACACAATACGCCAATAGTCTTGGCCCCCATTGGTAACTTTTACCGCAGTCAATGTAAGGTGACTATTTTTTGTATATATTCATTATCGTATCATGCATAAACACAACAGGTTGTAAGCACAAAAACTGTTTTCGTCTGAAAATATGCACCATTTAAAAAGAAATCAGTTCTAAGCTGGCATCGAGTAATAAAATTTGTCATAAAATGCCAGGTCATCCGATTTCTCAGTTTGTCCGGGCAAGAGGATTTGTCAAATCATCAGATTTTGGACCATCTGAATATTTCAAGGACTTCGGTAAGGCGCATATTGGCCTTTTTCCAAGAAACGGGCGGTGTTGGACGGTGACTGGTCGAGCCAGAGTGACATCAGAGAGGGAAGACCAGTAAATGGCAAATTTTACCTGAAGGAACCTAAGTATAACCGTAACATCCCTTCGAAGTCATTTTTTGCGAAAGTACCGGAGGGTAGTTTCGAGTAGTACCATAAGAAAAATATTTCATTCCTCAAATCTAAGGACAAGAAGACCTTTAAGAGTGCTTAGGCTCTTACCCCACACAGAGCTGCACGTCGCACAGGAACTGGCCTTTTACCACAATGTCGCAACGTCCTTTTTTCGGACGAGTCAGGATTTGACCTACAGAGTGATAGCCGGCGGGAAAGGGTCTGGAGGGGTCCAGGCAGACAGGGGCGACTTACTTTACAAAGAGGTGTTATTCCCTATTAAGGCGGATCAGTGATGTTTTGGGGAGATATAATGTTTGTTCATCGCACCCCACTTATTTTGATTGAGAGAACTATGACAGGTATCATATACGCTGAAAACACTATTCAACCAATCATTCAGCCTCTGCGCAACGAATTTTGAAACTTTATTTTTTATTTTTCAAGACGAAAATGCCAGACCGCATCGCAAGCAAAGGGTACTGGTTCCCACAATCACCAGACATGAATCCCATTAAACATATATGGGATTATCTTGGCAGAGCAATATCTAATCGAGAAAACCTCCCTTTAACCCTCCAGGATTTGACTCTGTAGCTGTTCAAGAAAAGTGGGACAATAAGTCTGATCATTTTATTGATAACCTGATCCGCGAGATGCCACGACGCGTTGGCCAATTGATTGAAAGGAAGGGCGATAATGCAGACTATTAAGTTAATTATTTCACAAAAAATAAAATCTTCTTGCTTACAATTTTTGGACATTTTTTTGTAATTTCCTTTATCCTGCATTATTCAAAAAGCAAATTACAAAGGTTGTGTATCACAAAATTTTGCTTTTTTATTAGCTGTTTGTAACAATTATGAAATGCCAATAAAAATGTAAAATTCTATGACAAATAATTATAAGGGATAAAATAAATATCATACAAAGTTTTATATAATTATATTTACTAAAAGTTCCCAAGAAAAATAAATAAAAAATATATCAAAGAGATGGCAATACAAAAAATTATTTTTCATGCACTTCACCCCCATACAAGCAGAGCTTATGCGAAGCAAGAATGGCTATTATTATTATTTACTATGGCGCTCCCGGACTTCTTATAAATGACTCTTTAAGAAAGTTACTCTAATATCACAAACATTAGATTACTATTTCGGTACGTTAACTATCTTTGACTAAAAAAAAATCAGAAATTGCACAACAAATAATTAATTTACTTGATAGTAAATTTTTAAAATAAACAAAAAATGAAACAACAAATTCTTCTTGAATCCTAGGAAATAAGACAAAAGCAACCATCCATATAAACTGAAACAAAAAAATTAAATGCAGTAACTTCAAATCATTTTGTTTGTCTTTTAGACATTGCCGCAGATCTCATACTATCATTATAATACTTTCTTATTATTAATGGTAGACACGTTTTAACTAAAGGAGAAAAGACGTCTGTTTTATGTTCTTTACATGTAAACCAGAGACGGCTTGTGGCTTAGTCTGCGAGGAGGCTGGCGCACCCTATATACTTTATACAAATATTTTTATTAAGTATATAGGGTGTGCTTCAAAAGTAGCCTCCTCGTAGACTAGCCCACGAGTCACCACTGATGTAAACCATTTAAAATCAGCATGGTCTGGCAAACAAAGTTTAATTTTCTGAATTATGTTGTCAATATGACCCAAAAGTGGTAAAACAATTTCATGAATTTTTGAAAGAAATTCAATAACATTTCTTTGTACATAAATCAAACGTCTTTTATCATCATTTTCTTTAAAATAAGTAGGTAAAAGTATCGATGGTCTTCTAACATGTCTGTACATTAACTGTACACTCTTTGCAGTCAAAACTATTAAGTTTCTTAATAAACCCTGCAACATAACTAGTGGCCTGACTCAAATTCTGCTTCATTTAATAATTTTGTATATATTATTAAAATGAACTTTATCTTCACAGGTACTCTGTTTGGAGGTCTGATATCAATATTACCAAGTACTACTATCTTTGGTGTATCTGGTTTTGAGGGTGCTAAAACAAGGCAAAGCAAATCTTTTAACAGTCTTGAACGATTTGTGTTTGTAAACGAATTTGTATCAAAATATGATTTTCACATAATGTATTATGATTGGTTGTACGTGGAATGAGTGGAATGTTTAAAATACGACACCATTCCTTTCTTTGATCAATATCAGAAGGAAATTTAAAAATGTTTGTTCTTAAAATTTACGTTTGAAATGGGCCTTATAAAATGTACTATAACAATTAGAAATTATGCGTTTATAATTAATTCTGCCTGGTAAAGACATGTTAAAGCATCAAAATACCTTTACTTGATTTTAAATAATCCTAAATAACTTATATCTAAAATAAATAAATAAAAGTAGTTTCACTCACATGTTTTCGTAGACAACCAAAACCATAACATAACCGCACATTTGTTTGATTTTGATGTTATTTGTTGAAAGCGCGCGCGGGGCCCGCTGTAGCAAGCAACCAGCAGTCATGCAGCGGACAGAAAGCCATCTTCACATAGTACAAATAACTAAGTGAAGGCGTTTTTTTTTTAATTTGTTGTAATATATGAATTAAAATGTTTGAAAGAACACTTGCTACTGAACGAGATGTTATTAAATTATTCAATGTGCTTTACATTTTAATACAATTTTGCTATTGTAAAACGAACTTCAGAGCACCCAAACGCGGAGTTGCATGCACAGAAACGTGTTTACGTAGTAAAACGAACTTCAGAGCACCCAAACGCGGAGTTGCATGCACAGAAACGTGTTTACGTATTGTGCAATGATATAAATCCCCGTGGGAGGGTTCATCTTTATAGAAAACTAGTTTTTGTATTTCCGTTTCTTTCGAATTTGATTTTTATTTTTAGCGATCGTAAATATTCTAAATAAATTTCGATTTACCGTAGTCAAACGATTTAGTAAAAATTAATATATACATTGATACAATAGAAATAGTTCCTCTAGTATATAATTGCGATTTTTTGTGTTTTGTTAGGTTTACAAACAAAGGGAAGTAACTCAAAATAATATATTTCCTGGACAAGATATGAAACAGGCTCAACCACCCAGCCAAAGCCAGACAGAACCTGAGGATAAGATGAGGGACAAGAACAGCTATCACAATGTAAAAAGGCCTTCCAGTTCTATGAGGAATCCCTTGACCGGCACGGGCCTTATATCCAATGATGAATACAGATTTAGAAGGAACAGAAGAAAAGCAGAGTTGGGTAAGGCTGCAAGAATACTTTTTGATTACCAATAAAATATTTAAATATTGTTGACTTAATGATCTAATATTAACGAATAAGAAATAGATGATGTTCATGGGAATCATTGATTTATTTGTGAATTCAAATTTTTTATATTATCATATTATAATAAATTTATTTTGCTAGCGATACAGCTACTGTCAATTAGAATAGCCTTTCAAACGGTGGTCTAAAGCATCGCAATGACGTGCCAACGTTGGCGATGCTAGTACATTCTCGTACGTTCCGGTGAATCGAGCAAACTGAGACTTTCTAGAAATGGGCTAGGAAAACGAGAATAACGTCTGCCGATATAAAAACGATGCAACCACGGTAATAAAAAACAAATTAATTCAAAACATAACCTTTATTTCAGACTAGGCCCCAATGGGGTCCATTCTAATCGAGCCCAACGCAGCATTAAAAATTAGAAAAATAATATATTTTACATGTAATCATTACTAGATTTATTACTGACATAAGTAATAATTTTAACCAACTAATACAGAATACAAAATTGAAAATAACATCCAGTTTTTTTATAATCCAGGGTTAATTTGAACCAAATTTTACAGAATAGATCCCCATATGTCTAAAGGTAAATTGCAATTATATCTATACCTATTGCTGTTGATATAAGATGGGAATAAAATATTAATTATATCTGTAAAAAGGTTAATAGCGGTTGTTATGCTCTGCATCAATTATTAAAACAGATTATTACATTTAACCAACGTCTACAGGTGTATTATGCAACTGTATATTCATATATCATATAACATTTTCTTGCTGCTACAACGGCTTCTTTTGCTGATGTAAAAACCCCGTAATTCATCCTTTACCCGCTTAAATAAAAAGTCATTAGGTGCTAGGAAGATAAGTCAAACTGTAGTGCTCCATTCTGAATTAACAGTACGTCTATCCTCCAATGCTACAGCTGAAAAATGCTCAGT
The DNA here is from genome assembly GCA_927349885.1 of Psylliodes chrysocephalus. Classification (NCBI taxonomy): domain Eukaryota; kingdom Metazoa; phylum Arthropoda; class Insecta; order Coleoptera; family Chrysomelidae; genus Psylliodes; species Psylliodes chrysocephalus. The sequence goes on along the minus strand of OV651818.1, from coordinate 46,746,382 downwards.
AATTCCAAAAAAAGTAGCGACCATGTTTGTTTCCAGGCTGTTATGCCGTAGTCTTACTTGGTTATTACACAGTTTAAAGAACATATATTCTTTAAACTGTGGTTATTACTATCAAACGGTTGTGCTGCAACAGCGGCAGCCATCTTCATCGAACACTTATAGAGCATAACGACATCCTAGTCAGCTTTGACATCATCTCTTTATTTACAAATGTGCCACTCAAAGAAGTAGTCAGCTACATAGGTGTTTTTTCAAGAGCGGATCAATCTTTTCCGACACTCGCTCACAACATAATATTTCGAGTGGAATCAAACATTTTATAAACAAATTGACGGAGTCGCCATAAGCAGTCCACTCAGCCTAGTTGACGCCAATTTTTACATGGAAAAATTTTAAGAGAGAGAGAAAGCTATCCATACTGCTTAAAAACAAATAAAGCATTGGCTGAGGTATGTAGATGACACATTTGTTAAGGAGCCACGGGAGAAAAGACCGTCAGAATTTCCTAAAACATCTGAACAGTTTTCATCCAGTTCACCATGGAAATAGAAGAAAACCGACAAATTCCTTTCCTAGATGTGTTAGTCAGCCGAGAAGACAATAAACTAGGCCACAAAGTATATAGAAAGAGACGCATACAGATCGATACCTACAATATGGATCCAACCATCATCCAAAACAGAACCAAGACACATCAACGATGAAATGAAACAACTAACAACAGTGTTACAAGCAAACGGATAAAGGAAACAAGACATAATCCGTGCTACGCGCCCAAAGGAGAATAATACCAAGTCTAGTGAAGAACAAAACGAAGGAACTGTCCATCTACCGTACATAGGTGTCACTGACCGAATTGGCAAAATCCTAAAGAAAAAGAAAATCGTCACTGTCTACAAGCCAACAAAGAAAATAGGGGAATATCTTAAAACAAGCGAAAGACCGCACATCAGTAGAGGAGTCTACAGAATATATGCACTTGGAAAAGTATGCATAGGACAAAGATAAGCATTGGTACACGACAAACAGAACACAAACTAAGTTGTCGTTTAAGACAAACCGAAAAGTCTGCAGTCGCCGAATACATATTATCCGACGGAGAACATAAGATCCTTTTCGAAAACACCGATCTACTAGCAACATCAAGACACTACTCGACCAGATTGCACTTGGAGGCTATAGAAATAAATAAACATGAAAGGAACTTCAATAGAAAGGAAGAAAAACAAAATTACCTAGGATCTGCCACATATCATTAAAAAGCGTAAAAATAAACCCGCCTAATACCAGTACTGCCAAAAAAGAGCGCGTAGACACTCGGAGCGAAGGATTCAATTTCAGTTGATATAGCACAAGTAGAAGTTGGAAAGGCTTTTGCCAGTTCTCCCACTTTATACACATAAATTGACAGGTTAGTGGTGGATCTAACCGAAGTGGACGCGATACACTGGCGTACAAAAATAATTTTATAGATGTTAATAACAATTTCGAGTAAATAGTTTAATAAATTGTGAATAGCTGTTGAAATTTTGTAAAATTATGATTTGAATATTATTTATAGTCCATAAATACATGCGATTGTCCAATTCCGACACTAGCAAGTAAACATTACTGCGAAATTCTCAAAGCCGTCCGACGTGGTTTGACGTTTACCCCCTTTCTACCTACCAAAAGCCTTTCCAACTTCTACTTGTGCTATACCTCGCGAAGAGTACTTCGTCCATCGTCCTCGCCACTAAAGATGGCTGCCGCAGTTGCAGCTGAAACGTTTGGTAGTAATAACAAAGTAAGACCACGGCATAACAGCCCGGAAACAAACAATTACATTGACGCTGGCCGTTAAAGCCTACATTCTTACAGACCATCTTCTTGTTTCGATTTTTTTCACAAACTAATTTTATTTTAGACAACGCATTCTCAAAGACCCAAACTGATAAGTGTTGCTTTTTTGTTTTTTCGGGATCATAGCAGTACCCCCATATTTGAACTAAAGTTAAGTTGTGGGAAATTCACCGAGAATAAATCTTACGGACTTTCAAATTTTTGTACAAAATAGAGTTAATTGCTTTCCAATCTTTAAATTTGCTTGGATGTTTCTGACAGTAATGTCCCGGTGCTCTTTAACCATGTTCCCAATAAGATCCATATTTTTTCTGTAACTGTCATTTTGGCTTAGGAGTTAATTTAAGGAAACTCGACCACGTTGAAATTCATTGTACCACCGCTTTAAGGTAGCGAAGAAACACGACTGATCACCAAGCGTTAGATTCATTTCTTCAAAACATTCTCTGAGGTTTAATACCGAAATCATAAAATATACATAAAGATAGGTAACTAAGTGGACGTTGACACAAGTAACCTGTACAACGTACCTGTCCCAATGACAGACTGTCATTCTGAACCATTGCATATTACAAAGGCCATGAGCTGACCATGAGTTATTTTTCTACACCACAGCTTTTATCTTATACCTTTCATCGTAAACGGCCCACACAAATTAAAGATGTTAGGAAAATATAATAAACATGGTTCTAAAATGCCAACTTAAAACACCATATTTCTTTTAATAGAAAAGTTATAGAAAAGCACAACAACTAGTATACTCAGCTAATAACAAAGCAGGTGGTATCCGTTAAGAAGGCTATTCTAAGTTAGACGATTCCTCTACTGCAAGAAAGAAGTACTATTAGAAAATATGTCTATTTTCTGCACACATTTTAGAATTTAAGCAATTATTAAATTTATTAATAAAGGTTTATCAACAACATTTCTTTTTTAGATGGAAATCCTTTACTGGGAGTTGGATATCCAGAACAAGCAAGCCCTGTTACATCGACCCCTGTTACACCACGGGTTCCACCTGGAGGTTTTTCGCACAATCTCTGGTGATTATTTGAATAAGATCGTTACATTGAAAACCCTCAAAAAATTTCAGTAATATTTTTTACAATTTTTTAAATAGTATGTCTTATTGACAACATATATTTGTATATTTTTAGTAAGTTTTTTTCATATATTATATATACTTTATGCATGTAAATATTTATATTACTCTAATGAGTAGGTATAAATAAAATAACGAAAACAATATATTTTGGTCTTATTAGTTTTGTTTTATAAATATTTTATTTATAAAGAGTTAAAATTCTGAAGTTGTTGAGGGCTAGGTGAATATACGAGTACATACCTATAATTATATTACTTTAAAAATTACCTTCAAAAAATGTTAAAATCGACAAATGATCATTGAGATAGAATAAAAAGGAGATGCTATGACGTCTTATGTCAAACTCGAGATAGTGGAGCTAGTCTGTTTTGGTGAGAATAAATTTCATTTTTTTAAATGGCTTCATTCAAATGATTTAAAATCGTTTTCATTCAGTCAGTCTTCAAATATAAAATTATTGACTTCAAATAAATTTCTCAAGTCGCCATTTTCATTACACTTTTCCGTCACTCGAAGTGCGTCCATCTGTCATATCGCAAATTACTGTTTGTCGTCTTTATTACTTTACTTTGTATCTTGATCGTTATGATAGTATCTATAGTATAATTTTTATGAATAAAAAATGTCAATTCATCATATAATCCGTTAGTCGAATATTTTAATTCTTAATAGACATCCCTGCAATTGGATTTACATTTTTAAACCCGGATATAACACAACATACTTGTATATTATTCATCATCGAGTAATCAAAATTATTGATTTTTATTCTTTTTCCGCCTTAAAGACTGATATTACATCTATTAATAAATAACATATAATTAAGCGTAGAAATTGAAATATTAATAATTTTTCTAAAAATGTTACTGTCGGAAATTTAAGATATTCGCTCAGACAAATGAAGTATAGATAAGTAACGGTCTAGATTTTTTTGAAGCCAGTATCTAGCCTTTCTTCTATTAGTTTCTCTTTCTCCTGGGTATTTGGTATGATTCGTCTATTTTAAAAAGTAGCGCCAAAATGTAGTCATTTCGTTTCTCTCCTCTATTTACCTTTAAACCCGGTCATATATTGTAAAGAAACGTAGCGCGTAGCGATTTCTTAAAAAAACCGACCGTTGCATGGAGCGCTGTTGCCAGACTGTGTAATTTATATCTTTCATATTTAAAAATGGTGTTTACCTATAACTCACTAATAGCAACAAGTTTTATTAATTAGAATAGTTTCGAGATATATTGCGACACATCAAGTGTCCCCACCAATTCATTTTCGTACCTAGTGCAGTGTTTCCCACTCCGACGCATTGTGGGCAGAGTTGTTGCAATATTTCCCGAAACATATTTCTAATAGTCTCTAAATAAAATGACTTGTAACAAAACAGAAAACGTATAAAATATGTACAAATTACATTAAGCTATTTTACCTGCTTTCAGCAGAACCAAAGACATTACAACATAGAGACAAAATGTTTCATTCATAAATCCCATACAATTGCGGACTGTTATTGTTTTAAAATTGTTAGTGAGTGGGAAAGAGAAAGACAGATCTCTTAGGACCGGCTGGCAACGTTGTAAACAGTGTCCATAATATGCTCGCCAGTGGCGTAGAGTTTTAAACTTACCAGTAATATAATTATGATTTTTTTCATGTAGATAAATTCAAGTACTCAAGTACAAGTAAATTCAAATACAAGAGAATTCAAGTTACCTTTCGATTTTTAATATTTATTGGTTTATAGTTTATTGGCATTTACTATATATCTGTCTGGTATGATGTTAACCAAAATTATTTAAAATTTTATATTAACATTAAGTAGTATCGTTTTTACATACCTACGCCTGCTAAATAACAACTTTGCAAATACTAAGTTAAACTATGCCAAACACCATTAATAGGCCTGCAAATAAAAGCATGGATTTTAAAAGCGTTAAACGTGTCTACGTCACGTATAGTATTTTATCGATCGATAGTTTGCGACGTTGCTATCCCGTAAATTGTTCCATATCGGGTGTTTTTGTTGATTTTTATACTATTTTGGAAATATTTCGGCTTATAGTTTTAGTGTATACCTAACATGGTTCGCGAGTGCATTTTGTGCAAAAAACTGGATACTGTGAGTGCTGAAGTGTCTTTTCATAAGTAAGGTTAGGTGATGTATTGCATTGTTCAGTGGTGTAAATTTAAAGATTTTTGCCGTCACATGTATTTGCTGCGTTTGAATATCCACATCCGATGCATTTTTTACATCTCAAGTGTTTGTTTATCCACATCGGACACATCTGTCCTACTACATTTACGTATATTGAATCACGTGATCAAAAATTTACATCTCAGATGCATCCGATGTGGATATTTAAACGCAGCATAACCTTTTAGTCTAAGATCCCGCTGCAAAATCACTACGTTCATTAAGTTTTGAGTGAAACACAAATTTTTACATGATTTTATGAATAGGAGAATACACTGACAACACCGCAGCCAGTCAAAAGTGGCCGCAAGTAATTTTAATTAAATTAATGTTAATTAATATTCCAAAAAAAATTTCGTTTACTTCTCTTTAAGATAAAATATCATCCACATCATAACAATGCATGTAAAGAATTCTAAAATCCTTAAGTGCCGTTCCATACTCGGCCGCAACTACCTCGCAGCCAGGTGTAAGCAGGTAATATTTTGATCTATCTATACGTTCGTGACTTACACGGATGTTTTTTATATCAAATTAAAGCTAATTTTTTTTCTAACATGATGATATATTGCTGCCTATGAAAAAATAGCCGCAAATTAGGAGTGCCATCAGTTAAAAACGCGAGATATCTGAGATAAAATGAGAGAGAGTTAGCGCGCAACGCCAGATGAGGATGGTGAATGCCAACTGTGTGAGTATTTGAAGCTATTGCGCATGCGTCGACAATAGCAATAGCTTCAAATACACAGTTGGCATTCACTATCCTCATCTAACAAGTGGCGTTGCGCACTAACTCTCTCTCATTTGATCTCAGATATCTCGCGTTTTTAACTGATGGCACTCCTAATTTGCGGCCATTTTTTCATAGGCAGCAATATATCATCATGTTAGAAAAAAAATTAGCTTTAATTTGATATAAAAAACATCCGTGTAAGTCACAAACGTATAGATAGATCAAAATATTACCTGCTTACACCTGGCTGCGAGGTAGTTGCGGCCGAGTATGGAACGGCACTTAAGGATTTTAGAATTCTTTACATGCATTGTTATGATGTGGATGATATTTTATTTTAAAGAGAAGTAAACGAAATTTTTTTTGGAATATTAACATTAATTTAATTAAAATTACTTGCGGCCACTTTTGACTGGCTGCGGTGTTATCAGTGTATTCTCCTATTCATAAAATCATGTAAAAATTTGTGTTTCACTCAAAACTTAATGAACGTAGTGATTTTGCAGCGGGATCTCGTACTATTTGTTTTACTATTATTTATTTTCTTTGATATTTCAACGTTAATTTCGCAAAAAATTATTATTAATGGAAACACTTTACTCTGGACTTTAAGGTCCCAGACAATACGTGTATTCGGCGAATGTGCCTTCGTACTGCGTCTTCGGCATGCCTTCGGTTACCCTCCCACACACTGCGGCATTTGGAAAATGTTCTGATGTTGACAAACGTTCGCCGCAGGGCCTCAGTATAGAACAGTAGCGGAGAGCAGTGGATAATGACGATGAGCAAGTGGCTGCAGTTGCAGCCTGTATAGTAATTTTAATAACAAAATAAATAATATAACACGTCGCTAAACTTGGCGCGACTCTGACTATAGACAGAATAGGCAATCAACTAGGCGTAGTTGAGCACACTGTCTGGGAGCTAACGCGAATGAGCGCGAAGGCACTTCGTCTTCCTTTGCTGCGGCCCGTTTTACCGACAAGACTACGGATAGCAAGCGAATGCCGAAGAATAGGCGCAATTGAGCTCCCACAATGCCGAATATTCGCCAATTACACGCATTGTCTGGGGCCGGCTTAGATTCCCAATTGATAGACAGGCATACAAGAAGAAATATTTGTGTTATGCTCGGAGCATTTTGAGAGTTTTGGATATATTCAATTTAAATAGTGTAAAAACTGAACATATTCAATTTTTTTGGAGATCACATTTTTGATGGCGATATTTTGAAAATCACGCACTAGATTTGATAAAAGCTGATATTAAAACATTATTTCAATATTCGCATTCATTATGAGACCACAAAAAAGTTGGATATTTAAAAAAAATTGAAGTAGTAGTTTAGAAACGAATATTTTCTTTTTTAAATAAAAACAGTTTTTTCAACGCCTATCACTAACGCAGGTTTATTGTATAGTTCTACGTATTTTCTGATTTTTTAAAATTCTTATCGGTAGATTCGCTATAAGTAGAGTTCCATTTAAAATCTCCACCTGGTACATTTATTGATTTATTAACTTTTATAAATTTGTTAGTCTTAAAAATCTGAATTTTAATTTAAAAATTTCTCATTAATACCAATGAGTAAAAAGAAAATGAATTAGGCTACCGTATTCCGATACAGAGTAATATTTTTAGTATTATGTCCGTGTTATATATACAGTATTCACAAGAAAAGAAGCAGCGTAATGACTCCTTTTTTGAATTGTATTGAGACACAAACAATATAGTTAATTTTTTAGAGCATATTCAAACGGAAGCCGAATTTTTCTTTCAACTATAAAAGAAATTATTTTTCTCACCTGATATATCTTCCAACCTAGTTACTGACAACAAAACCATCCATTGCCTACTATTACCATCATCCATACTTTTGCTTATCCGATTTATTCTATACTTTCTCCTTCTACCCCTGGGCTCACAAATGAGGCCATCGCCAAAAGAAGACATCACTTAACTTTTCACTTGCTGGCCTTCCCGTCACATATTTTAATTATGATTTATTTTTCTTTGTTAGTGTTTCTCGGTATAGAATGTTTTAAATTTGTTTTTTATGGATCTTGACCTCTTTAACGCGAATGGCTTAATTATTAACAGAAAAGCGGTTATAAATTGTGCCGCTTTAAATGTATTTAAAAAGGTCAAGAGGATATCTATGTATATATCAATGAAAATTATTTTTTTAACGAATGCTGCTGTATTATATACGGAGTGTGCCGTTTAAAGTTAAGAAACCTACAACATGTACAGGGTGTCCGTAATTCGAGTCTGTATATTGGTAAGAGATGAAGGTCGGTTTAATGTGAAATATTATTAAAAAAAAATGGCGATTTTTTTAAACGGCTGCCTAACCGTTATTATTAAAAAATAACACTTTTTAGGGAGAATTTTTTTGTAAAAAAAATCTAAATTGTCTTGTTTTCGAGTTACCTGCTGTAAAGGTTATTTTTATTTTTATGGTGGCCTGATAATGCTCAGAGCTATATGAATATGTGTGAACTTTTTTAGTTGAACTCTATAAAATGGTATATATAATATATAAATATCCTGATAGCTCAACAGTTTTTCTACAAAAATATTCTCTATTAAAAAGTGTCTTGAGAATGTAATAATTTATACTCGTAACATGTAAAATTAACGGTTAACCTATTTTTTTATCTTCTAAAAATATGAAAGAATAATATTTATATTAAATTCTTCTTGTGATTTCATTACTATATGTTGAAAAATATAACTTTCTTAGGGGTCTATTCTGTAACACTTCCTTTATATTTTAACGGCCGTTAAAATATTGGCGGCCTTTAAAAATATTTTTGAATTCACTAACTTACTTCTGTCATTATTTAAACGGATCCCTTTAAAATAGTCCTCAAATAACAATCATTTTTAAAGGGATGTTAAAATTCGCCTTTAATTTTTAACGATTTTGAATTGAAAATTGAGGATTTGTATGTTTATGTTTTCAAACTAGTTCAAATAAATCTTAAATGTGATGTTATCAAGTGTTCTCCTGTCATTTTTAAGGGAATCCGTTAAAATAAATAATTTTTAACAGGCCTCTAAAATTTAACGGATTTGTTACAGAATAGACCCCTTAATGTTAAAACAATTAAAAGTTATCTAATTAAATTGTACGATCCTACCATTCGAAAAAAAAATCGTTTTTTATAAAACTTGAATGTCAATGAAATTTAAACTTTCATCGAAATCATTTTTCTAGATCACCTATTACTAAAGATTAGAAGCCTTTTTGTGTAGCTTTGATTGAAGAAACATAAGACATTTAATTGGTCAAAAACGTCTTACGAATTTTGCACATTACTTTATATATTTAGGAATTGACACACACGAATTCAACTTCAAACTGAAATTGAATTAATAACAGCAATAACCCTAAACAAACACTTTGATTAGCACAATTAACCGTCGATTATCCGTAATTTGTCTCTTTTCGCGATAACTTCAATATAGGCGTCATACTGAGATACAAAAACTAAAAATTAATACGCCAAGTGACGCCGAAAAATTAAAGATAGAAATAATAAAGGTTCAGCATTTGGTAAGAGCGGAATAGTAGTTGTAATCAAGACGAATACAAACATTTATGTCATCTTTTAATTTAAATCAATTTACTTTATTCTACCAGACAATGATATCAGCATCTGTTTTATCTTAGCAACCGAATTGGCGGCAGAGGCAGAACTGTTAATTCATTTAAGGCTTATTGGTAACGGCAGTTTTACCAGATATGGACGTGAGCAAGTCTAAATTAAAAACACTGCTTTTTCTTCGATACTCCTTATCCACTTTCTAAATGCGAATTTATTACATCATAATCTGAAAACCAGCAAGAATATTAAATTGTGGGTTTCATATTTCAAATAAATTTATTTTACAATGATGATAAGATAAAAATTGAGTTGTGTGAACCTGCACCTCGAAATTCGAAAATTTTGGGTTTAAAAGAGGATGCATGCGTCCCAGAAGTTAATATTTTTCAAAAGCACCCTTTGGATTTTTTAAGTCAGAGTCGAAAAAAATCTTGATGAGTCCTATACTTTCCTTACTGGATACAGGAAAGTAAAAAAGTCCATAAATATGTTTCAACGTTTGACCACCCCATAAAATAAATCTGAGCACCCCAAAAAGGGAAAAATTTGGAAAAATATAATTGTCAAATCGAATTTGGACTTGAATGGGAATTTGGATTTGAATGGTCAATCATCATGAGGGCACAATAAATATCCAAAATGGTTTACAATTATGTTTCAGCGCCCTTAGAATTATTTTAAGAGGTAGTCAAACGCCTAAACATATATCTAAGCCTCTTTGGATCTTTAAGGTGTCCTCTTTGGAGGTGCTATAAATTATTTTAGGAGGTGTTCAAACATCGAAACATAATTCCAAGCCTTTTTGGATCTTTATCGTGGCTTTCTATCGATTGACCACTTTTTCTTAATCAAAATTATATTTTGAAATTATTTTGTTAGAGAATTGAACTTATCTAATGGCCTATTAACACCAACCAACGTTGAACGTAGAAAAAATATAGTATCCTCTCGGGACTCAACATGTTAAAAGAAAGTTTAGCTAAGTTAAGCTAAGTAGTGATGCGCCCTCTGGAGGAAATTTGTAAAAGGTGTTTATAAGGACATTTTTCAGTGTTGCCAGGAGTAACGGAGTAATGTTGCTACATCGGATTTTTAGCCCTTGAAGAAGTGGAGACCTTTTATTTTTAAGTAGCGAAATTTGTATCTACCAATATCTAATCATACTCTACATGTATTTAAGGATTTTTATAAAACCGATTTAATTATATTGATTTTTTTTAAATTTCAGTTCATTTATCAATTTTGTTTTAAAATCAGTTCATCAGTTGGCAACGTTGGCCTTGTGTTGTCTATTGTCACTCGTCACCGATAGTAATTTTTATGAATTCGAAATGTTCATGTTTGTGAGCGTTAAATTTGATTTCTTATAGTGTGTTATAACACTGTGATAGTGTTTATTATTAAAAATTAAATTTGCAAAAAAGTCTCTAGGAAATTATATCTATATTGCTGTAATAAAGGTTGTACTTTCGAATCAAAACGGAGTCGTTAATTAAGTTTATTTCATTATTTTCCAAAGAAGGGCAACTTATTAAAAAGTAAATAGTTAATTATGAAAGGGTCAACATTTCTATTCTAAAAATCGAAAACAACCTTTTTTCTCAATGCGAGTGTGTTCTTGCATTTCATAGATGAAGATTTTTGTTCATTTGAAGGTAAGTTGTTTATATGAAGTGTTTAATCTTGTTGAATTCATTATAATGATTTAAAACATCTAAAAACAATTAAAAAATCACATATAAGAAAGCCGGCCCAAAACTTACACAGTGTAAATAAACAAATATCCTACTTATAGATGACAAATGACAATACGGTGGTCTTCTCCGGTTGCTGGAGACGGGGGTGCTATTTAGTGGTGTTTGTTTTTAATTTTGGACTGTTTTCCAGTGTTAGAGTTTTTATAATATCGGTAGTTTGGTTTTTTAAAAGATAAGCTGCAAAACAGCTAGGAAAAATCATGTAATGATTTCCATAAAATTTCAAATGAATTACTTTTAATTTGAATTATAAAGAGAAATATTGTGTGATTGGTTTATTTTAAACATTTTGGATTAGGATACGGCCTCCGAGCCAAACTCGGAACACATTTTGTTTATATCATGAAATAATTTGAAATTTAAGCATGCCTAGAGCGTGATGTAGTATTGTTGTTTGCAGACACAATTTTTACAAACAAAAATCATCAGAGGAATGGGACTGAACCTAAACTGAAATTATTAAATTAATTGCAGCTTTGCCCACCCTACATTTAAAAGCAGATGAGATGGTTTCTTACAAACATTGAACACAACCAAGAGCACTTTTGTAAAATTAAAATCCCCAGCAAGAATATATATCCTTTACTCAAATGTCTTATCGTAAACGCTTTAGAAATTTCTCCTGAACTCTTTTTAAAATGATTTTTAACTCATTTTTACTAAAAACTTTCTGTAGCAAACCTTTTTTTCAATAATTTATGTTCGTTTAGTAAAGCTCATTGACTTTTCTTGCTCAAGGTTGTGTTTAATGCTTGAGAAACCATCTCATCTGCTTTTAAATGTAGGGTGGATAAACTTGCAATTAATTTAATAATAATTGTGAATGATAATTGCAGAATAATACTCTAAAATCTTACAATTAGCCTTTAATTTCAGTTTAGGCTCAGTATATTTCTTCTAATGATTTATATGTGTAAAAATTGTTTGCAAACAGTAACACTATACAGCTCGCTTCATAAATGCTAAAATTTCAAAATATCTCAAGGTATAAACAAAGTGTGGTCCCTAACCCAAAATGATTAAAATAAACCAATCACACAATAATTTTGTTTTATAATTCAAATAAAAAGTAATTCGTTTGAAATTTTATGGAAATCATTACATGAGTTTTCCTTATAAATAAAAATACAAACACCACTAAGTAACAATAATAGTACATTATATACCTAGGGTGAGAAGTGAGCTATTATTTACCGAGCACTTTTATATCCTGAGGCGCGTAGAGCCGAGGGATATAATGTGCGAGGTAAATAATAGCTTTCTCAGCCGAGGTATATATAGAATTTTTTTTACTACTAACATTAATGTATTAGCAATTTTAATTTTGACATAAGTAATTTCCTAACAATTTGTTAAATATTTCGAAATATCAAGCAGACTGGAGCGTGTTTCTAATCAGACTGGCTTTATTTATGTAAAAATTTGGCATGTGTCAAATTTTTGTATGATTCTAGGAAATATCCCATTGCATTTTTGATATTTTAATGACATGGATTTATTGTTATTAATTAATAATTTTTAAAGCCGGTGTTGAATTTCCTAGTTAATATATATTTTTACTGTTTACACTGATATATATATATTATCATATTTGATTTGATTAGATTTGATAAACCCAGCTTTAGTTATTTCCTACTTATTTTTCAAATATTTCAAAATATCAAGTAGTCTGGGAGTTTAGTTGTCAAATTAACAAAATGAAACTAATGAAATTTAGTTTCATTATTTACCTAGGTTTTTTTTTATTATCATTATTTACCTAGGGAGAGAAATATTACTTCTCATTAGAGGAATGGAGTAAATAATGGTGATTTCTCATGTTAGTAGTAAAAAAAATATATTTTTTAAAAAATTTATGTACGAACCCAGTACAATGTTTTCTGTCAACTCTCTTTTTCATTACGTGACGTCACTCCGTCCTTAGCACCCGGGACGAGGCCACCGTTTCAGTCTACGAATCGTGATAATACATACATAATGTGGGCCACCTTTAAATATTTCAACCTCTCCCCCTTAAGCCGTTCCACGTTCTACTTATAATTGGGCACATTAAATGTTTTGGTCCCCCTGATGTCGGCCCATTCAGCGACATGTCTTAATAAAGACAACAAAAAATTAAGGAGACTTACTAACGTCGTTTCCTAATTCTAAACCAATTTTGGATCTTGTGTCCTTCCGACCATTTTTTGAATATTGAAATTCGACCTAAAACTCGTGTTTTTCGATCATTTAAACTCTTGAAATTATTTTACGAGATGGTTAGAAAAACCTAAAGGGTGGTCAAACGTTGATCAATAGGGCAAGCAATTTTGAAGAATATTTATTTTGAGTGGGCCAGCAGGCACTCGGCATTGATTTTTTTTAATGTTTTTGAGGATGGTCAAAAAAGGTTATTGGATGGCAAAACTGAAATTTCCAAATTACGGAAGCCAGCTTTACACAACGTAAAAATTGTGAATACACCGTTGAAGCTGATATTTCCACTTTTTTAATGCATCCAACTAAACTTCCAAAAAACGTCATAATTTCGTAAAACTTTTCTTCAATGGAAAATCTTCTTTGAATTGAATGAAAGCCAGAAGTCACACATAGGCAAATCCGGTAAATACAGTGGATGTTTCAATATTAATGTAATGTTTGTTTTATTTATAGTTTATTTATTTAAAACACTTTATTTTCAATTTATTTATAACGTATTAATGAATTTATATAATACTTAGGCACTATTGTAACTGACAATTCTAATTTATTCATTACAATTTATCTTTTCTGTCCAACACTTAAATTGAATCTTATCGTCCGTCGACAAACTCGCGCTATTTATATCTCGGCTTTCCAGAAAGATCGGAAACTGCCTCTCTGTGACTCATACACCACAAAGGGATCATTCGGGTAGCTTCTCGAAGCGGTACCTTTGTCTCAATATGGTCAGCGCTAGACTTCTTACCGCGACAAGGAGTAAACAAGGAACAGAGACGGCTTCGCGTCACATTAATATATTTATCTTTTAAAAAATCAACCGATAATTTTGTTGTGTATGATGATATATTATCACGATGAAATATTAAATCGTGTTTTTGTAGTTCTTTAAATACTTCTGGAAGGCCTTACCATTGAATTTACTGTCGATTGGTTTTTTGCTGTATGGGGAAGCTTTATGTAATAGTGAGGTAGTCATAAGAATCTACCGAGCGAGGTAGCTCTGCCTCGAATTCGGAAGGTAGTTGGTTCGATCCTCACTGCCGCCTGCATTTTTTTAGAGGTTTTTTCTTAGCAATAGGCAAATAATGGGTCAGTAACATTTTCTCAGAAACCTATCACCTTTCCTTTCACCTCATTCACTCAGATCCCAGACCTCTGACCTCTCCAGTGAAATGAATTCCACATAATTTACCTTTGTATGAATCTGGAAAGCGATATCCCAACGCTCTAAGTTTTGTTACTGGGGGAGTACGACAGTCACCAAGTAGAATAATGTGTACACCTCGTACAATGAAAGCAGAAGAATATGTTCACTGATAAATTAAACAGTTAGTACAGCCATACCAGCTATTTTCGGCCAGTCCGGTCCTGTAATAATTCCTTAAGTCCCCCTCTGTCTTAGTTGGACCTTTTACGGCCTTCATTTTTTTTTTCCGTTAACAAGAATTTTCGATTAACTAAGTCAACCTCCGAAACCCTTATGAGACGCCCATGTTCAGTCATCGCTAGTCGACGTTAATGCTGGATACTCCGAAGTATGTTCTGGCGGAGGTGCTGGAATCACCAATACTTAGTTTGTTCTCTGAGTTTAGTTCTATCGTTCTATTCAAATAAATATTGTCAAAGTAAATTAGGGTACACCGAAAAAGAGAAAATATATATAAATTATTGTTGTATTTAGTACAAATAAATTGAGTTATAAATAAAATAGATAAGTACCAAACTGTATTATTTTCATGCGTATATTGAATTTTGAATTACGCTTTGAAACAGAAAACTTATAAAATTTATAGATAACAGAATTTTAGGGTTTTAATATTTAGAGATGAATTTATAAAATATTTTACTTCCCAAAGAAGAGAAATTTATAAATCTTTTTAGCACTGAAGTTTAAGTACTTGAGTGGATGGTAAAATAATCAACTATAGTCCCTTAAAACTGTTGGCGATATAATAGTGTTATTAAATAAGAATTCATAACACACTAAATAGCCACTAAAAAGTAAAATGTGTGTGTTTAACGACACATATTTACTTTATTATGGCAATAAAATTCTAGCCTAATTTCTTATTTGAGCTATCAAAAACAGTGTACTTATTATTTATTCCATTTTATGTATTTTGTAGATAGTTAACGTTTAATCAAACTTTGGTTTGTAACGATTAAAATGTTATTAATTTATAGCTATTCTGTATTGATATATTTTCGAATTAATAAATAAAAATCCAACTAATTAACATTAATCAAGGTATTTTGAGATTTAAAATCCAAAATAATATGCAGTATGTATTTTGTCGACTAATTTATACTATAGTCATATTAAATTATATTGAAACATCGAATAAATCATTGGCATACTTTTTTTTTCAAATATTACCCCTAATAATTGATATTGTTAAAAATGTTTCTAAAGTTCGCCATGGCCATATATATACATCCAGTATATCGCCAATATAATTCACTTTTGGCACCAACAAGCAACTTGTGCGGTACAACTAAGCATGCGCATCGAGTCGTTTTCACACGATGCTGCGTCATTAAACAGTGCAAGATTTATTTCCAATGTTAAAATTATCTTTTGCTTAATTAATTAGGAGTTTTGATTTTGACAAACATATATTACGTTCAGCGTTGGTCTCACAGGTAATTTTAATCAGTCTTAAAACACAGATGTAGGTATATAAAGAAATTTAATAGTTATTTAACGACCTTTTAATATAAGAGTTCGTTATATGATTTTTTCGGCGACCACATCTCTATTAAAATGAAAAATCAAGCTTCAAATTTCGATGTATGATTTGACAGTGTCAATTTGCTTATATCCCGTTATAAAAAATATTAAGGATAGTTCACAAAAATGCAAGTATAGTATAGAAAGTAGACCATTAATGAGACCAATTAATGCCCGATTTTGTAAACATTAACTGAATGGATTAATACACGGTTAACGGAAAAACATGTACAGTTGGTTTCACATAAAATTCGTGTGAAAAAACTAAGTAGGTTTTGTTTATATAGCTTTTCATCTGGGTACGGCCTGCTAATTGTTGTTGTTTAATGACAGGTATAAGACGGGTACAAAATAAATGGCGCAACTACAATGATAAATAACTATTATAAATGCAAGTCCATGTACGCATTTTATCTTAAATCAATTGTATATATTACATACCTACATGAGTTTTAGGTATATCATTATTTTCACTATAACTTAAAAGTTCATTATTGGCGATGCAAAAGAATGAGCTTGGAACATTTTTTTCTGATAAATGTTCCCTTACCAATTTAATTTTGTGCTTTATCTATATTATGCCATTGATGTCCATATCATATTTTTGATTGTCGACATTAACTGGTGGAATTATTCTCTTACTCGAGAAGGTTGACACAATGATTGTTCACTCCACGTAAAAATTGTATCGCTCTTTTTGCAGACATAAAACAATATTGAATAACTCACAATATCTTAAATGGGACTCATCTAGAGCAGCGTTACTCAAAGTGTTGTCCGCGGAGCATTTGGGCTCCGCAAAGCCTTTTTTTTTTAGGAGTATATATGATTTTGATATTTTCGAGTGGAGAACCTTTTTTTTAGAAGTGAGGAAGAGGAAGGGAGTATATGATTTTGTTTTCGAGTGGAGGACCTTTTTTTTTTTGGGAGTATATGATTTTGGTATTTTCGGTGAGGAAGGCGTATATGATTTTGAGAATTTTGTTGTAGGGGCTCCGCAAAAAAACAAGGGGGACCTGGCATGAAGCTAGAGCAAGGAGGACTTTTTTTTTCGAAATGTGTTTATTTTTATTTCAAAAAGGTTCCGTCACCAAAAAAGTTTGAGAACCACTTATCTAGAGCATAATAACACTTTTCGCTGCAAAACATCCAAAAGAAGATTTTTTTGTTTAGAAATTCTATATGGTTCAAACATTTCTAATTATTGTCTAAATTAATGCATGTAAGTTTCATTTTTTTTTATTAATTTATTTAACGTCGGCCTATTTTTAAATACGAGGTTTAAACATCAACTCTGGTGAGCACAATATCCCCAGTTTGCCTGAAATTTAGCCGAATCAACCAGTGTCCCAAGCCGGGATCTTTCACCAGCCCAACATCCATGGACTCGGGACCAACGGCTTCATATCTCCTCCGAAAGATGGCACACTCCACGCAATATCATTGATATAGCGCCTGCCAGCTGTGGTATGCAACTACACGGACAATTTGTTTAGCCTTT
Organism: Psylliodes chrysocephalus; assembly: GCA_927349885.1. Classification (NCBI taxonomy): domain Eukaryota; kingdom Metazoa; phylum Arthropoda; class Insecta; order Coleoptera; family Chrysomelidae; genus Psylliodes; species Psylliodes chrysocephalus. Next base: position 46,728,709 of record OV651818.1, on the reverse strand, counting down.
TATAGGTACGCCGACTTTCCTTGAATAGTCACACATCCAAGTACTAACTGCGGGCGACCCTGCTTGATTTCAGATATCGATACACAATAGTGAACCTGCTAAGCCGGGCCACTGCCCCAGAAGTGTAATTGTATCAGTATATTAAATATCTATAAGGGTTAGTAATTATTTTTTCCAAATTTAGACACAAATAGTTTGTTTCGGACTGCTTTGATTGTCCTGAATGTCACAGAAATGTTACCTCACAGCTTTTTAAGAACGGTTGTCACAAAAAAGCTTAAAATTTCACGCCTTCTTTAAGGTATGATTGATTGGCATTAATAAGCATATATACTTTAAAATTGTTTTACATTATTTTGTTTGGCAGCTTTAATTAAGCGTCATTTACATCTAATGTATGTGGTATCTAATGTAAAAATGTATTGTTTTTACATTTTTCATTTTCCAAAGTCAAACAACAGCAGTAAACCTAGAAGCAACTTTGAATAATGAAACAACTTTTGCGTCCCAAACTGCTCGAATGGAAACGAGTTACTACGAAGGACCTTTAAATTGGTACGATCATCTATCTCTCTTTATTTTGATGTTCTTTGTCAACTATTGCATGTGTAATTATCGATAGATTTTCTCCAAAAACTCCGTAATGCGCATGTTATGTAGTGCCGCAAAACTTCGAAGATGCCTTTTTTGATTAGATCGACAGAATCGTGTAGCGTTTCACAGGTGGCCATGACCGACAAAGACGGAGATATGCACGCCTCTGAATTAAGTCGAAAATGGCTCGAACAAAAATAATTATAAGCTCTCAACGGTGTAACTGTAAGGTGTTTCCAATTTCCAATAGTACTTAATTTTTAAATTAAAAATAATTTTCAACATTCATTATTATTTACCACTTGAAAATACAAATTTAGTGAAAACAAAACCTAACCTTGGCACTCAATATCACTACGATAAAAGCCTTGTATTGGAATAGTAGTTTGTGCAACAAGAGTTAGTGATGTCGTCTCTCGTCTCTACATTTTCTCTCGAAAACAAATTCGAGACGAGAATTCCTCGTTTCTCTCGAGCTTTCTCGTGCAATTAACTGTTTGCTTATTTGAAAATTTCAACTGCTTATCGTAACTTAAAATTTAAACATATCTGGTTTCCAGATAGTCAAAAAATTAACTATAACACACGTATTCTCTAAATATTAAATGGTAACAAATAATACGTGTGTATTTATAAGAAAAATTATTTTCCATGTCATTTATTTAAAAGTAATTTTAAACGGAAGCTGCCAGAAGATTTTTCAACTTAAAATTTAAATTTCAAACGAAAAAGGTTATATTCATCATCACTGCTTAGTTCAAAATAATCACTGGAAAACACATTTAAAATAGTACTTGGGATAATTTTCATAAATAACTTAACTTTAAATATTATAGTCGATAAAACTACAGTTACAAAGTTTTTCAGCACAATAAACACTGTAGTTGGTACTAGTTTCCACATTTATTACTAAAATTGAAATACATTTGAAGAGTGCAGGGAAGAAAGGGGGAAGGTCATTTTTTGATGTTTTTGAGAAATATCAATTTTAATGTTTGAAACCCTTTTTTAGATAGAATAACGACTTATTTGTCACTTTTATAATTTAAATAATTCAAATAACTACCTGGTAACATTTTCGTAAAAAATAAAATAAAAAATTACTTATAAGAGTGCGAAAAAAAATTTATTGTCACAGAGTTACACAGTAAGTATGTAAAATAATTTTAGGTTTTCTTAGGATTTTGGTTCTTCTTGGTAAAGGCCTTTTTCTTAACTAGGATGACGGTGTGCGGCAAGTTCCCATAATAGTTAATCGCCTTCTCAGTGCTGCATAGTTTCTTAAGATCCATTAAATCGCGATATTTCTCTGCAGATATTGGCTTCAAATCTAAAAAAAGAATTAAATAGGATGTAGTAAGGTTCTCTTTATGATGTTTTTCTTACCAAAATAAAGTTTATGTGGCAGGACAAACTGGCCATCTGGAAGCTTGGGTGTGATTGTATTTTTCGATGCAACAATGCGTTTGCGGATTATTGAGGTGTTCCAGCATCCATTGTATGTGTTTCTGAACTCAATTAATCTAGGATGTTCTTGGGAAATTTTTACTTCTCTAATCTCCCTTGATTTGTATGAAGGTTTGGTCATATAAATTGAATCCAATAATTCCGTCAAAATTTCGAAGAAGTGCTTGGTCAACTTCAATTACAGTAAAAGGTTCTGGTTTTACTCTGCATGATTTTATTTCATTAAACCAATCTTCAGGAAGTTCAGCAGGAATTTTTTGATTAATTAACGCCATGTCCCTGTCGCACTCCATGTAAGAGTGACCCCGCACCGAAAAGATAACTTGTATAGTGTCTAATCTTTTAGCAACATGGACAACGTAATGCAAATACCGAAACACTGTAAAGTTCTTATTTTGGCCACCGCACGAGTCACAGAAAATGCGCAAATGTCTAACTTTACTACTCAGTTGAACAAAAATAAAATAATGGAGTAAAGACGCGACGTCGTTGGATCCTTTTCCTCCAATTATTTCTGGATAACAATAAAAGGTAGCACTGTTTGTTGATAGCACGTGAATGTTAAAAGAATGTAGGGTAAGTTGCCTTTTATAATAGATTTCATTGGTAGATAGATTTGGCATGGGTAGGTTTTTTTGAAAGTCCATCGCAATACATTCAAAATCAACTTGCTTCATGGCTTGTTTTCTGGCCAATTTTTTTTGCTGGTAATATACTTCAGCCTTCCTTTTATGTATGTTATTATTCAATGTTTTTTTATTAATCTCTGCTTCAATGCTTTTCATTTCGTCAGTTACATCTGTACCACGTAGCTTGCTTTGAAGAACCTTAAGTTCAGCTAAAAACTGGTCACATGAACTGCAGGTATCACTTCGTGGGTAACCAAAGCTTACATTAAAATTCGTATTAAATATATGTCGATAGGTTTCGTATGATACACGAGGATTATTTGCTTTAAGATACATATTATACATTTTCTTAATATTTAGGTCTTCAGGTAGGTACAACTTTCTCGTCTTAGATCTGCTATAATGACTGTTTCGCCCCCTAAAACTGAAAATATGTGATTTAATTTGACTCAATACGTGTTCTGGTAACTTATGCTTTTTTATGTTAGAGCCACGCTTGTCCTTAGATACCTTGCCAACATTTTTTAAAGATTTCTGAATAGTTTCAATCCGTTTCTTTCCAATACCGTGCAAGCTTAAAAACGCTTTAAAGCATACTGGAACTTCTATTATTTTCTCATCATCTCGTATTCTTACCCTAAACGCATAAGAAGCATCATGTAATTTAGCAGAAATTTAATTTTTAGGCCTTCTTTGTTTTACCGGAAGTACCGAAATTAGCCCGCCCAAGTACATGTTCTGATCATTACGATTTAAAGAATTAAAATGATTAATTATAAATGACCGGTTTTGTTCGTTAACAACACTGAAACACTTTAGTCTTTTGCAGTGACAATCTTCACCTACCTCGTGGCTTTGTTCTCGAAGTTTTTTCATCACATTACTGACTCGACCTGTAACTTTTCTCTTCCTGGTTTTCGCACAAGGAATGATGCATTCATTATCACTCACTATCATGGCTTCAGTATTGCTAGCCATTTTTAACTTGAAACTTCAGTTAGAAACACGATATTGTAAAAACAAACACAATTTAAGCAGTGAAAATGCCAGCAGTACGCACGTCACCCTCGCCTAATTTCGAATAAACTAAAACAGTGAAAATATGTCAAAAAAACAAGTACATTCCCGTCGCGACTCGATTCGAAATGTTTGACCTTTCCCTTTTCTTCGCTGTACGCACGGACATTCCCCGTTTCTTCACTGTATGGTATATGAAGACCCACGACTTTAATATTGATAGACCTCGATTCTTCCCTGTTTAGACCTACATACTAATTCTATTGATATTTAGCTACTAATTTCCACCATAAACTCGTTTTGCCTAAAAATTGACCTTCCCCCTTTCTTCCCTGCACTCTTCATTTGGATTAAACAAAGAAAAAATAAAATACTTTAAGATTTATTAATTTGTAAATATAAATCTGTAATGTAACTTTGGATAGTAAATTTAACTTCTATAAGCCCCATGAGCAATTTTATAGGTTACTCACTCTATGTAAATAGCATTTTATTGCTTGAATAGCTTTCTTACCTGGATAAAGTTTGCTATTTTTGCTATTTTAAAAAATATTCGCCTAAAAACTTGATTTTTTAAAAATATAAAAAATGAATATGTATACAATTTCTTAAATTAAATCCATTCTGCTTTCCTGAGGTTACTTTTGGAGATAAGTTGGAAAGCCAATTTGGGTACTAATGAGACAAATTACTTGAAAAATTATTTGTTTTTGTATTTTGTAATTCGTATTTTACAATTTTATCGCGTTTCGTCCTAAGTATATCATTTCCAAATTTAAATTTGATATATGGTTTTATCGCGAGCGAAAGGCTCTCTCAAGCGAAAGAAGCGCCTTCTCGACGAGATGAAAAAACAAAAATCCTACCTTCTTACATAAGTGCATATTTGTTGTCGTTCAAACATTTAAAAAGTAAGTTTAAACTTTCGGTAGTTTAATTCTAAAACTACCTTTACAAGATCTCTTATTTCAAGATCTTCTCGATGTGAATGCTTTGATAACTCTCCATTCTTAAAATATTATTTTTATTATAAATAGGTCAGGGGAGGATCAACCCTCATAGTGTTATGAAATGTCCGTGACTTTTTTGTTGGTTTTAAATTATAAAAATAGACATCTTAATTCTTAATCTCGCACTAACTATTAACAGTAAAAATAATGTGCCGCCTTGCCGAAATTTCTAGTTTTTATTTTACGACATATTCTTGCATCATCTATCTTTTACATCTTAGTTAAAATACATTTTGTTTTGTGTTGGAAAAACGCCAGATTTCTGCCGTTAAATTTTGGTTATTCTTATTTATAAGCATACGCCTGTATTGCAAACTTTTTTTTTTGTTTATTTTCATTTTATTATTTATTTTAATTTTATTTATTTTTAAAATGTTGTTGCTTAATCTTTAATGTCATATTAAACTCCAATGCATTCATTATTTTTTTTTACTTTTATTAATTGTCTCTCCAAATTCTATTAGGAAAAGGCACTATTATTTTTAAACATTTTTCGGTATAAAAATGGCGGATATCTCGATTATTATGATTCTGATTGATTTTAAATAATTTGACTTTCCACAAGGCATCAAAACGAAAATTGCGCAGGAATTATTTCTTATGGCACAGGGTTTTACAAATATATTTTGTCCTCGATTCTGTCACTTCTTAGTTGCCCTATTAAATTTTCGTATTTTTTGTAATGTCTTTTTAAATTGTATTCTTTTAAAACCAATACGGCTGGCTCCATTGAAACTCGGACAAGTTGGCCTGTCCTTATAAATAACAAGAAGAAAGACAGGTTCCGAGGTAATTAATAAGTTATTTTTTCTACAACTGTTAGTATAATAGGTATTTTCCTACCTACAACTGTTAAATAATACTTTCATTATTAAATGATTTTGAGAAATATGGAGTGATTCACAAAAAATGTTTCTAAAGTAGGACTTGGAAATGGGTGTTGGGCTTGTTAGAGATCCCTACCTCTGGTTGGAACACCAGACGATTCGGCTAAATTTCTGATAATTGGAGGTAGCATACTCACCAGCTTCAGTGGTTAAACCTGGTAGTAAGAAATAGGCTGACATTAAATAAATTATTAAAAAAAAATCCTAACTTAAATCATTTAAATAAATGAAAGAAAGTGAAATGAGAAAAATTGGTTGAGATCCGAAGAACTGAAATGCAATTTTAAAAATATGAAAATGAATAATCCCCAATTCCCCCTATGAAATTATGAAAAATACACATATCCCCAAAGTGAAAACAAACCGAAGAAAAATTAAAAAAGTTGAGAATTAAAGAAAGAAAAAATGAGAGCATCGGCCAGGGATCGAACCTGGAACCTTAGGACTGTGGCCGTCCATGATCTTACCAGTTGAGCTATCGACATCCGAACTGGTAGGTTTGAAATCAATCAAATCCCGACTCTAGACTCTTGGCGCAAACACACACATTCTAATGTCACCCCAGCTCTCTCAAATCAACTTAAAAGCCACCCTTGTGTCATCGTGCAGAAAGCCCGACAATCTAATTGCACTAAAATAAATTTCTAAGGTTCTTCATTCGTTCACCATTGTTTTCGAGTATGGTCCGCCATATATGTGACGTGAAATGAAATTAGAAAGTGAAGTAACAAAAATCGGCTGATCCGAAAAACTGAAATGCAATTTTGGAAATATGAAAATTAATAATCGAATACAATAATTTAATGTCAGGTTCCTGTAAAGTGCAGTTGTTTATAGACAGTACTAGTCTAGTTAACTTAAACGCGTAAATGCAATAGCCCCTTGACCACAGCATGATACGCAGAAGCTCGACTGCTATTGGCCAGCCCAGTGATCCGGTTTCGAATATTTCCCTACCCTCCATCGAGATGGAATCCGAGAATACCGATCAAGGAGAAGCGACAGTAGCTGTCGGTGCCTTTGACATCGGATGTACCTTTTTCACAGCACGACTTTGATTAATAATAATAATAATAATACTCTCCCTAATTCACCCCCTTACGAGTGAATTTCAACCCCTGAAGTCGACTGAACGACTTGTGTAGGGGAAGGGACGGCTATTATTATTATTATTATTATTATTATTTGCCGTGGCGCTCCGGGCCGACTTAAAGATGATTGATGGTGCCATTTGACTTACAGGTAAGGAAAACCCGGAAAACCTCACCCACCATCATCGAGACGGTAATGTATGGCGAATTTTTTTAATCTGCATGTCATATCAACAAAAATTGAATTTCTATTAATACGCCACACATCAAATCCTAAACCGAACCATGCAATTTAATTAAAAATCCACATGGTCCGGTCTGGGATTCGAAACCCAGCAGTCTCAGACTCATAAACTTGCCTATAAATGAATATAAGCGCGATAGACCGCTACACCACCGTCCCGATTAATACACAACTTAGCACGCTGAGAAAACATGCTTATTTTCTACACTGAGCGAAATAGTATGGCAAATTATCTGAAATGATTGTTATAGTCCATGCACAAATGTTGCAATGTGATTTAATTACATTGAAGTAGTTAGGGTTATTAGCAATGGTGAAATTTCGGCACCAAAATATAATTCATTATGTAATAATTAATTATTTGTTATAAAAGTAAAAGACGTTTATTATTTTATAATTTATCTATATAATTTGTTCAATATTTGGTTTATTTATTCTTAAAAATGTAATAAAAGCCCCATATTTAAATTAAATTACCTTTTCCTTAAGTAAAGGTAAATAAAATTAAGGGTGCCAAAAAAAATTGGGGTAACAATTAAAAAGACATTAAGTTTGAGAGGTTTAACTAAATATTTGCAATGTGCATATATTTTCAAAGCTTTTAGGTTTAAAAAGTACTTACATATTTTTAGAATTTCTAGATTTATATTATATTAAAAGAACTTTTGAGTTTATCACTCATTTCTGTAGAAACAAGTGTTTTCTCGCCAAGTTAAGCCAGATGTCATTTAAGGTTTATGTATTTAGAGTTAAATATCTGGCCTGGCTATCACCCAGACAATACAAATATGTCCATTGGACGTCCATTCGATATACAATTTTGGATGTCTAGACGTCCAAAAATGGCACACTTTTGAGCATTCAGAGGACGTCCAATTCTGGAATATATTTGGACGTCGAATACTGGACATTCAAAAAACGTCCAGGATTATATTTCCATTGAGACCACATCCCCACTTTTTTTATAGAACTGTAACTCACCACACACTATTTTATATTATTAATAATTTGTTTATTATTTTCGCAAACCGCTATACACCATTTATTATTTTTTTTTTATTAAAAATCGCTTGACCTGGGCAGGAATCGAATTCACGACACATCCATTGTCGTTTTACGCTTTCAATCGCTAGACGAGCTCGACCAATGAACCACTTGAAAACTTTTTACTAGATACAGTTATAATTGAATAAGATTTCAAACTTACGCTGATAGAATGAAATGCAATAGATTTGTCAATTTTTAATGACCAGTTATATTAAAAAAAAAAAGTATATATAGATGGGTATTATCTGGTAGGCTTAATAAATAATGACCTAAGATGGACGTCCACTGGACGTCAAAATACTACTAAACTTAAAATTAAGTCCAAAAATAGACGTTCTCTGGGTATCGATATTCATCTGTCAATTTAATTAGCATAAACGGACGTACACTGGATGCCCGGATATGGACGTTCTGGCCCTCAAATGGACGTCCATTGGACTATGTGTAAATATGAATGGGCAAAACATCTTTATATTGACATAATGGTAACTTACAATTTAGCTATAATAAAGGGATTTCGCCCACTTTGACCAATCCTAATTGAAACACGCGGATTTATTATATTTTTTTTAAATATAATTTCAAAATAAAATAAACAAAATCTGCAGTTCATTCTTTATTAAATTTATTTAAAAGAAGACAAACATATATTTCAGAAAATTCAATGCCTACATATGAAAAATAAAATGTCAAAAATGATTAAATCATTATACTTAATATTTATACATGTGATAAAATTCTTAGTTTCCTAATAACTTTTTTGGCACATTTTATATCTGTATTAGAATACCTAAGTGTGTAAAAAATCTTCATCTTATTACTACACAAAACAAACACCATGAAATATCACTTAACATTGCTCACATACTAAACACAACTTGGACTGACTTTGACAGATAACATCATTTTGAGTGATACACAACTTAGTTTCGCACATGCGCGTTACAAAACGGTTCACTGAAAATACCAAGCTGTCGCTTCTCCTTGATCGGTATTCTCGGGTATTTCTAATGAGCATTAAAAATTGGCAACTCCTCTTCGTTATTAATTTACAGAATTTACAGAAATTCCGTAACGAAAATAAACCTAACACCCCCCACCCCGACCGGCACAGCGGTGCGACGTTGAAAGCCGTGCATCGTCTAACGTCGTTTCAGTTCGGAAGACTTCGGCACGGTGTTTGTGTGCGTGCGACTAGACGTATGCGTGTAGACTAGCTGCTAACTGATTCTATCTCTTTTAGACACAATTTCGGAAAAATTGAATTTGAAAATGAATAATGATCCACAAGAATCCACAACAAAATATGGGACCAACATTGCCGCGGTATTTTCCAGATATTTAGAGGATATCAAGTCTCAAACTTATGTTTCTTATTTCAGTTACCATAAACCCATAGTTTCAATAATAAAAATTCCTGAATAACCTACATGTATTTTAAGATAATAAAAATATTTTAAACAATAATAACTTCTCATTTATTCAATAAAAGAAAAAAAATTGTTTTTTTATCGGTCACCATGCTCAAAACTTGAATTAATATCAAAGAAAAACTTGAATTAATATCAAAGAAAAAAAAATGCTGCATAAATAAAATAAATAAATAATTATAATTGCATAAGTTGATAAAAAATGCTATGCAATAGCTTTACCGCGGCAGTCCCCGAGTGCCACAAGTATTTTTTTCTGTAGTTATATTGTATAAAGTCATAAGCAATCAAATAAACTGCGAATGTCTATTACATATGCTTAATTTAAAAGTTTCACGTCAAGCCTCAAGATACATTGACTCATTTTACTTACCAACACCTCCCACCTCCTACTAATATTTTAAAGAACTCACCGTTGTATAATATGTGTAATAAATATAATCAGATAAGTCAGGAATTGGATATATTCCACATTAGAATATATGATATCAATGGGATTATCCATAAAATGTATTTTACGTATATTTAAAAATGTCTAAAATAATTTCTGCAAAATGTAGATGAGATAGGCCTTGCATTTCCTTATCAGGAGTGCATTTAGAAACCTCGCACGGCGCGTCTGGACCCTATTCTAATGTATGGGGTCAGACGCGCCGTGCGAGGTTTCTAAACGCACTCCAGTTCTGCAACTATACAACACTTATGCACCAACCGCCGCTGTATGTCTACAGTGCTGGCAAGATCAAAACTTCAGTCATGCTTTACTTGTGTTGGTGTGAATAGTAAATGGCGTACACACATGCAGGAAAAACAAACAACAGTATTAAGTTGCCATTCACAGGATGAGTCAGCAGTTGGTAGCCAGCTATCAACAATTAAATTCCTAAATATTACATTTCAATATTAGGAGTATTAAAAAGAATTTTGATGAGTTGTTAGTATTTCTAGAAAGTTATAAAATTAATTATTGTGGTATAATAGTTTTGACTGAATGTTTCCAATTAGAATCTATTTCTCAATTTAACCTAGATGGCTTCACCACCCACTATAACAATGGTAACATTAACAGAAATGATGGGGTTGTAATTTTGGTCAGGTCAAATCTAAATGCAGAATTAAATATAGTTAAACTGGAATATTCTGATATTTGTGTCACTAAAATAAATCTAAAAGTCAATCATCGGACCATTGGCATTACAGGTGTATTTACAAGCATTTATAAGGGATTTAGAAAATTTCATACCAAATCACCTAAATAGAAATATAGAAATATTCATAGGGGACATTAATATTGATCTCCTAAATGTAACCAATCAAGTAACTACTGATTACCAAGCAACTTTTTACTCCCATAGTTTCATGTCTTCCATAAACACTATTACGAGGCCACAAAGTAAAACATGCTTGGATCATATATTCTTAAAAAACAATATTAAGACTGAAAATCTATCGGTGAATTCTTATGTAATCAGCTATGATATGACTGAACATGATCCTATTATGATGCCATGCATGAATTGATTTCATATGTTACTGATGAAATGAATACTGGTAACAAGTGTATAGCTATATTTCTAGATCTTACAAAAGCATTTGACACGGTGCCACATCAGAAACTCTTAAATGTTCTTGAACAGAATGGAGTGAGGGGCAACATGTTGAAAGTTTTTGAAAATTATTTGACACACAGACAACAGAAGGTAAAGGTCAGAGACAATGTGAGTAATCCTGAAAATACACCTCAAGGAACTGTTCTGGGACCTATACTATTTAATTTATACATTAAGAGCTTAACTCAGATTGATATTCAAGGTAAAGTTGCATCATATGCTGATGATACAGTGCTAGTCTTCAGTGATAAAGATTGGGAAGCCGTCAAGACACGTGCTATAGCTGGAATGGAACATGTCAAAAACTGGCTGGATGTTTTTAAATTATCTTTGAATGTTAACAAAACAAACTACATTGCTTTTTCAAAGACAGTGGCTGATCGACCTCAATTTAGAAGCTTAACATGTCAAAATTTAGACATACAGGAAACAGAAACATCCAAATATTTAGGTATAATTATAGACCAGCACTTAAAATGGGACTGCCATATAATATATATAGCAAAAAAACTTAGATTTCTGATTTATAAATGTTATCTTCTAAAACAATTTCTCAACCAGGATCTACTAATAATAACATTATATTACAGTCTAGTAGAATCTATACTACGGTATGGAATCTTAGTATGGGGAGGTCTGTATGGAACTACATTAAATCAGTTAAATGTTATTCAAAACAAAATCTTGAAGTTAATATATTATGTCCCACCATAACTTTATATAATGAAAAAATTAGCAATGTTAGATGTTTATATATTCACGCAGTGTGTTGTTATATACAAAAAAATTAATTTTTAAAAAACCCTTTAGAACATAGACATAACACTAGAACTGCATCAAACATGTGCATTAAAGTACCAAAACCAAATAGTGAGTTTTTTAAAAACAGTGTAAATTATCTAGGGACAAAGTTCTATAACGCTCTACCTCTTCATATAAAATTATTAAACAAATATAAAAAATTCTGTAAAGTTAGCAAAATATACATTTTCCAAAATAATGCAAAGTTTATCAGAATATTCCAAGAATAACGGACTTAATACATGGATTTTTTTTAAATAGTTTTTTTTTCTGTTTCTTGCATAAATTGTTTTATTTTTTATTAAAAAAAAAAAAAAAAATTATTTCCTTTATAATTCATTAAATATAATTAAAATAAAATTTTAATTTTTGTCAGCACATACAGGTGTTCTCACCTAGGTGCTTATTATATATAATTGGTTTCCATTATTGTACTTTATTGTAACTTATTTATTATTGTAAGTCAGTGTAACATCAATAGTACATCCTTTCCTATTCTACACATGTGAACACCATTTAGTATTCGTTCCAACACAAGCAAAATGGGACCAAAGGTTTAATGTTTCCAGCACTGTATACAGGGTCCCATTTATAATAAACTAAATGTGATTTCAATAATAGGTTAGATAAGGAGTTTTCTTTCATTTTACATGTTTTCTATGAAAATTTTATTACTTAGGATTTTATTAAAATTATTATTACCTAAACGGAATTATCTAGAATTACTTGCCCTGACATTATTTGGCTACCAAGCTTTATTTGGAATTACCAAAGTATTGCAACAATTTGTCCGTTTTCTTATAGAGGGATAAATAATAAATACACCCCAGTAATAGGTAATAATTAATTACAAGTGATTAATAATAATTAATTACTCAACAGGCTGTGAACAATCACAAAACAACATTTTCATTATTCAAAACCTTATCAATAAATGAATCTTTGTGTGTGATTTAAAAAATTACAAATATACATAAGATTACCCGCAAGCTAATTCCTTACTTGTCACATCTAGCAAGGTATGAAATTGTGTCCATTGATGTTTCTGCGCTCAGTGACTTATGGATTGGACCAAATTGTATTCTATGTGATGGTAAATATCTTTACATGAATACATTGTTATCGAGATTCCATGAATCATGAATAGGTACCTATTTTAGATACATTGCTTAAAATCGAGGTAAGTAATACATCTCCAGTCACTTGATTTGTTAGACACACTAACCTTGATTTAACACATTTTTAGTTTAATTAGACCAGTTGTCCAGTACCGTAAATTATGGTATTTATAAGCATTTATGGAACTTATACCTACTATACAAATATTTTTAGATTATTTGGAGAACTTCTTAACAATACTAACATGCTTTTTATATGGCAAAGTTGTGTAAACAAATAGTAGATCTCGATAAAGGTTCAAATATGAGGTCCACATACTGTTTTCATAAAGAAATAAATAGGAAAATATTTGGTAATTTGGTATCAAAAATAAAACTGCAAGCTTCCATGACCTACTTTACACATGCATACAAAATTTGTAAAGCAACAATTTAATTACAAAATACAATTTACAAAATACAAGTTTATTATTAATCTACAATACATATATATTATTATTATTATTATTAAAATAAACAAAATACAATAACCATATAGGATGCCATTTAATATAAAATTCCTACCTTGGACATATTTTGCCGATTTCGGTGTAGATGACATTATTTTACTCCATGAAAGGGATGAAGTCACACTTACTCCTCTTCTACATTGTCGCACAAACACCCACTTTTGACTCAAGTCTTCTTAGAAAATGGGCAACCTTTGCCATTTTCCCATTTTGCAAGGGAAATTGAAAAATTACTCTGTAAATAAGGAAAAGCTTTTGGTGCTTATTCCGCCATCTATCAAAGCGGATAAACTTCATAATTTGACACATCGATATCGATTCAAAATAATGTGGCCTAGTTGCCATATTTCATGTTAATCTGTAATTTTACGAATTTTCGGCATAATAATTTAACCCAGACAGAATCCCAAAATCACCCAACACAAAACGTAGTTATACATATGAAAAAAAATTGAAATCGCAGAAAGCGACTACAAATGTTACCGTAGCGTAGATCGATTTTCTTCTTTAACAAAAATTGCGGGTGTTGCTTGTAAGCAAGATATGTTTCGTGCGAGATTAATTTTGATTTTTTTTAAAATCTGTAGGAAAGTATATATTTAAAAAAACAGGTCAATTAGAGTAGTAAATGAATTTTAAAAGATATACGTACCTGGTATTTTCCTTATCCAATTCATAATAATTGTTAATATTTTTAACGTAAAATTTGGCAATCTCACATATTTTTTTGAAATATTTGAAAATTCCAAGCTACCACTACCTGAGAATGGTAAACAAATACCCCAATCTAAACGTCAATGCGAATGTATTTATTAAGTGGGGTATCGAAAACTGAAAGTTTATTTTTAATTTTTTCTTTATTTGTAGAATATTCGTACACACATTAAATGGACACGAGTGATTAGTACGACACAAAGTAACTAGGTGAGTTTACTTTATCAGTGGATATAATTTATTGTCATTATCATTTAAATTTTAATTACCTATTTTAAATCTTATCTCTGATATCAGCTGTTTTGTATTCATAGCTCAACCAATTTTTATTAAGGACCTTAAGACCATAATTTTTATCATCTCATTATTGAAAGCCTAGTTTTCATATTATGTATATGAAATGTACAATAGGTTCTTTCAAATACATATAATTATTATTTACCTTGTAGTTAATAGTAGTTTTCTTGCTTGTTAATACAAAATAATTGTTTTTAGAAATGTCTTATGTTCTTTGGTAAGGGTCACTTATTTTCTTCGTACAACAGAAAACAGAATGGGCAACTCAGGACTCAAACAACACATAGAAACTGCTCAAAAGACTGGAGTTCTAAAGGTGTCTCAAGGTAAATTGAATGAGTTTCCCCCTGGATTTAAGCAGCTAGAAGGCAGCCTCAGGACTTTAGACATATCTGATAACAAATTTGTTGTTTTACCCAATGAAATAAGCCGATTTATGCAACTTAGACACCTCAATTTAAGCAAAAACAGGTTAGCTAAGATCCCAGATTGTATAGGGGCCCTAACAAAACTCGAAACTTTTAATGTTGGCCAAAATAACTTAACCTCTTTACCCAGAACCATATCAAATTTGATCCATCTAAAGCAGGTTAATTTAAGCAGCAATCATATTAAAGATTTCCCATTGATGTTCTGTGGGTTAAAACACTTAGATGTATTGGATTTAAGTAAAAATGAGATCACTACCATACCATCTGAAGTTTCAGGATTGCATGTAACTGAACTTAACCTCAACCAGAATCAAATATCACACATTTCTGGTCAAATAGCTGAGTGTCCACGTTTAAAAACACTCAGATTAGAAGAAAATTGCTTGCAGTTGACTGCTATTACACCAAAAATACTTGGCGAGTCTAATATTGCCAATTTATCACTTGAAGGTAACTTATTTGAAACCAAACAGTTGTCTGATATTAATGGTTATGAGGCTTACATGGAAAGATTTACTGCTGTTAAGAAAAAGCTTTTTTAAAGTGAATATACCTATTGAAATGTTTTTTAAGTTTCAGTTAAGTAAATTACTTTTATAATGGAGGCAAGTTAAATGCTGCAAAATGTAAAGTGATTCTAAAAAAAACCACAAGAAAAAGCATATTTTAAATTATTTAAACTATTATTTGTTGTTTGTGTGTTTATAAACTTACAATAATATAAAGGTTATACATATAAATTATCGAATACTAGTTTTTCTTTTAAAACTATACAAAATAGCAGTTTTTGAGATTGCAGCTGTTCAACTTTATTTGTAATATCGATTGGTTAATGATTTAATAAAATTAATAATAGGGTTTGCCTGTTTCTTTTAACAGATCTGTCTATACTGCTAACACATTTTTTACTGATTGGGTCAAACTCGATGAGACCTACTTACAGATTGAAGAAGTTTTAACCTGCCACCGAATATTGATTATTGTGGCTGTATTTGTGTATCATAAGAAAGTATATCAAAATAATAATTAGGTACATACTTAGATTTTAATACCAGTTTTTTTTTTACTAAAATGTTTTTGTCAGAAAATATTACGAATCTTCATGTCAAAATTTTTGGAATAAATTTAAGACTGTTTAAGTTTTTTTGTATGAAATTGCAAATTTTATGTATGCACTTATTAATAATGCCAAAAAATAATATACATTCGCATTTATTAAAATACTATTTTTTCATGTAAGAAATTTATACATATTTAAAATATTAATATTGTGTCTAAAATAAGATATTTAATTAGTGCAGAAACTACATATGGTGAACATGTTTTTAACATAGCTATCTTACTTGTTGCTTAAAGTATGAATAAATATGGAGAATTTATAATTCATTTAAAAAATACTTATATAGGACTGTTAAATTTAGCTTAAAATAAACACCCATTAAAATATCAACAAGCATCTAAAAATTATCCAAAAATAAATATGTATGTATTTCATTTACACTGTATATATACTACATACAAAAAACTGAAGTATGTTTTTATTATTAATGTGAATAAATACAAATATCGAAACACCAATAATTTTTATAACTAAGAGTAATACTTAAGTATATGATTTTTTTTTTAAATACTTATATTTAGTGTGATTCTTCTTCATACTTGTCTATGTATAACATTTTGGTAAAAGATGTTTTGTTTTTATAAAAAAAAAAACTTCTTGAATATAACAGAACTTAATTTAACAAATAAACAAGGAAGAGGTCCTGAAAATCTATCAAAAAAATGTCAATTTTAAAATCTAACATAAATGTGATCTAAATAAGATAAAAGTAGTATTTATAACTTTAGTCTTTTAAAAAAATTATTCTATATTATAGTAGTTAGATATTGTAGATATTATTTAATAATTATTTCAAATAATGTAAAATTAAGTGATTATTATTTGCACACCAATTCTAAAGCTCAAAATTATATTTCAGTTTTTTACCACTTAAGTATGTTTTAAATATTACAAGAATTTAAAAAAATTAAGAAGTTATGTTATTTTGTATTATTAAGAGTGAAAATATTGGAAAACATTCATAGCAGTGGTTAAATTAGTTTTCCTTCCCACTTGTGATTGTTCTTTGTTAAGTCGTTGAACCACTAGTTATAAATATTTTTTTATTTAATATATTTCTTAAAAAATATATACAAATATTTTGCCTATAATAAATTATATTTTTGTGAGCTTTTTAGTAGGCACTAGTTTCTGCATAAAATATTTTGCATAAATGCGGTTTTGTGGTTTACTTATAGACAATCATTACTGTGAATAATAAATACATATGATTTATTTGCTTAATTTAAAATGAATTTAATAGTAATGTCTTTAATGGGTCCAATGTATTTAGTAGGTTTTTTTTTATTTGCAAAATATTTTGTCAAAGACTCTTGCTGGATTACTGAATCTGTTCTAAGGCTGTTATATAGGAAATACTACCCAACAATCAACTTTAAATGCAGAAATTTTACAATAACAAAATTTGCTGATTAGACTAGTTTCTTATGTTCTAGGCTTACTTTAACATATTAATCATTTTTACTTATATAATAATTGCATTTAAAGTATTGAATGACGGTAAACATATTTATTTAAAAGTTACTTTCCTAAAGTAATATGAGTCATTAGCTCTAGTGATTTTTGTGTAAAACAATATATATTGTGTATATCTTCGGCCCTAATCTACCTGGGTATTGTACTGTTTTTATTATAAGGCATTTTTATCTATATTTCCTGTCCATATTTTGTACAAATTTGTTGCACATCTTGCTCTATATTTTATAAAATATATGTAAAATCTACAATCTATGAAATAAAATATTGAAAATAATCAATTAAAGCTTTTTTAATCAATAATTGAGAAGAGAGTCAACTGCAATAATGGAAAATGATAAAATTGAAAACAATTGGATTTAAACCTGTATCATCCTACAGCCAAATGAAATAAATTCAAAAATTGCTCAGATGTTTATGACCCTTAATACCCACCTCGTCAGTACAATCATTTATTGGATTAAAAGGACATAGATTTTCTTAAATTGTCACTAATTGATAATGCACTATAATGGCTTGTAAAATAAATATTAAGGAAAATTGAAAATTTCAATCAATAATGTCTTGTCCATTCCACTCATGGATGACAAAGAAGCAATGCGATGTTCTTTTCTTTGCTGTTTGTCCAGTGTCAATTACATCACCTTATTTACCATTGTTTACTTCCCTCCTTATACACATGTCGAGTGTAATTCACTTAAGCTAAATAGCTGGTGGAGAAAGTATCCACCAGTGGATACCACACCGCTGACAAGTGTAATGGATTTTAGACCGGGCCAAACGAAAGATAAAGGTATACGGGGTTATGATGGACAAGTAATGTTATTTGTGTGTTTATAAAATAACAGACCTGTTAAAAATAACACAGGTTGTCAATCATAACCCCCGCATAGTGTGTGGTAATCATTCCTACTTACACAAGTAGAACGAACGAAAGAATAACCTATGCTGTAAGTGCTAAACCATGAAATAAAAAGTAAATGAGTATTAACTACACAAAATTAGGTTATTTATTTCAAGATAAGTATAAATGTGGTCTTTATACCCGCTCTATTTTTTTACAGTCTTTAAAAATCCCTAATAAATAGGTAATTCAAAAATATGGTCTATATACCTATACAATATAATAATTACGCTCTGCATAACTACCCAGACAACACACCAAATCCCAGAGATATTCACAGAATATCCTTTGTGGATATCCAATATATCCACAGGATATCAGAAATATTCCGTGGATCTAATATGGATATCCAAATGTCCGTCTATATCCAGAATATATAAGATATTCTATGGATTATCCAGCAAAATATCTAATGGGTATCTCAGGTATCTTCCAGACAATACAAGAAATCCCAGAGATATCCACAGAATATATATTTTGTGGATATCCAATATGGATATCCAACCAAATGTCCGTCTATATCCCAGGATATAGAAGAATTCGGATATTCAGCAAAATATTTTATTGGTATCTTTAGTAGAGGTTCATAAAAGTAACCAATGATTATTGAATAACGTCGAAAGAAAATAGCAGAGAAAAAATATTTTCAACACTCTGCCTTTGATTTTGCCCACTAAGGAGAAAATCATCCTTATTAGGACTCTTCAGCAATAAATGGAAATTCTCGACTCCCAGTCTCTAATGGAGTCTGATTGGGAAACAAATTTCGATCGAACTCAATTACGGCGGGTTAAGCCTTATTATTTATTTGAGAAATATTTAAGTAATTAATATTTTAATGAACTAGAAGCCCAGTTTTATTTCACATTTTTTATTTAATAGTGTGATGGTGTATATTGGGATTTGGGATATTAATAAAAGCCAATCCTGTATTATTTTTTAAATACGTAGTACGTCTAATACATTTGCGTCACAAATGATCTGTAGGGTAAAGTGGGACAAAGCGTCATTATTAAAACGTGTTTTTTTCCATCGGTTTATTTATGGTTGACTGTTGAAATAAATAACAGTTGATTAAAATTTGTGTTTATAATTTTATTTGAATGTACCTATATATATATTAATTTGAAAGTATGTATTTTGAAGAGTTCATTTTTTCGGTTTTTCCCACAATATATCAATTAAATAATTAATTAACTCCTTAAATTCTGCGTAATTCTCGCAATCCAGCTGTCAGTTGTCACATCTAATTGGAAAAACCATACAGAAACTGATGGATTGATGTTGCATCGATTGCAGCAACGTTGGATAAAAAGACAGCGCTGTTAATTCATCATTGATAGATTGATGAAAAAAAAAAAAAGACAGGTACCCGCAGGCAGCAGACTGACGACATTTTTTGGTAATTAGGCATTCCAAACAAATGAATTACCAGTGGGCAGGTTTGGTATATCTAAGGGTGGCGACATATGGTGTATTCTATCTACTTTACGTAAAATCATGAATAATGGATTACATTTAAATATTTTATGTCAAACACAATAAAAATAATATTTAAAAAACCCACCTATACATTTCTTCATAAATTGGCAGGCTTGGCGACTACTACTTTGAATAAAAATAGCGTCCAAGTTGCAAGACTATGTCGCTACCCCCTTAGATATACAAGAATTTCCCACTGGCACCTATTGTTTGACAGGTCGTTGGAATGCCTAATTCTTGGTCGTCGACGTCATGTTACCAAAAAATGAGGAGATTATGGCGTCACTTCTTTACTCCAAAAATAATATTCACTGACACTGACAGCAGCAAGCAAAATATCAGGTGCGTTTTAATCATCCGCTTCTGCTTCCGGAATTGTCGGTTTAGTCGTTTTAACCTGTCAGATTAAAACAAGAAAACCGACAATTCCGAAGCAGAAGCGGATGATTAAGACGCACCTATTAAAAATATTGCGCCAAGATGTAGGCAACACGTAATAAGGGTTCAAAATGGCGGAGTTTTTATGACCATTGTTTATTGTACAAAGATTCTTATAGACGTTTCTTAAAGTTAATCAAGTTGTAGTCTGTTGTATTTTTTACATGCAACATACGAAAAAGATCTTTTAGAAAGAGACGTGTTATGATTAGGTATTACCAAGGTCATTCATAATATCAGAAAATTTCTCCAATTTCTTAATAATCAGGTTTTTGGGCGAGTGAAACTTTTAGTCCCTCTTGCTATTATTTGTTGGGTACAGGGAAGGAGGGGACCAAACAACATGTACTATGTCCCGGTGGTGGAAGCTGTTGTGTGACCTGTCAAAGTCAAAATAAAGTTGCTTATTGGTGGATTTTTTGTTTTATGTTGGCAATAAAATATATGGGTCCTTTTCAATAACTTTTTAATTTGGGTGATCTTAACGATTACACCTACATCTCTCAAGATATTTAGCAAAATGTTTGCAAAGATTTATAGTTTGGTACCTGGCCGACTATGACAAAAACAAAAATTCATAAATAATTTGTCTTATATATATATTTTTTTTTTGTTTTTTAAACATTCCATTTCATACCTCCGTCACGCGTTACGATTGATATTTTCTATGTTTGTACCTTTGTCATTTAATATACATGCAATATATAATGTTTGTCGCTATTTTTCATAATCTACCATGTTTTATCTGTCAATATAATGATAAAATGCCACAAAAACTCGACTATACATGTTACTAAATCTTGAATATTGCTGCTTGTACCCGATCTCCGACACACCAACTTTAAGTTGAAAAAGTGACCATCAGGTCGTGGTATCTGCGAATAAAATAAGTCTGATTTTGTTGCTGGGCGTCATTGCATTGCATTCATGTCAAGCAGTCATTGTGAAGGCAGTAGTATTTTATTGTACGATTCTTCAATAAAACAGGTAAAAGTTTGGCAGGTTTTTTTTTCTCTTCGGATTTCCGTCCCATAGGATATTTATTTTAAAACAGCAAATAGCGTTTTTATTTAAATATCTTTAAAAATTATAACCTGGCCAATGTTTACATTTCTAACCTAATTATTTAATATAGCAAGTGCAAGAATCACATACTTTGACTTTCTTTTACTATACGGAGAATGGTCGCACTGCGCAGCTTTCTGAGTGCTTTCCGGAATTGTCGGTTTAGTCGTTTTAACCTGTCAGATTAAAACAAGAAAACCGACAATTCCGAAGCAGAAGCGGATGATTAGAACGCACCAATTAAAAATATTGCGCCAAGATGTAGGCAACACGTACTAAAGGTTCAAAATGGCGGAGTTTTCTATCTCCTTTTAAAAGGCACTCAGAAAGCTGCGCAGTGCGACCATTCTCCGTATAGTAAAAGAAAATCAAAGTATGTGACCGTATCGCGTATTGTTGCATCGGCCATGTGTGGTGTGTGCATCGTGGATCGTGGCCCATATGCATTCAGGATTGTCGTTAAAAGAGAAGATCAGTGAAAAAAGTTATTTCAATATCAACCCAGCATAAGGTATGTGACTTTTACGCCCGTATGCACCGTACACGTTTAATCCAGATCAAGGATTTAATCGCGTTTAGTGCCATAGCTAAAAATGGTACTAAACGCGATTAAACCCTTGATCTGGATTAAACGTGTACGGTGCATACGGGCGTTAGTATTTTTACATCTATATTTTCCTTATTCTTTAATGATTTTATATTTATTACATTCATAGACTGTTTCCTAAAATGTTTCCAGGTTCGTGAAATGGCGACACTCCTAGTCTTCATAATTGTGCCAAAGACAAAATAATAACGAACAACATTGGAGCAGTTGGATTTATGTAAATTAATGTTTTTTGCCAATAACATTTCATGTATTTTGTAATGAAAAACTGTGTTCATGTTTTATATTAGTTTTGTACATCCTGTATGGTTTATTTATTCTTTGTTATAGAGTTGTCATATTATTTACTGTCACTAAAATTCTGTTCAATAAAGCCTAATTTCAGAAGGTATTTTCATTACAATTTATTGAACAGAATGGATAAGTTTCTAAAGCCCGAGAGATTTGAAACAGATCCCAATTCGCCACGCGCAACTCAGGAATGGAAACACTGGTTTAAAACTTTCGAAAACTTTATTTCATCAATTGCCAGCTTAAAGGACGAAGATAAATTTAAAGTTCTTATCAATCATCTAAGCAATTCAACATACGAATATATCTCCGAGTGTTCCAATTATCCTGCTGCAATAAAAGTTTTAACTGAAATCTACGTTAAACCTAAAAACGAAATATACTCTAGGCATAAATTGTCAACTAGAAAGCAACTTCCTGGAGAATCGATTGATCAGTATGTAAGAAGTCTCGAACAATTAAGCAAAGAATGTAGTTTTAAAGCAGTGACTGCTGAAGAAAATAAAAGAGTACATTCGAGATGCCTTTATTAACGGAATTATTTGTGTCCAAATTCGACAACGCCTCTTAGAAAATAATAACTTAAGTCTTGCCGACGCTGTGAGTAAAGCTCAATCTCTAGAAGCTGCCCAACAACATTCCAGTGCTTATGTATCTCCATTAAGTCTTGCCTCTACTGTATCAAACGAAACCAACAATCCAACCACCTCACAGACATCATCTACTGATCCTATTCCACAAACAGTTGCAGCCTTAGAAAGGTATAGATGTTATTTTTGTGGAAACAAAAAACATCCTCGTTTCACTTGTCCTGCTAAAGACCAAACATGTAAAGAATGTGGCAAAAGAGGTCATTTCTCAAACGTATGTATGAGCAAAAGGTTTAAAAATAGGTCCACGTCAGCTTCACTTTTACACACGACTGGTTTAATCGCGGCTGCTCCACAATGTCTTTCAAAATCATTGATAAAAGTTAAGATCAATAATATTCCAGCTCACGCCCTCATTGATACTGGCAGTTCCGAGTCCTACATTGACGAACATTTTGTTAGAAATATTAAATTGCAAATACTACCAAGTAATGGCAAAATATCAATGGCTTCTACTGCCCTAAGCTCAGACATATCTGGTCACTGTTTCGTTAACTTGGATTTAATGGAATATCACGATAAAAATAAAAAGCTATCTGTACTTAAAAATCTCTGTGCTGACGTCATAATTGGACATGACATCCTTAAAAACTATTCTAAGGTCGAACTAGACTTTGGTGGTCCTAGACCAGCATTAACAATCTGCGGTTTGGTTTTAGCCAAAGTCGAACCACAAAGTCTATTTAATAATCTTGCTCCTAATTGTACGCCAATAGCTACAAGATACCGAAAACATTCTTGTGACGATAAAAAATTTATACATGAAGAAATCCAAAAACTCCTTGGTGAAGGAATAATAGAGGAAAGTACCTCACCTTGGAGAGCTCAAGTTCTAATTACTAAAAATGAACATCATAAAAAGAGAATGGTAGTAGATTACTCGCAGACAATTAATCGCTTTACATTTTTGGATGCATATCCCTTACCTAATATTGAAGAACTTATCGCTCTCATTTCAAAATACAATTTCTTTAGTACAATCGATCTTAGAAGTGCTTACCATCAAGTTCCGATACGGGAAGAAGAAAAACTTTATACTGCTTTCGAAGCTAATGGGACGCTCTATCAATTCCGAAGAATCCCATTTGGTGTAACCAATGGTGTAGCGTGCTTTCAGAGAGTTATTGACAGTATTATCAAACGAGAAAAACTACCTGGCGTCTATGCATACTTAGATGATGTCACAGTATGTGGAACCAGTCAAGCTGATCATGACGAGAACCTTCAAAAATTTTTGGCTTCTGCAGAAAAATACAACCTTACCCTTAACTATGAAAAATGTCACTTTTCAAAACGTTCGATCAAAATTCTGGGCTACCTTATTGAAGATCATATTATAAAGCCTGACCCAGATAGACTAGAACCTCTAAAAAAATTTACCTCCACCTACAAACCT
The DNA here is from genome assembly GCA_927349885.1 of Psylliodes chrysocephalus. Classification (NCBI taxonomy): domain Eukaryota; kingdom Metazoa; phylum Arthropoda; class Insecta; order Coleoptera; family Chrysomelidae; genus Psylliodes; species Psylliodes chrysocephalus. The sequence goes on along the minus strand of OV651818.1, from coordinate 46,704,384 downwards.
GGCATCTCTTAAAAGAATTATGGGGTTATTCGCTCACTACTCTAAATGGATACCAGGGTTTTCAAACAAAATTCATCGGTTAAATACATGTAAAATATTTCCTCTTCCAACGGCAGAAATGTCAGACTTTGAAGAATTAAAAAAGGATATAATTCAATCAGCTGTAACTGCCATTGACGAGCGCATACCCTTTGTCATTGAAACTGACGCGTCTGACTACGCTATAGCAGCAACTTTAAGCCAATCAAGCAAGCCCGTTGCATTTTTCTCCCGAACTCTATCAGCTAGTGAACAAAGGCATTCTTCAGTAGAGAAGGAGGCCAATGCTATAGCTGAGGCGTTAAAGAAATGGCGTCATTTTCTTATTGGGAAGCACTTCAAACTAATAACAGACCAAAAATCTGTTTCCTTTATGTTTAATAACAAACATGCAAGTAAAATCAAAAATGAAAAGATCTTAAGATGGCGACTAGAGCTAGCTTGCTTTAGCTATGATATAGTATATCGTCCGGGCACCGAGAATACTGTCAGCGATACATTTACTAGAATATGCAGTTCAACTACTGGAAATACTTTATTTGACCTCCACAATGCTCTGTGTCACCCTGGTATCACAAGAATGACTCACTGGGTAAGATCACGCAATTTACCATTCTCTATTGATGAAATTCGAAAAACTACTGCTGCTTGTCCGATTTGTGCTCAAGTAAAACCCAAGTTTCTTAGGTTTCACAAATCTAAATTAATAAAAGCGACTGCTCCTTTTGAACGACTTAATATCGACTTCAAAGGACCTTTACCATCTACATCAAGAAACAGATATCTTTTAACTATCATCGATGAGTATTCCCGGTTTCCATTTGCCTTTCCCTGTTCCGACATGACTTCTAGTAGTGTTATAAAATGTCTTTCCAAGATTTTTTCACTTTTCGGAATGCCATCATACATCCATTCAGACCAGGGTGCTTCTTTCATGTCATCTGAATTAAAACATTATTTGCATTCTAGAGGAGTAGCAACAAGTCGAAGTACACCTTATAATCCAGAAGGAAATGGCCAAGTTGAAAGATACAACGGAATTATTTGGAAAACTATAAATTTAGCTTTGAAGTCAAATTCATTAAAAACTATGCAATGGGAGCTAGTTTTAGATGACGCTCTGCATTCTATTCGCTCCTTACTTTGTACCTCTATAAATTGCACTCCTCATGAAAGGATGTTCCCTTTTCCAAGAAAATCTACTTTTGGAACTGCTATTCCTTCGTGGCTCTCAATTCCAGGTCCAGTATTTATAAAAAATCAAGTCCGAAATAGTAAGTTTGATCCTTTAGTAGAAGAAGCTGAACTTGTAGAAGCAAACCCTGATTATGCCACAGTAAGACACCAGGATGGAAGAGAATCTATTGTTTCCCTCAAACATTTGGCCCCAAGAGGAGACTTGAATCTATTAACCTATAATAATAACGAAAATCAACAAAGTAATCAAGATATTTCAGAAAATATTACCAATATCCCATCTCCCAGTTGCCTCAGGATTTCCGATCTTTACAAACCTCCAAATGATACCACCGATACTTCTATTTCAGAGACTCGTTTTCCTGATAATCCGGTCACCCTTGTACATGACGATAAACAAATCGATTTTGTTCAGCAACCTGATACCATCCAAAAAATTCGACATCCAAGAGAAAGAAGACCTCCAAAATATTTAGATGACTACGTTTCAAAATAATGCCGGGGAGAATGTAATGAAAAACTGTGTTCATGTTTTATATTAGTTTTGTACATCCTGTATGGTTTATTTATTCTTTGTTATAGAGTTGTCATATTATTTACTGTCACTAAAATTCTGTTCAATAAAGCCTAATTTCAGAAGGTATTTTCATTACATATTTAAACTGTTTTTTCTTTTTAATTATAATTATTTAATTTTCTAATTTTGTTTTATTAAGTGACCCACAGTTCCTATAGAAAAGTTACAAAGTGTAGCCTATTTCTCTTCTTAGTTAGCAGGGTTGTTACTACACTAAATCCACACTCAGATAAATACGATGATGGGAATGCTATTCGGAATCGTTCAACAGTTGTGCAACCAAAATTCGTGGTAACCATTTTTGAATTTAATTTTTAATTCCTCGTTTGTTGTCAGTTCTATAAGTTCTTCTTCCAACTGGAATGATCCTGCTGTGTCGACATTTGAAAAAGAATCTAACACCCAGGCTGGTATGTCCATGCTCAAAATGTCCTGGAATCGTTCTTGGAAATCAGCGTCAATATTCTCCAAGTGTTGACGGTAAACAAGCAAGTCATCATTGTTGATGTTGTAAGATATTGCTGATAAAGTAGGGAAGTTATTAAATTCACGCCTGCCCATATTTATTTTGTGATGTTGCAGTTTGGCCACGAAAGCAGCAACAACATTTTTCGTTTTAAGTTTAAGTAGAGGTCTGTCAAGTATAGGCAACATCATGCTTTGATGTGATGTGGTTATCGCGTAATTATCTATCTTTGTTTCCTAGGAACTCTATCACAGAATAAAACAGATTGTAAAAGCGAGTCACACAAGTACCTCTTGGTAATCAGCGCACTTCTGTGTGAAGTAACAAACGGTTCATCATTGGCAACGCAAAGCTGACTAAATAATCTGTCATTCAGTGAGTTGCTTCTGATCTTATTAACTCACATACTTTGATTTTCTTTTACTATACGGAGAATGGTCGCACTGCGCAGCATTCTGAGTGCCTTTTAAAAGGAGATAGAAAACTCCGCCATTTTGAACCCTTATTACGTGTTGCCTACATCTTGGCGCAATATTTTTAATAGGTGCGTTTTAATCATCCGCTTCTGCTTTGGAATTGTCAGTTTTCTTGTTTTAATCTGACAGGTTAAAACGACTAAACCGACAATTCCGGAAGCAGAACCGGATGATTAAAACGCACCTGATATTTTGCTTGCTGCTGTCAGTGAATATTATTTTTGAAGTCACAGTTTATTGCTAAAGAATCAGTTAGCTCACTCGGACCAGTTGAAAGTTCCAAAATAACATCCACTCCAGGGATACAAATTCAGGATACGCAGAAGACTGCTGTTTTATTATAGGTGGTTGTCACATATTGTATTATCCGAGTTCACATACTTTGATTTTCTTTTACTATACGGAGAATGGTCGCACTGCGCAGCTTTCTGAGTGCCTTTTAAAAGGAGATAGAAAACTCCGCCATTTTGATGCCTTATTACGTGTTGCCTACATCTTGGCGCAATATTTTTAATAGGTGCGTTTTAATCATCAGCTTCTGCTTCGGAATTGTAGGTTTTCTTGTTTTAATCTGACAGGTTAGAACGACTGAACCGACAATTCCGGAAGCAGAAGCGGATGATTAAAACGCACCTGATATTTTGCTTGCTGCTGTCAGTGTCAGTGAATATTATTTTTGGAGTCACAGTTTATTGCTAAAGAATCAGTTAGCTCACTCAGACCAGTTGAAAGTTTCAAAATAACATCCACTCCAGGGATACAAATTCAGGACACGCAGAAGACTGCTGTTTTATTATAGGCGTTTGTCATATATTGTATTATCTGAGTTGCGCAGTGTATAAACTGGAACATTGAGATAAAAAGTGCCGACACAGAGTGAGCGATCTGATTCTTTAGCTATAAACTGTGTCATAGGGTTCAAAATGGCCGCGCCCTATGTTGGGCGTGTCGGACCTCTCTCTTGCCCCGTATAGTAATCAAAGTATGTGTCCGAGTTGCACAGTGTATAAACTGAAACATTGAGATCAAAAGTGCCGACGCAGAGTGAGCGATCTGATTCTTTAGCTGTAAACTGTGTCACAGGGTTCAAAATGGCCGCGCCCTATGTTGGGCGTGTCGGACCTCTCTCTTTCCTCGTATAGTATGTAATCAAAGTATGTGTATTAACTGCTCTGATGACATTGCAATGAAGTGTGTAGACATTCACTTAGATTTTTTGCAACTAAATGCTGGCGATGAATGACGCAGTATATGCCAATCACATCTGGAACTTCATTTTTTAAGTATGCTATGAAGCCTCTGTGTATCCCGGTCATAGAAGGAGCGCCATCCGTAGTAGCTGATAAAATATTATTCAAAGTAATTTCCTTTTCGTCACAAAAATTTTTTCGGTGTCTTAAATATGGATTCTCCTTTTGCATCTGTTTCTAAGTTTTCGGCAAATAATATGCCAACAAAAATGCTTCATTAGTTGGTAAAGTGGAATCATCCAGCTGAATTGAAAATTGGCATGTCTTCAGATAATTACACAATGAGTCTTTTATGCCTTTAGCCATCTCACCGATTCGTCTGTGCACGGAACTGTTGCTCAGACGAATTTTTCGGATGTCTGCGCTGGTTTATGGAGCACAGTATGGTTGACTTCTTTCACTGCCGGTAAAATTAAATCTTTCCAATAGAATGTGGTTTTCTTGATTTAGCAATTAACAATGAAATATTGTACGAAGCCCGTAGTCCGTCGTCATCTTCTCGAGAAGAGGTTGAAAAAAGTTTTGATATAGTGGGCTGAGCTACGTGTTTCTTTTCCACTTCTTGAAATGCACTCGTACCGACAGGAATTATTTCGTGTACAAATTCGTACAAAAAATTATGACAGATATTCTGTCGATTCGTGCATGGTTGCCGGCGGAATAGTTTATTTAAATTTCGCCATGATAGTTATGAGGACTAGAGATAAGGAGACGACTCGGCATACTCAAAATACGGTCCCAAAAAACCACATACTTTGATTTTCTCTTACTATACGGAGAATGGTCGCACTGCGCAGCTTTCTGAGTGCCTTTTTAACACATACTTTGATTACTATACGGTGCAAGAGAGAGGTCCGACACGCCCAACATAGGGCGCGGCCATTTTGATTCCTATGCCACAGTTTATAGCTAAAGAATCAGATCGCTCACTCTGCGTCGGCACTTTTGATCTCAATGTTCCAGTTTATACACTGCGCAACTCGGATAATACAATATATGACAACCGCCTATAATAAAACAGCAGTCTTCTGCGTATCCTGAATTTGTATTCCTGGAGTGGATGTTATTTTGGAACTTTCAACTGGTCCGAGTGAGCTAACTGATTCTTTAGCAATAAACTGTGACTCCAAAAATAATATTCACTGACACTGACAGCAGCAAGCAAAATATCAGGTGCGTTTTAATCATCCGCTTCTGCTTCCGGAATTGTCGGTTCAGTCGTTCTAACCTGTCAGATTAAAACAAGAAAACCGACAATTCCGAAGCAGAAGCGGATGATTAAAACGCACCTATTAAAAATATTGCGCCAAGATGTAGGCAACACGTAATAAGGGATCAAAATGGTGGAGTTTTCTATCTCCTTTTAAAAGGCACTCAGAAAGCTGTGCAGTGCGACCATTCTCCGTATAGTAAAAGAAAATCAAAGTATGTGCTTTTAAAAGGAGATAGAAAACTCCGCCATTTTGATGCCTTATTACGTGTTGCCTACATCTTGGCGCAATATTTTTAATAGGTGCGTTTTAATCATCCGCTTCTGCTTCGGAATTGTCGGTTTTCTTGTTTTAATCTGACAGGTTAAAACGACTAAACGACTAAAGACATTGAATTGATTTCTTCTTGTGTTTTCTTTAGTTTTACATTTGATTTTTATCCTGTTTTACAATCTGGAACGACGTAAATCTTGCTTTGATGTTTTTTGTCATTCATATTACTTGTACTCAGGTACTTTTTTTCACATTATTTTGATTATTTTCAACAATTTTTTAAAAAATCACTTCATTTTACATTGACATAGAAAATTGACCCCGCTGTCATTAGACATGCCAACTACAGTCAATTTCGCAAACTTTATAAACAGGACAGAAATTTGAAATTTGACCATTGCCGATTCGCCTCCTTCTCTCTAGTCTTCATAATGAGTACAGTGCCGGATCGTGAGAATTCAAAGTGTGTTCAATTATTCTTTTGTGCGCTTCAAAAAAGACATTTACAGAACTTCATATACATACAGTGAGCATCATAAGTCTTACCCCCCTAACTAACTCGTTACTGGAGTCTTGTTAGGAAAATCGCCGAGACAGGTCGATTTTTGTTTTCTACAATGTACATTTTTGTATGATTAGTTTACCCTTAATTTCATCCCTTACTGGAGGGGAACAACCCTTACGAAAAATTTAAATGGCGAAAAAAACATAACTATAACTGAAAATGTGTTGAAAGGGCAGGACTGTCCTACAATTAATTTTAAAAATTGTTCTAACATAACAGTAAATTATAATTTCAAATAAAACAGCAGGGAAGACTATTAATAAGCGAATAAAAATTGTTTTTTCATTGTTGTTATTGTTCATTGTTGTAAATATATGTATGTATAACTGTATGGTTATAAATAAATATAAATCAGTTCTGGTCGTTTGAAATAAGATTTGCTTTACTAACAATACCATTTAAAATATATGATAATAAAGTGCAGCCGTAGGAAAAGTATAGTGTGTAACTCGTGTGCTATGTTCAACACTTGTTGCACAATATACTATTTCAATACGTGTCACCGCTCCCCTTATTTTGCTCTGAGCCTTCTATCACCCCCCCCCCCTGAAGACCTCCCGCGCCCCCAAGAACCACTGATTTATATCAATATTTTTTTGTTAATTCCAACTCATGCCAGTCCTAAAAGCTTTATCCTACCTATATATTGACATTTCAAAAAAAAGTAACGGTGATAAAAACGTATAACTTATTTAATAACCCTTGAAAGCAAAGTAAAAATCACATTTCGATGGTCCAATCAAGAACCGCCACAAGTCAAAAAACAAAGAAAATGACATTTTTGGTTCAATGGATGCAAAATATCATTAAGGTTTTACTTTAAATACCGCCATAAACAAAAATATCCTTGAAGATGCCCGAAAATCATTTAAAATCTAGCCACAAACTATGTCTAAAACTACCTCAATTCGAGTTATTTTCTGCAAAAACACCCAAATTTTTTACAAGCTATGCAATAACGCTTTTATAATCGTAATCGTTAATTTTAACAGCAAAATATCGAAGATTTTAAATAAAATATAAAGATTTTATCAAAAACAAAATAGTGATAATAGAGACTTACAAAATTTCAAAATGAAATTTCTCGATACAATAGTATTTTAGTTGTGGCAGTATTTGATTGAGCCATCGATTTATGTGATACAAATACCGCGTTTGAGAATCCACATCGGATTCATCTGAGATGTAAAAAATCTTTGATCACGTGATTCAGTATACGTAAATGTAATGGGACAGATGTGTCCGATGTGGATAAAAAAACGCTCGAGATGTAAAAAATGCATCCGATGTGGATTCTCAAACGCAGCAATAATATTAAATATCCTGAAGCACGAAATATGTCGCCCCACTTACCTCTTGATTATTTGTAGCACATAGTAGCTAGACATAAACAGTGACACCTTTTTCTAGCTAACATAACAAAAAGCAGAACTGATTTGAAGGTTTATCTATTTTTACCTCGTTTTTATTATTTGTTTTAACATATTTCCCATATATATTTTTTTGCAAATATTTATTTTATGGTCCCAAGTAGTCGCAACTTGATTGTCAAAACTTCATCCTTCATCCCTTTCACCCTTTCTTGGTTTCTTTCTATCTTTAGAATTTTCATGTGAAACAGAATAAAAATAGACGTGTGACGGTTGAGGCTGACGTGTAGTAACAATTAATGTGTATGTTATTATATTCGGGCGGTTGTGTTGTGGAGCGTGTTGCGCAAAAAGATATATCTTCCTATTTATGCTTTATTTTATATTATACTTAAGATAATTTTCCATTTAAGTACCAGGTAAGTTCCTAAATTATTTTGCTTGTAGAAACATTAAATTTAACGTGTTAACCTTGTTTTATCTACTCCTTTCAACACTTCCAACACGAGTAGCGACCAGCTGGGATTGGCGATATTGTTATTGTTTACTTCTTGCACGCTGTTCTAGAAACATCTACAGCCATTGATTAACACATTTTGTTTGCATATTGAGTTTTTTTAGAGAAAAAAATTCCGTTTCATATATTTTTTACTTCTTTTTACTGCCTAATTTCTAAATAAAATTGTGAATTTGAGTAAGTCACGTAGTCCGTATTGACGTGTATTATAAACCATATAAATATAACTTTATTTTTGTAAATAGAACAAACTATTTTATTATAGGTATTATTTTTGAAGTTGGAAAGTAAAGAGGATTTGATAACTTAAACTATTTTCATTTTTGCGTTGAAGCAAAAATGGCTTCCGATAAGGGGGATGTAACAGTGGATGTAAGTGCAGACATAGACAAAGTGGTTAACGAAGAGCTAGCTGCTAAGGAAAATGCCACCGCTAGCGAGAGTATTTTGAAGCGTAGACCCAAAAAAGTAGTCAGACAAAATTCCAGAGAAGGAGCTGTTCCTTCTGGATTTGTTCAGGGACCAAGGTCCTGGAAGAACAGTCGCAGGTACGCATATACATCTTTAACTTTCAGGAAATAATGTTTGTGAATGGGACATAAAAGTTAATGTCAGTCTCCTCCAGCTCCCAAAAAAATCCAATTGATAAAAATAATGTAGCATCTTTGATAACATAATACCTTACATGAAATTTTTTATCAAAAATCTCCTGTAATCAACTTATTTATATGTGGAAGACATCTTTTCAGTGCTTTACTCTTTCTCACATTCAACAATGTACACTGAATTCACCAAAGCATTGGACAGTGTTAAATAATCTGTTTTTTTTTATTATTAAAAGGCTCGAGAGGTTGTATTTTTCGAATAATACTTTTGGGATCCTTCACTAATACCATTTAAAACCAGGGTAAATGTGGGAGTAATGGACATTCACAAGAAATTTTTAGGTTAAAAATGATGGCAAGTTAAATAAAAAGAGTAGCTCTTGACTCGCCTGTCATGATTGGATGCATGGTTACACCTCTAGTGGGATTTCAAATATGCTCTATTTCTGTCTATTCAATAGCATTGGTTTTCTATACCATTATCTGGTTTCATGTTGGAAAAGTTAACTTATTGTATACATTAAAAAACAAGAAACTGTTGGCATTAAAATTATTCTTTTTAATTTATCATAAAAAGACTTCAGGAAACATAAAAAACGTTAGGATTTAAAAATTATTTTAATTATACAAAAAAGCTACTTTGGATTTAGAAATTGGCATTACATCATAGGTTATGGACACACATTGCAGTAGTAGTTGAAGTAGGTGTTTCTTAATTATTGTATAATGTCTTCACTCATGTGGACCTGGGTGGTTGATACTTTCTTATAAGAGTTAAAGAGAAAACCTATATGTGCAAGCATTTGCAGTCTATATAAGCCTTATAGCAAAGGGTACATTTGAGGCTGTTCTTTCTGAAAGGATGTAGCCAGGCATTAAATATCGTCAAGATGGTGCTTAAAAGAAGGGTTGCCAACAAATCCAGCAAAAACCTCTGTTGTTCAGTTTACAAGAAAAATGAACCTGCGAGGAATAAAGGAGCTAAGTACTGTTCATTACTTTAGGAAACTTTTCTATATTCAGATACCAGAAAGGGGCAAAACTCGGAAACATAGAGAAATACAAAACGAATCATTCTGGTATTCTGACAGAAGATGCAAAACAGTACAGGAGCTGGGATTTACCATGCAAACTCAGGGAGGACCATTAGTCTAAACATGCATGTGTCCAGATTATGCTAAATGGCTCTTTTAGTGAACATAACAAGGTCACTCTTGAATAGATGCTGGAACATGAGGGAGGTTTGAAAAACTAGTAAGCATATCTCTTAGCTAGGAAGGGAGCTGAAAAAACTAATTGGATAACAACACACATGTGGAATTTCAACATGTTCAGAGGTCCTAATAAACAGGTAAATATATAACATCAGAAGCTCTTGTTGGAACTTCCTGGACTCAGGCAGTCCAAAATATTCATGGCAGACAAATTAACTGCTAAACCTTCTCAGCAACAAATTTAAGACTAATGATACTCATTATGGGACACTGTGGCCTTAGAAGACACCTAAATCTCTTAGGGATACCAGCGACACCTATAGTGTGACCTTTAATGAAATAAGTTAGTTTTAATGGTCACCCTGGCTAACCACTATTAAGCATTCACAGTTTTATCAAACCATACCTTCATAAATTTGAACTCACAAAATAAAATGTTAATTTCTAAGGGACTCTGAACTAGCTGTACAAACGTTTAATTAAGTTAATAAACAAACAAAAGTATTAACAGTGCTGAAGTGGCCATTACTAAAGCAGCAACCATTATTTCCACATTTATCCTACTTCTTTTTATTTTGAATTTTGCCAAACATTTTAAACAATCAATTGCTCCACTTATAATAATAATAATAGTTTATTTGTCCTTTAGGATCATGTTACATGATATAGGATAAGTCATAATATATATGAATAAAAAATATTAAAATACAAATAAATATAGGTACAGTATACAAAAAAAAAATATATATATATATACATATCTAAGACATGCACATTAAAAATATACAATTAGAAAAACATTTACCTTAAAATATGGTGGTATTCAGATAAATTATAAAAACATGAATCTACTAAATAGTTTTTAAGTTTTCTTTTAAAAGGTTCATATTTCTTTTCAGATTTAGTGAAATCAGGGAGTTGATTAAAAAATTTAATTCCAACAAATTCAGGCGATTTCTCAAATAATGCTGTTGAATGTCTTGGTGTTCTGAATAAATTTGCATTCCTAGTTGAGTATTCATGATAATTTGAATTTTGTAAAAATTGGTGTATGTTGCGTTTAGCATATAGCAACGTTTTATAAATGTAAATACAGGGAAATGTTAATATTTTAAATTTTTTGAAGTTATATTTACAAGTTTGCATTAATTCTAGATTAAAAATAAGCCGGATTATTCTTTTCTGTAAGATAAATACTTTAGATGCATTGACTGCATCACCCCAAAGAATAATGTTGTATGATATATGAGAATATGCTAAAGCATAGTAGACATTAAGCAGTTGCTCTTTGGTAAATATTGATTTTAATTTTAGTATTGCATAGTATGTGCTGTTTAATTTTTTACAAACATTAGATATTTGGCTATCCCAACCCATATTGCTATCAATATGTATGCCCAAAAATGTTGTAACATCTGAGAGCATAATTTCTGCATTATTGACATTTACTTTACAATTCTGGGTAATTTGATTTCTGGAGTAGAACTGAAGGCAAACGGTTTTGTTTGAATTAACAATTAAAGAATTTCTATAACACCATGATGTAAACTCATTAGATAAAACATTTAATTTACTAATTAATTCATCTACTGATTGTGCGTTGGTGGCAATTGTTGTGTCATCTGCATATAAAATTATGTTTTCTGAGTTAATATGATTAGGCATATCATTTATGTAGCATAGAAAAATTAGAGGTCCTAAAATTGATCCCTGAGGCACACCCATATCAACACTTTCTAGTTCAGATTTACAATTTCCGACTTTGACATAGATCTGTCTGTTATTTATATAAGATGACAACCAAGACAAAAAGTTACCTCTAAAACCAAGCCCTTCCAATTTTTGAATAGCGACATCTAAGTTGATTGAATCAAACGCCTTTGACAAATCAAAGAAAAGCGCACCCACAAACAACTTTTGATCGATAGAAGTATGTATGAAATTAAAAAGATCTATTGCTGCACTTTCAGTAGATTTTTCTGGAAGGAATCCATTTTGATTTTTGCATATTATTTCATATTTTTTAAGAAATATTAGCATTTTTTTGTGGACACACTTTTCAAAGATTTTGCTTAAAATTGTAGGCACTGTAATAGGTCTATAATTATCAATTAAATTATTATCACCTTTTTTAAAGATAGGAGTTACATATCCTACTTTCAGATAATCTGGGAAAATACCTAGCTGAATAGACTGATTGATTAAGTCTGCTAAAATTTGAGAGATGTGATGACTAATACGTTTTATTATCTTTGTGGAAATGCAGTCAATGCCCATAGAGTTAACATTTTTTAATGAGTGAATAACTTCAATTACATCACGATGATCAACAGGAGAGAAGTAAAAGGTCTGAGAGACACATGACGCAGTAAAATTTTTAAAATTCAAATCATTGAAATGAGACTAGTGCTTTTTTTGTGGAGGTGGCAAAATGCTCTGCAAAAACTTTAGCTATTTGTTTTGGTTCAATAATTGACAGTCCTCCTACTTCAATTTGTTTAATTTGAGAACCTTTTGATGTTTTACCATCTTGGTGATTTACCTGTTTCCATATATATTTTTGTTTTTGCTGAAAAGTTTTATTTTGCAATCCCTTTTGAAAATGAGATTTTTTTGCTCCATTTATATTATTGACATATTGTCTCTTTGCTTCTTTGTATCTAATATGTATATTCACATCATTAGAATTTTTTACTAACCAAAATAAATTCCTTATATCAGCTCCCATCCTCAAAATATCTGGAGTTATCCAGTTTTTTTTTTTTTTTTTTTTTTTTTTTTTTTTTTTTTTTTTTTTACCTTTTCCTATAGGAATTTGTGACACTTTCCTATATGTAAGAAAATGTCATAAATTTCCGATATATAGAAAAATGTCAAAAATTCATATAGGAAAAAAATTCCTATGAGTCCTGTAGTCAAAAGATTAACAAACAGGACTACAATGATTTCATTAGATCACTTCTATTTAAAACAATTATTTTTTAGATTTTTTTTTAATGTTATATTTTTTATTGTAATATGTTTATAAAAAGTATGGTTAACCCACAAATAATTTTATAACATTATTAAAACAGAAAAACAATACACAATATAGCTTTAGCTTAAACAAAACAACCCAAAAATATATTTGAATCTTTTAAAATAATTAAATATTTTGGATCACAAAGCTTACAAATTTACATTTGCATCGACCTATAATAAGTATGGGTAAATCTAGGTCAAGAAATGGTTTTGGACGAGGCCTTCCCAAGAAGAAAGGTGCAGGTGGCAAAGGTGTCTGGGGTCTCCCTGGTTCTGAATTATTGGAGACCTATGAAGACGTGAATGACCCCAACTTTGACGCTGAAAATATGAGCAATGGTGACATAGAACTTAAAGCAGTTGTACCTGAGGTTTCTGATGTAGAAATCAAGAAAAAAGTGGAACCCATCGTTCTCGAATATTTTGAGAATGGTGACACCCATGAAGCAGTCCTCTCTATTGATGAGCAGATACCCCTTACCCGCAGAGATGCTCTGGTAGAACAATTAATTGAAATTGCTATGGACCACAAGCCATCTCACAGGTAAGATAACTTTAGGAGCTTTTCGTTTATACAGAGTGGTGAAAATAAGTGCCTAGAACTTTTCTAAACCTTTTCCAGTCAGCATTTAGATACAATACTGGAAGAAAATTAAAATATTTAAGGATATTGTAAATTGATTTGTTAGTGATGTATAATAACTTGTGAATTTCTTAAGTCTGTCCATTTGTGACACTTAACTTTGATGCACCTATACGGAAATCTGAATCGTTTGTAAATTGATGTCATCAGTCATTGTCAATTAATGTTTGGAGCTTAAATTATAGTTGCTGTAGTGCATAATATAGTTTACAGCTCCAAGAGAAAATTCAACATCCAAAGGGTTCAGTGGTGGACTTATATGCATTATATATTACATCTAATCCAATCCTTTGGAGGAACAAGTTCCATTCGCACCTTTAGTCTTTAAGAAATAAGCAAAGCTTAAAATGACATTATTAATCTTAATTAGTGATGTGAATGTACCTAAGAGTACTACTGCAACTATACCTTTTACTTTGAAGCTAAAATATTAAAATAGTACAATTTCTGCAGTCCTTTTAAAGATGTTATGTTTTCAATAGAAATAATTAAAAAAAAAAATAAAAGGAATTCAATAGTGGTTACCACAATGGGAACGGCTACCAACAATAAAACACTTCATGCGTCCAACTGGTTCCTGATCGTCAGTAGAACAGGTGTAATTCCTGTCACATCTTTACAGATTAAATAAAAAATAACAAATTATCTGCTTGTGATAACTATTCGTTTGGTTTTTACAAAAAAGTTATTCATTTAGATTTTTCTTCATTTGTACTACAAATAGGGTCGTTTCCATTGAATTTAAATTTATGGTAACTTTGTCATATCTTATCATCATATTGTAGGTATTGTGTATTAATTTTTAATTATTGTAATTTTATATACCTGCAAAGGGATTTTAAAAATCTGTTGGGCAATAAAGGTTATTATTATTACAAAGGCTTTATTATTATTTATAATATAATATCCTTTAAATTTAGCTAAATCTGTATTTCTGTTTTTTTCCACGCTATGGTTAGAAAGTGATCCTCGGCATGGTGATTATTGTATGACACATTATTGTAAGCATTACTGACCCGGATTTTAACCGTAAAAGTGTCGGCATTCATATTTTTATGATAGTCGCGGGTGGTTTTAGTCCAGTAGAAAGTCTTTCAAGAAAATACACATTCATCAGTTAGTTACCAATAAATCTTGCCATACACTATAAATGGTAAAACCTTTGTTTACGTAAGTTTCATACGATAATTTCGTCTGTTTTGATTTGAGCACTATTAGATTTTTGTCTAAATCACTTAAATTTCATTCCGGCTATACTCAGGATTAAAACATTTAGCAATATTTTTGGCCAGACTATGTATTATTGTTTTTTAATTAAGCCCAGGTTTTTTTAAACGTATTTTTCAGCGAATTGCATATTTAATATGATCTTCAAGACTGTTTTTTTATTTTTCGATTTCTGGTAATATGTTCGGTTTGTTTTTTTTTAAACTTTAAAAACTGTAGTTATTAAAACTTGTTTACATTCAGAACACATTTCTACTGCATCCAAAGATTATATGTTTACCTGGCGATAAATTAGACTCCTTTACTATTTTTACAGTTTTACTAGCGCATTTGGTATGCTCTGATCTATTTTCAAATAAGTTATAGATAATAGCGAAATAAGAAATACCTGGGATTTACCTGTTCCAGCTGACACCAAAGAACTGGGACAGTGAAACTGAATGTATTGTTCTGCGTTGCTAATTTTTAGTTAACTAACTTTATATTTGTATTTCATAGTGCTCTGTGAGTGGTAAACAATAAACTCTGGTATGGCAACATAAGATAAATCTCCGACAATCTGATCTCACATGTACACATGGTTGCGTTGCCAAACGTAAAACAATTTCACCAAATGCATCGAATTTTACGTAATAATTTATCAATAAATGAGTTAAAAGTAATTTGTAAAAAAATAAAATCAATAGAATTTTCATGCTTTAATTACAAAATAGAAATAGTCTTAAACATTTATAAAATACCTTTTTTTTTTTGTATTTTCGATTGGCTACGCACTGAACTTACTGTCAACAAACTCTACATATGGAACGTTGTTTCAATGATATCAGTTTGCAAACTATCGAGATTTCAGTACACAGGATGGGCCATTCTAATATAAAATAAAATGTGCCCTATTTAAAAAAAACATAATTTTGATATGTATCACTTTCTTGGAGAACCCTGTATAATTGAAATTGTATTTAAATTGTTGTCTTTTCTGATATACATCTTGCTCTGAAAACAGATTTTTAGAAAAATCAACTAATTTTGGTTCCACAGACTGAGGCGTTACCGGTGCCCACCCTGTATAGAAAATTTAAATGAAATATGCTATATTAGTACTTTGTAATCCAATCACAAATGACACTGACAAAAATAGAGGTTATAGGAATTTTATTTCTATTATTTTCAAGATTGTATTCATTTAAACATTAATATAATTTAGTTTTATACCTTTAAACTATTTTTTTACGACGTGCAAACAACACTTAAAATACGTATATTTGTGTCAATTTCAATTGCAGAATGTTTTTGTTAAAAGTAATCTGTCATTGGAACACAAATTACGTCACACTAATATAGTGTATTAATTATCTTACATTTAAATTATAGGGAAATGACATCTGTGCTTATCTCCGATCTATTTCCCTATACTATAAACGAGTCTGACATCAGCAAGGCTTTCGAAAACTTGTTGGCTAATCTGAACGATTTGATTCTGGACATTCCAGACGCTCCCACAGTTTTAGGCAATTTTATTGCCCGTGCCATTGCCGACGATTGCATTCCCCCCAAATTTATAATCGCCACGAAGCAGAAAAGTGACAATAAGGACTTCCAAGAAGCTCTCAGCAGGGCTGATACACTACTTTCTATGAAACATGGCCTAGTGAGGTTGCACAATGTCTGGGGAGTCGGTAAGTTACTTATTTTATTAATCCAAACAAGCCTATTACTGGCCTAATTACATTTATTATATAAATATTCTCAAAATATAGTTTTATTCTGTTAAATAAAATTCTAAAATTTATTTATGTTGAGGTCTGCAGTAAATAGTTAAGGATATTAGTATGAAATTCCGCTGTTATCTAATCCAAAATAATGAGATCATTGATTTGATTTGCTAATCTAAGAATTTTTAAAAGGGGTGATTTTTTCGCATTGAGCTTGTAAGGTATATTAAATAAATGGTAGTAACGAGTTTATTAAGGTGGCATATTAAAAGGTAGTTTAAAGTTTCCGGAGCGTGACTGGCCTGTTGGCTCTGTCAGTGCCATTAAAATAGAAAAAAAAAAAACGTTTTCGGGGAATCTATTTTGTTATTGATAACTTTATAAAGGAACATTGGTGCTGTTCAATTTCTCCTTTGTTCCAGTAACGAGATCTTAAATGCTGACCTGAGTTGAGTTTTTCTCACTGTTCTCTAATCCAACCATTTATGGTATTTTTTAAAATATAAATGCCTAAGTAATTTATTTTGTATGTTTTGTATATTTTCATTTGGTATTGTTTTATATTCATGTATCCAGATAACCGACGCGAATTTCAACTTTGGGTTGCACCAGACTATAATATAGAATTTTAAAAAAATGTGAATTTAACATATAGATCGAAAATCGAAATCCGAAAGGAAAGAATTATCTGAAAATAAGTTAAATTTGAAAATTCGGAACGAATTATTAAGACCATCCCTGGATCCCAAATGTTAAAACAAATATTTGTAGATTTAAAAAAAAACCTGTCATTGCCGGGAGTCGAACCCGCATCATCTCGTTTACAGAAATTTTAGTTATGGTTGCATTAATACATTTTCTAATTTTGGTATATAAAGTGACATCTTTTGTAATCGCAGCAAGTGTAAAAACGATCTACTTTATGCAACCAGTTGCCCAAATTTCTAATAAAATGAAAACTCAAGCTTCAAATTTTAATAATTCAGGATATAACGGGGTGGGTGGCTCAGTGGTAGAGTCTCTGCCTGCGGATCCAAGGGTCCCAGGTTCGAATCCCACCGTTGGGCGGAATTTTTTCATTTAATTTAATTATTTAAAATTAATTCTGATGCCTTGGTATATAGGTATCATTTCTATGCCATAAAGTCGTAGTGTCGTCAGCAATTATAGTGAAAGTACTTACAATGTTAAGTTAAATTAAGTCATTTATATAAAGAAGGAATAAAATGGCACTCAGTACAGAACTCTGAGGGACTCCCCAACTTATATCTAAAACTTGAGCGTACATAATAACTTACCATTTTCTTGCGTTCTGAAAGATAAGATTTTATCAGCGCTTCGTCTTAAATTCCGTAAACTAGAAATTTTTGCAACAATACTGTATGATTGACACAATAAAACACCTTAGTCAAATCACAGAATATCTCCTCTACAGCTTCGTTTAAATTAATTTTAGAGTAAGCAAGTTCAAGATAAAGCATGCATTGTAATGTAACTAAATATCTCAGAGCTGTGCCATTTTTGATTAGGTAGCGTTCCATTGGTTCAGCTTCGAGCATATATTACTGCTCTAAGGAGTTCAGTGGTCACGTCACACTGCCGTGTCAAAGTGTTCAGGCATCTACATCATGATGGTCACAGTTTGATTGAGAAATTAAAATAATAAAAAAAAATGAGAAGGCTATTTTTTAACAATATAATATATGGAATGTTTCTTTTAATAAACCTTTTAAGTTTCTTTGGGCATCAAAATTATATTTTGCATAATATATTTAGTTAAAGTTTATGAAACTCACAATATAGAAACTGGGTTTTCATAAGAGAATATTGAAAATGCATAAGAAAATATTTAAAATTCCATTGACACTATTTCATTATTTATAAAATATATACTAATTAAGATAGCTGACAATGAAACCTGTTTATAATTATAAATGAGAGATAAAAATTATAATTCGAAGTAGTTTTGAACTATATAGGTATTGTTATAAAGATAATATGGAATTTGAGGTGTGGTCCTATATTGATTGTCTATGAGATATAACGATAGTTTAAATATTAAAAGTAGTATTATTTTTTTAGATACCTAATGTTTTTCAAACAAAATTATTAGGTAGTCTATTATTTTGTAATTATGTAATATTAATCCAATTTAATTTTTCTTTACTAAAGGTAACACCATTTTTTGTTGGAGAAGTCAGTTTAGTAAAAAAAATTTCAAATCTGAATTTTTTCCATACACTTTTGAGATGTATCCAAATATAACTTTATAAAAATTATCAAGTTTATACTTTCTGTGGTAAATAGACTTGCATGTCTGATGCCATCCATACATCCATTAAAAAAGTCCTATAATAGAAAGGGTTAGTTATTGAATATAATTTATGATGTAGATGGAATTTGCAGAACTGAGCTAGTGTGTAACAAATAGAAACACATAATTATTGTACATTATAGATATTTGTAATGTAAATAAGTTATCTTTATATAATGTTTCGGTACTTCAATGATCACTTTTTGCATTTTGAATTTAATACAGAATTCTTATTGAATTATAATAAATACACAAAAGATGCCAAAAATATAATTCGTTATTCTAAAAAAATGTATATATATTTACTAAAAAAGAACCATTACATACTTATTTTTTTTTTTTTCATTAAACAACATTACTTTCCAGGCGGAGCCTTAAGACCTGTCAAATACTTGACTCGCCAGATGTCCTTGCTCCTCCAAGAATTTCTTTCGTCCAGCGATATAGAAGAAGCCAGCCGCTGTCTGAGGCTATTGGAAGTACCGCATTTTCACCACGAGCTCGTTTACGAATCCATTGTCATGGCTTTAGAGGCGAACAGCACAATTAAAGAAGAAGGACTTTGTAACCTACTAAAAGCTTTCTCAGATGCCATTCTCATCACTCCGGACCAGATGGAACGCGGTTTTCTGAGGGTGTTTGATGATCTTCCTGATATTTCTATGGATGTTCCACTGGCTTATATAATTTTAGACAGGTAATTATAATGTTCAAGTATCAATTATTTCTAGATATGTCTGGTTTACTAAAGTCAATTGTATTTGACTCATTATTTAGTTGTTATTTGAATTTATTTAAAGAAAAAATGAGTGAGTATGCAAGATCACACACATTTTGATCGTCCCCAACAAAACTCGCAAAACAAAAAAAATGCTTTTTTGATCACATCCACCAATCCAGTTATTTTTTAAATACATATATATAGGAAAATATTTAATTAACAGATTGCTTATTTTATTTGTCTCGGACGATTTGTAAACAGTATTTGTATTTATTATTATACAAAAGCTAAAAAAAAACATTCAACTTATGTGGCCCAGCCCACGATGCAGTTACCTACAACTCTAACTTTGGAGCCATTCGATCAGGCGGCCCCGTTTAAACATATTAAACACGTATTTTCTGTATGTATGACGTAACCGCTTTCAATATATTGCTATGCATTGTTAGGGGCCGGACCGTTGTGAGATGTGCTCGGATGGAATATAGTCTAGTGAGTTGAGTCAGTCGCTTGAATTTTTTATTGTGTCTTGGAATAACATAAAATAATTTATATATGCTTCGTTTAGCCATTTGATCTGACAAATTATTGTAATAGTTATTGAACTAAAATAAAAATTGACCTACATATTTCGCCCTTTATTTTCATTATTTTTTTTTTAAGTTAAGTGTGTTATTAACATTTAACATAAATTTCATATTTTCTTAAAATAATTAAAAAAAAATTAAACTTCATAAAAAGAATATGAAAATTACAATTTTAAATAAATTTGTATATCCTTAGTATGACACTAGGACGCCTACGCATATGTTTAACGAATTTAATTTTTGATTTACAGGTTTGTAGAGCGCTGTCAGTCTTTCGGCTTCCTGACTGAAAATGTGATGAAGAAGATGCCATCTCGCGGTCGTAAACGATTCGTTTCTGAAGGCGACCAGCAATTTATCAAGAACCATAAAATTGAGCATTAATAATGCAGCAGCGAACGTTGTAGTTTTTCATGCATTTGTATTCTTTCTTACTAGCACTAGGTGCTTACATGGAAAATTTGATCGAAATGTTACTTTTTTGTATATGTTCTATGAAATAAAGATTATTTCAAGTTTATTATATATTTTTTAATATATAAATCATTTAATTTCGGTTTTGTTTAGAGATAAATTTTGTTTTGCAGGAAGTTTGGTAAAATAATTGGTGAAAAAATTGGTTTCTAGAACCAGTTTGCAAGACAATCTTTATGCAAACCAAATTCAACAATAATAATCCACAGATAGCAGCTCCTTGCAGACCACCTAAACTAATTTCTTATGGGCAGATTTTGATGTTGAAAAATGTGAATCCTAAAAATTTTGTTGAAAAATAAAAAAAGATTCGGGCCAATTAGGATTTGTTTTTGCCTATGAAAACCATGAATTTGATTATAAAGTGGCCACTGTTTAATTGAAATGTATTGCTATCTTGCAAACCGTTGGTGAGCAAAGTTAGTTAAATTGGGGAAAAGTTGTATATTTCGAAGCCCAATCTGAGGACGTTCTGAAAACCAAAATATCAAGGACGGTTTTTGAGACATTAAAATTTTTTAAAAAATACAATTTTTGTCACGTCTCAAATAGCCAATTTAAAAAAAATCCCACTTCACTTCTGTCACAAATTGGCAATGTCGTTCAAAAATTGTCAATTTTGGTCTAGTAAAATGACAAATTTGGCTCAAAAATGGATAATTCGGGTTAAAAAAAAATAAATTTTTCCCAAAAATACCGTGTATATTCAAATGTTCAGAAAACAGTTCTTCCGTTTATGGCCCAATTTGTTAAAAAAAAACTTTATTTGGATATGAACCAGTATTATTCCGACATATTTTAATGCACGTTTAATGCTGAATACAATAATGTAACATAATATTGTGATAATATTTCGGACGATTTGACCATTAAAGTTTTCTTTTTAATTTAAAACAATTAGTTCTTTATTGAATAAAAAAAAAAACTACAAGATTTTGTACAGATTCATCTTCTTATAGGTAAATAAACTGAGATTAACATTTACAATAAAACATTGGGAAAAAGTATAACTTATTAATATAAATTAAAAATTTAAATGTAAAAAGTTATCCTATTGGAGTAAACTTTAAAATAAAAAAAGCAAACAATTATTGGCTGGAGGCCTCGATATTACTTATTATTCCTAAGACCATACAGAAGGAGTTAATCACAGAATGAGTTCAATTAATAAATAATACAGATTTCTTTTCTTTCCTAATTCATATTGGAGCGAAGAATTTAAACGGTTTTTATATATAGCTTGCGGCTATTTTGCGTCTTGCAGACAACACCTGTTTAGCGCATTTCGTTAAATATTGAATCTGTTAAAAAAGTTGTACATGGAATCTCAAGAAATAAGTATACTTTTTCTTACATTATGAAGCTATAATGCATCCTTTCATTTCGCAGCCATATGCATCCTGCAATGTTGCCAAGTTTCCCTAATGAAACAATAACTCCATTATAACTTGACAAACCGGACCCTGACCTAGTTTTGCAAATACTTATAACCTTGGCCTAAATTTCGTCTAGTAGATCCCCACGAAGTGATGTTAAAACCCCCAGAATTTCGTTTAGAGTTCAATGTAGCTGTAATGGAGGAAGAACAAAGGAAACACCGAGATTAATTTTGAATACTGTTTATTTAACATATATTCTTTTGTACAGCCGAACATTTAGATTATGTGCCATTTTTAGGCTTAACATTATGTTTATGTAGGCTTTCTAATGTGTCATTTCTAACCTCAGAGCTTTTAGTTCCCATAAAAGGGTAAAATAAAAGTCGGAAGTACTTTGGTATGTTTGTTTGTCTCCTAATATACAATCACACGTTTCCACGGAACTACTGAATTACGCATTGTCTAATAAAAGACAGTACAACGGTAGCACGAGGAGTGTTGTGAGATCTAAAATATTGTGTTGAATTGAGAACCTCTTCCTTTTTGAAGTCGGTTAAATTTAATATTTCTAATATGTGTAAAAACCGGAGTGTAGATTTACCTCACCGTGCGTCACGCCTTTCTCTAATATTCCAACGCCGTAATTTACCGACATACTCAGTCCTGTGTGGACAACACTAAACGGTCGATCGGAGAACACCTGATATAAAGGGGGATGCCCGTCAGGCCCACTTTTGGGGTATCTCAGTAGAGATCCATCCAAGCCTCTATCAGGCTTTAATTTACATAGCCGCAAGGGAAATACCATTTTTAGGCCCTTACTATTGAGGTCTATGGTGGCCTAAGGCGTCTTTTTTGGCACGATGCTCTTTTGCTCTGTCGATTGACAAATCAGTGTTATTAATCACAGTTCTGAGGATACGTTAGCTAGTCCACAAACACAATTTCACCTATTTATTCTAAATAAATAACAAACATACCGACTACTTCCGCGTAATGTCCCGCTAAAGATATGTGGATATGTACAAATAAATACGACCCCCCTCAATATTCATGATTCTACCCGCCGCTGTACATACCTCCTTTTTCCCGAAAATTCGATACACAAAACTAAAATTCCGTACGGCTAAAATGACACATTTGTCTACCCAATTTTGTTTTACAAAGAACGACAGAAAACATTTTTTAACCGCAATCTAACCGTAAAATATATACAAATTAAGGCGTTTACCCTACTAATCTACATCTGTTTGCCATTTAAAAGTAAAACCGAAAGTGCTTTTTATCTTTACTGAAAGGGGCAGGTACTGTTTACAGACAACCGAAACTTTACAATTCGGCCCTTTGGCCATAAATCTAAATGACTTAATTTATTGCTTGAGAGCATTGACCGACTTTAGAACAATTAATATTTATGACAACAACATCACTATCGATTCTCTAAATAACATAATTTAGCACAATATAAAAACCCTATAATTTTTCCCACAATAAACGTTTACCAATGAATACCAAAAATATGACAATAACACACAGACGCGAATTTTCCCGCTAATGAATATAAAAGTAATAAAGTGATACCTGTAACCTATTAATGTTTGTCTAAATTCTCCCCCGGAATATCTGAATATTAAATACTAGTTTGATTACTTTAATAGTGCGATTATCGTTTTAATTCTACGTAAAAGAAACCTTACAGAAAGAAAAGTATACCGCTGATAAAAGTGTCTACCTGGCGCAAGTTCGTCGGGTCAGCCAAAAGGGTGACGAAATCCACTACGAACGTCGCCTAGAGTAATAATTTTAATCATTTAGTAACATTTTATAATGTTGAATCGGAAATACAAAATATCTGGCGTTTAACTAGACTAGCGAGGTATCACCAGTATTAGTTACGCCAATATTTTAGTCGCTCGGTAGATACAACTTTACAAAACAGTTCTAGGAGTGAAATCTGGTTCTATTCAACGTGTATCTGCTTGGTCAACCTGACTATATATCTCCTTTTACTTATATATAAAATATAAGAAAAAGGTGGTCATCCTAAGGATAACTGGATATCTATGCAGAAGCCGTCGTTTATAGAAATTAATTTCTCTACTCTGTCGATATCTTTTAGTTCCGTTGTCAAAATATAACAAAAGCGCGGCCACCGTAAGGGTAGCGATATCTCTTTTTAATTATATTTGAAGAATATAAAGAAAAAGGAGCCACCGTGACGGTAACCTGGATATTTGCGTTTTTTAACTCGACTCGGCGAAGAAGAAAAAGCTAATGTTCCACCAGCCTACAAAAACCCGGGTATTTATACTTAAATTTCCCATATAAGCAAATGTATCAGACAGAGACCGACTGTGGCTTTGGTGTATAAAGACTATAAAGCCCTGTATTAATTCCTGAATATAACCCTATCGGTGACATATGGTTTTTTAGCTAGCGTTCGTGAGAAACGACACAAAGACCGTTTTTCCCAGAAGTAATTTAACGGCGCCTACGAGGCGGGATACGCTGGGATGTTGTTTGAATTCGAAATAAAAATTTGAATATAATATGTAATATATAAGAATTATTTAAATTAATTATCAACCCCCGGTTGACGGATTTCACCATGTCAAATTTTTTTTTTAATTTC
Organism: Psylliodes chrysocephalus; assembly: GCA_927349885.1. Lineage (NCBI taxonomy): Eukaryota > Metazoa > Arthropoda > Insecta > Coleoptera > Chrysomelidae > Psylliodes > Psylliodes chrysocephalus. The sequence continues at coordinate 46,679,914 of OV651818.1, read as the reverse complement.
CAAGCAAACAAGATTGGAATAATATTTCTATAAGTTTGGTGTGGTATCTTCTTTTATTTAGTATTATAGTTGCATCAAACAAATTATAATTGTCAGTTTATTACTTATTGTACCTCGTTTTAGTAATTTTATTAGTGGTTTATTTTACAGAGTATTTATTTTAATTATTAACTTTATTAGTATTAATTTCAGTCTTTACATAATATGTTTATTGTAATATTTACTGAGAGTTTAACTTTTGTTCCTCTGTTACTAAAAAATAGTTTTATAATAAATAATTTAATTTTTTTACGTAATAAAATATTTTAAATACAAGTAAAATACACCTATTAAAAACAGAAAACAACATATTTTTAAATGCAATAATACGTCAAATTAAACAGATAAATAAAATAATGAAAACTAGTTAAAAAGTAATAAAGCAGACTATTTCCCTAGACCAAATATCAGCATTTCCCTAGACCAAATATCAGCGACTATTTCTCTAGAGAAATAGTCAATATTTGGTCTAGTGAAATAGTCGTTCCAAATATAACACGACCTTGATTAATATTCTGCTATTTTTGTTGTTGCTAAATTTCTCTAACATTTACAATTTGATTCTACATAATTTTGGCATTAATAATCAATTGATTAAAGCCCTCGAGCTAAAGCTCTCGGGCTCTAATCAGATTATTAATGCCAAAAATTATGTTTCATCAAATTAATATTAAATTTTCTCGAGATTTAGATACAACAAAAATATCCGACTATTACCATGGTCTTGGTATATTACCCTTGAATATATGTGTGAATAATAATTATGATGATAATGGCAATGATAAGGGTATGAATAATAAAACGAAGAAAATTCAACTGATACAATAAATAGCTAATATAAAAATACAAGAAATAAAATTAATAGAGATCCAAGATCGTAATGGTTTTAAAAATTCCAGAATGGGGACTGATCTGCCTCGCAGAAACGGATCTGGAAAGATTTAAAAGCGTCACTAACTCTTGAGGGGTGTTACGTGACATAAATACAATAAAACTTTTTTATGTATGCACAAACGCCTTCATCTTCAGCCAATCTTCAATTAGCAACTCTGGAAGAAAACTACATTTTTCTGATCACCGTTTACATCATCATTCATCGCCTAACGTACATATCTATCATCATCCATTATCCCCCATCCAACTTCCAATCGTACATCATTTCCAATCATCTATTATCCGTCATTTGTCATCCATCATTAAACATCCGTCATATGTAATTCGTGATCGGCCATCCATCATCATCTATCTTCTATTATCCAATATCTATCATCCTTCACTTAACATCCGTTATTCCTCATCTACCATTTAACATCCGTCATATGTCATCAATCATCCAATCATTCATAATCCACCATTTAACATCCGTTATAGGTCATTCGTAATCCATCATCATATAAAAAGAAAATCATTTTTTCAAAAAATGTGACATGACCCCTTTTGTGTCTTCAATTGTATTTTATGATGTAGGTATTAGAAAAGCTCTCAAAATTATTAAAAAGGGAATATCCTAATGGAACAAACGTACATAATGTAACCATAAAAAATTTGATGAAATTATCAGCAAGAAAGTTTGAACTATATTAAACTGCAACAAGGTGATCGCTTAGTCACACTTCATTCAAACGAGTGAAATATAAAACATTGTTTATGAATGAACTGGCTACTCACATACTTTGATTACATCGAAGTATGTGTGGCTACTACTATACTTTTTACATGACTTTTTACAATGGGTCGTTGTCGGAGAACGGTCATATGGCGCCAGTCGTCTAAAATGGTACCCATGAGCGTACGAAATGTTTACAAATTTACTACATTTTACGTTGTTTCCATCTGAAAATGTTCAATTTTATTAATAAAAATAATTAACACCAAACAAATAAAATTACAGAGGATCAATCGATAAATACTAGTTGTCACATAACGCGCAACTGTATTAAAATCACCTGCTTACAATATACTACATAAATAAGCAGCCGCCACCTATAGAATCCATTTAAATTGATTTTAGTTTCTCGCTCTGCTTCTTGTTATTTCTACTCTTTGCTAATTCACGATTGGAAAAATCTGAAGTAAGCCAAGTTTCAGCAAGTATACCATCGATGAGGGGTGAATCATATTTATACATTTAAAGGACTAATCGATCATTAATATTTTTCTTGTCTTCATGAATGATCAGTATGGAATAAAACGAAAATATAACAAATTTATTCACTTTATCCAGTAAATAAGAATGGAATACACTTTCTTTTATAATTACATGGAATGGAGATATAATACAGCTCAATTTTCTTTTTATCCGAGATTTGTTTCTAATGCATAATGTGTGAAAAACAAGAAAGGCTAGATGTCGGCTTCTATTTATTACTAAAATATGTGATTTGGTGATCGATGTGATGTTTTATTATTCTGACTATCCAAGGAGCAGTTTTTAAATATGCCTTCTCTGGAAACCAGAAGAAACCATACAGACCTGATATTACTTTTTAATAAAGTTAATGGAAGCTATGACTGTCCTATCGAAAATTAATTATTTTTTTCCTACTTGTAATACCAGGCAATCACAATAGTAGTTTGTGCAACAAGAGTGGATAGTTGTACAGTATATTTTTTCTAACGAAAATCTACAAATTTAAAAAACTATTTTAGGTTATTAAGACAAAATAACTAATTTTGAAATAATTTATTAATTTTAATAATTTATAAAATAAAACAAATACAAAAAAAGATTAATTTAATTATTCCAGTCAGGAATTGATCCCGGATTTTTCGCGTGAAACGCAGAAGCTCTGTTCACAGCTCCACTGCCGCTTTTACAATTTTAGTTTTAATACTCGTAATTAAATTAGTTTCATATAGTTTGATTAAAATTTTTCAAAATATGGACCAAATAAAAATGCAATTATTTATCGATTCTACACAAAAATAGCTCATTTTAATGTATATTTAACTAAAAAATATACTGACAATTAATTTGACAGAATTGTCACTTTTAAAATTTTAAAAATAATAGTAGTTGGGTGTCTAAAATTTGAACTGTGATTGGTTGATTTCATTTTTTTGCAGTGTTCTCACTACCTAGAATGGATATAAAATATATTGGTTCAGTTGAACGCAATAGCATACTTTTTCGTTTTGTAGTCCTTTTAAGATATTTTTAACAGTTGTATTTCTCGGATACTTCAACTGGCAAACTCTCTGGATAATCTTATAATATTTTATTCATATGTTAATAGATTTAGGCACAATATTAAAAAAAAAATGCTAATATAATTTATAACAATTTTAACAATTTATTGTAATGCAAATAAGCTCTTAACTGCCTGTAATTATGAAAATAATTTTTCCTACGACCACTTAGGAAAGTGACACATATCACACTATATAGACCTATGGAAAGTGCCCTATATCACACGCGTATGAATAAGAATTTACTTTCCACCCAAGTGAGAATATGCTACTTTCCGCAGTAGCTGTCAGAAAATGTCAAACACATAATTTCTATTTTGATCTATGTAATGTCCATATTAATACTAAAATCGATATGATTGTTAAATTATTGTAAATTAGATCCTAGATATTTATCTTTAACAATTATTTTTAAAATAATTTTAAAATAACTAAGATATATTTGCTTTTTATTCTGGTTAAACACATAAGCGATTAGATCAATCAATTACCGTAAGGCCTGTTAGCTCAGTTGGTTAGAGCATCAACTTTGCAATTTGAGACCGTCCAACGACCGCGATCGAATCCTGGCTGTGCCAGAATTTTTTTTTTATTTTTTTTTTTATTTTTTTTTATTTGTTTAGAAATTATGAAAATTTAATAAATACGATTATTGTTGATTATTTTTTTAAATACATTTTAATTATTATAATAATCTGGTTTTACATTTTTTGATGAAATTATTTTGTGGTCGTAGGAAAAATATTGTACATCACTTGTGTGAAAAGTGATTTTCCACACTCGTAATGTAATATACTATATAATATGTTAACCATACCTATAAATAAAAACCAAATAATAATAATAAGATATATTTGTATTTTTTCTGTATTAATAAAATAATCTCATACTTAACCTAATAAAAATATAATGAAAAAGTCGTGTATATAGGTGTTGTATACACGACTTTTTAGGTTTACATAATGTTTAAAACAATAAAAACTGTTAAATGATTCTAAAAAATATTTTGATGGCTAACAATACCCTACTGTTACTGAACTGGAGGACTAAATACTCGGCACATATCTAAGAAGCGAACAATAAAAATATACTTACACTGTTAAAATAAAAAGTATAAAAACAGTTCAGTCTTAATTGGATAACTCTTATATTATAAGGCGGTCATCTAAAGAAAAAAAAATAAATAAACAAATTTTTAACATTTGTTAAAAATTTGTATATTGTATTTAATACAATCAAAAGTATTTAATAACGCAAAATTTATATTATCTGAATGTCATGGTAATAAATATAAAGCAATTTTGGTACAAAAAATTTAAATATACTATTAACAGCCTCTATGTGATAACTTCAAAGATTTGAAATTTCAAACTAAACATAATCATTGACAGATTCTATGTTTTAAAAGTAAACCTGGCATTGTAATGGCAATGATTAACTTTATATTGAATTGATTGATTCAATTCAATTTATATGTATATTTTTTTGAGCATGCAATCTCTTCATTTATGTAAATAGAGGCATACCAAGGGATATAAGAAATTTATATTGTCGTTTTTAAAACTTCAAGAGTTCAATATAAGTTTGTTTTGACATGTTTCTATCTATAATTTTAAAATTCGTTTTCTGAAAATACCATTTTTTGTGACATTGTAAACTTTTATATTTTTTCATTCAAAAGTAAGATTTACAAAAATTATGTTGTGGAAGACCATGGAAAACTTTTGTAAATCACCTTTATTAACTTTGCACAATAGGCATCGAGAAAAGTCTACAAAATTAGATTTAAGTACATATTTTTTTTTACCTAGTACCCAGTAATATCAAAGCTTGCCAATTGCTATCTCATAGCATACTAATTAAAATATTTATTTAATACGATGATTTACTGATGAATCTTATTATTTTAGAAATAATCTTATTTCTAGACCTTTCTCAATTGCATGAATGTTTTTTTATCTTACACTAGAATACATGTTTTAGATATATCTTAAAGCCCTAAATATTTTACTATCTCTTCCGATTTGTATCAGTGACAATGTTCCGTAACGTCAACCACCACTGATTTTTTCCAACCGAATAAGAAGTATCCCGTGCCTGCTCCTAATACCACAGCTATACACAGCCAAGTGTTGTACGTCATGAAAATCAACATGAGAAAGTAAGATACAACCATTTGTATCATATGTAAGAATGTCTGAAGAAAGTGCATTTTGCTCATCATTGTTGGCCTGCGAAAAAAGAAAAGTTAAAAAAAATATATTTATGTATGACCTAATAAGGAATGATCCACAAAAAATATTTCTAAAGTAGACCTTGGAAAAATTAATGTATGTCAAATCGTACAATTCTTCTTCCTTTTAATTGTCAGTTTGGATTTAATTTAGAGCGGTGCCGTAATTATCACGGACATGACTCGATCTCTGTCCTTGTCGGTCAAGGCCTATTCTAAAAATATTTTTTGTTGATCAGTATCTATATATACAGCATATAAAGTATTGATAGATGTAATTGAAAATAAGCATGTAAAATATTTATTTTTGTTTTAAGTACGCGAAAGCAGTAATTTTTAAACGGCGCATGAGATTGACAATTTCAAAAATACTGATTTCGAATACAAACAAATACATATTTTTTGTCCAACTATGCAAACAATAATGTCAAACATTTATTGCATTTCAATTTAATGCAGAAAATTTCATGTAAAAATTCGGATTGACATTACTTTGACTTTTGTAACCATAGAAACGTCTTCATAATTTTTATGTAATCGTTTTGACGTTTAAAGTGTCAAACAATCGCTTCGGTTTTTCCGATGTCCGATAATTTAACGATCCATTTAAACAAAGGAAATAAAAATAAAGAAAATAATAAAAACTCAAAGACCATGACAGAAGCGTTAAGCGATCGTCTCCCTTTCGAAAACAACTACACTAAAGGACGATACCGGTGCAAGAATGACGTTCTGCTTTATAAGCAAAATCAAAATTAAAGTATTGAAAATAAATTCCTCCACAGCCACTACTGAATGTAGTTCTTTCGAAACCACTTATAACTACAGAAAGAAAACATTCTCGCTCTTGAGATTGGAAGAAGATATTGGAACACTTGCCTCTTATGTATTTTAATTAAACGTATTTCATTCGAACTCTAGTGATATGATATTCACTCTGTAATAGTTACTGGCCAATGGACGTGAAAGTCACACCCGCACCGTAGAGAGCCATGAATTTCATGATTAACAGTTCTACCCGACACATTATTATTATTATTATTTAGTTTGAATTTGCCTGAATAAAGATAATCGGCGTTTGTCGAGTCAAACTTAAATTCAAATAATTCTGATATGGATTTGATAATACTCCTCCTGAACTGACAAATTCTGCAAATGATTTGAGTAAAAACTAGCCTAACATAAGTTAGATTAACTATATCATTTTGTTCATAGTTTCATTTTACTATATTCAACTTTACTGTGCCTGTGACCATAGAGAAAGTACACTCTGTTACTTTATTGGAGTGAAAATCCGGTACTACTCGTGGTTCTTGACGCTAGCGTTCAGAATCTTCTACTAGTATCGAATTTTTATTCAAATCTTGTTACAAAATATACTCTTCTACCTCTGCTGTTTTTCTTTAGATATAGTTCAATGCCTGTTGCGGTATTAGCTAAAGGAAGAGTGTTTTCAGGAGGGAAACGGTCTCGCTCAACATTACCATGGCATGGTCTTCGCATTTTTCTCATTTCCTTTATTTTTAGATTCATTTAAAGATGGATCGCGAACTTGAAAGTAATAGTGTCACTCCGTCTTAGATTAAACAAGAGGCAAACAGTGGCATTTTAAATATGTTACCGGCCAGTCCAATCTATTGCACGAGAAAACAAAAAGTCAACCTTCTACAGGTTTCTGCAACAGTGAGAACGTATCTTTGGCATCCAATAATGTCGTCTTTTTTTGCCAGTTGGATAAAAAAGTTATTGTTATTGTTGAATGTTACTAGTCGAATTGTTTTAGCATTCTTAACATTCGATAATAGAAATCCATTTAATTTCTAAATATAACTGTAGCCCAAGAGCCCTCTGCAAACTTTGGCCGTCATCTGATAACGAAATGAAATATGCCCCGAAAGCATGTAAAACATTGCACTTTACCAAACGACAAATGTGCCAATCACTATCCTGAGAAAAGTAGTTAATAAAAATATTTTCTCGAATTTGAGGTCAGTCACTATTAGTGCCGCTCTTATTTTGACATCTGAGCATGCGCAGATCACTTACGTTTTAGAACTGACTTTAATAAAGATTGTGCCTGTCCTTAATTGTGGACGTTTAAGGACAGAGTTAGTGGCGACTTCATACTTTTCAGGTGCGCTCGCCAACATTCGTATCAGTTCGAAGTTTTTTAATACTAAATATTCAATATCGTCGTCGTCTAAACCTTGTAAAATAGTAATTTCTAATGCTTCTTCCATATTATGTACTATTATAAACAACAAAAAAGATGAACAGTAATTTAAAATTTTTAAAATGAGGACAAGGACTCTAATGTCAAAATTTCAGGTTTGCAATAAGTCTTATTTTAGCATGGATTTTAGTTGCCTCTAATTACGTTGTCACTATTAGTGGCTGACGTAATAGAAATTTGCAATATCTCTACAATCTCGCACGCAAAATGACAGTTGGGTAATAACTAAGAGTTACCAACTGACATATTTTGCGAAAAAATGCCATGCAACAACGACCACAAAAAAATGAAAAACAAAAAAAAACTAAGTAAAGCCCAAAATCGAGAAAATAGTACAAAACATAAGTTGCAGCAGAAGGTTGTTCTCGCACTCATTCGTTCGTCCACTCGCTCCTTCGTCGCTCGTGGCCAATTTCAAATTCGTGTGGCCTTCTGCAACTTGTATTTTAATACACTATTATATTCAAAAGATCACATAAGATATGACAGCGATAATTTTGTATGCCCTAAAAGTTTTCCAGAAAATAACATTCAAATATTTCTTGAGTACATGATTAAAGGGAAACACTTTCTTCCCCTTCAAATCGCACAAAAAACATATATCCATGATTAATATGTAAAAACCAATAAAAATATGAATCAATGTTATCTGATGTGAATATTTATTTGTATACTTATTTTTATGATTCATTTTTATAGGTAGTCATAGAAACGACAAAAAACTACTATGTTATTGTTGAAAACAATTGTCTAACAAGAGTGGAAAATTATTATTGACTATCTGTGCAAATGGTTTATCCAATGCCATCCGTGTTACTTACACGCGCACGCCCGCCCACACATACACACACAGAGACACACGCACGCACACCCTCACACGCACGCACACCCTCACACGCACGCACACCCTCACACGCACGCACACCCTCACACGCACACACGCACACACACACACACGCACACACACACACACGCACACACACACACACACACACACACACACACACACACACACACACACACACACACACACACACACACACACACACACACACACACACACACACACACACACACACACACACACACACACACACACACACACACACACACACACACACACACACACACACACACACACACACACACACACACACACACACACACACACACACACACACACACACACACACACACACACACACACACACACACACACACACACACACACACACACACACACACACACACACACACACACACACACACACACACACACACACACACACACACACACACACACACACACACACACACACACACACACACACACACACACACACACACACACACACACACACACACACACACACACACACACACACACACACACACACACACACACACACACACACACACACACACACACACACACACACACACACACACACACACACACACACACACACACACACACACACACACACACACACACACACACACACACACACACACACACACACACACACACACACACACACACACACACACACACACACACACACACACACACACACACACACACACAAAAATAATAGTAATTCGGTTTTAAAATGTAGGTAAAAATAATAGTAATTCAGGTTTAAAAGGTAGGTTCACATTGAATTAGGATTATAATTTTCTGGTCAACCAAAATTATCGTTGTCATGTGATTTTTTTAATATTAAATATTTTTTAGCCACTTTGTCCAGGATAGTGATTGGCACAGGTGACGTCTGGTAAAGTACAATGTTGTTACATGCCTTTGGAGTATATTTTATTTCGTTATCAGATGACGGGCGAAATTTGCAGTGGGCTCTCCTACTAATATATTTTGATTACATAAATCCAAATAATGTTTATTTAGAAATGAAAACTAACTTAGTTTTAAATATTCTTTCTCCAAAAATTATATTAATAAACTAATCACAGTAGTTTCGATAAAAAAATATCACTTATACAGATTACATATAAAATAAAGCTCATATATACAGGCCGAGTTGAATTATGCATAGGGTTGCCACCAGTCCTTTTTTGAAGCAAACTGTCATTGCGGATTTTTAAAGCTTAAAATGTCCTTTTTTAGGGCAAATGTCTTTTTTTACAGCACATATCTTTGGAAGGGACATGGTTTGTGCAAAAATATATAAGCCGAGGACTTTTTTTTTAGTAGAAGGATGAGGACTTTTTATATACCGGAGCCTGTCAGCATCGTAGTCCTTTATTCACTTTTCAAGAAGGTGGCAACCCTAATTATGCATGCAGAAATAAAGGGTGCAAATATTAATCTCAAGCCAACATAATGATCCCAGATAAAACAGAAGAAATATTGTTAAAAAATGTGCCAAATAAATTAATTCTTCAGATGTAGCTCAAAAAAAAAGTAAAATATTGACAGATTACAAATTGTATTATTATTATTATTATTAGATAGACATACAATAATATTTATTTTATCTTAGTATGTACCTAATAAAATAAAAAATTGATGGGATAAATATTGAATAGGTTTGTAACAACTCTAGTAGAAACAAGCACTATGACATTTCTTTCAATTGACTAAATCTGAAGAAAAAATTGTGAGTGAAACACGACATATATAATGATTTCACTTACGCCTTTTTATGTATGACTTCACCGATCATTCTGTGATAAAATGAAAATGCGTTAGTGAGTAATGGTAAATGTTACTTATTTTTTTAACAATTATTGAAATAGATGTTATAACTTATTTTCTTATTAGTTATTTTGTCATGTTTAATTAAAGTGTTGTATGATGCATTGCTTTTAACTTGGTATGTACGTTATTTAAAATTGAGTTTATAAATACCATCTCGCTATTTCTGCCTAGAGATTTAAGAGACCAAATAACAGCTCAACTAATAATTTTTCTGTCATTTAATTTCCATTTCTTTTAACCTCATATAAATCAGGCCTAATACTTTATATAACTCATTTCTATTGGCCAGCCATTTTTACTTTTTTCCTAAACAATGGGTATTCGACTCCTTTTCTCTAAGCATATTTCCCCTTACATATATTCAACTATAGGCGAAACTCCTAAACTTTTATTACGCTTAAATCTACTTTGTCTTAAATTGTTACCTGGCTTAGCCAAATAAATAATATCATCATTTTATAGCAGTTTGTATTTTTGGTCGTAAAGTTCCTTCACTATCAAACAATCCGATTCGTACATCACAGATCTCTCCTATAGGTTTCTGTTGCTAAGGTAACATAGGAACAGCCTCGATGTCTATAACGACCCTTGCAATCATGTCTTACAAAGGAAATGTAAGATTTGGATGGGCTAGTGCTCTTGATTTCTGTAGTGCTACATATTTAATCAGAATGTGTATGAAGGTTTCCTATTAGTCCCAGTTTAGTAAGGTGTCCTTTGAGTCGGCAATTCCCGGTAAGGATCCCCATTACCATGCAGAGCCCGTTCTTGCTCAAACAGATACAGTCTTTCAACCTTTTCCGGTTATACTCACCCAAAAGTATATTAGCCAGTCTTAGGCCCAAGAAATCGTTTTAATTGTTGATCCTTCTCGGACCCAATTATTTTTAAACATCTCCTAACATTGTGTTACTGCGGACACCGCAAAATAGCTCGGGTCACACAAAGGTTGTTTGAGTCTCTTTCCTTTCGAAACCATCTGCAATCTCGTTACGTCCCAGGACCCATCTCTGTATCTGTAACGTGTGGAGGGTGGGTTACCCCCGACACTTGGGCCTCACTAGGTCCATTGTGCATCCTCCTAAGATGATAGGCACCTCCTGGCTCGTGAGCCAGCCTACAGATTTAAATGTAGTGTCTGCGATAATTTTTATCGATCTAGAACTTGGATATATTCCTCAATTTTCAGAGTTCTTGGTCCAGTTCCTTCTATGGTTTTAGAACCATCCCTAAAACACAGAATTGCATGTTTTTCGCTTGCAAACACGATTGATTCTTGGCTTCATTCTTTTTTGCAGCCCAGCTATGTAGTTTTAAAATTTTAGACGGAAGGCTCATTTGAATTAAAAATGCAGAAACATAATTTTAATTCAATAGATCTCATCATTAGATAATAATTAATTATTCAGGGTGTTTATTGAGTATCAATATTTAAGAGTGTGAATCCGTGGGTGACTTTAAGAAGAAAATTTAGTATCAACATATGTCGTAAACCTCTTAATTTTTGAGCTGTTACAGTTTTAAGAAAAAAACTATCATAATTTTCTTATCACGCATGGTGGGCGCCTACAGAATTTCAAAAAAATATCAAAATTTTTTGGTTTTTGTTTTAATCGAAAATTGTGCGTTGTACTAATAATAATCATTTAATAATGTAAAATCAATGTCAACTTTATTGTCTTTATTAAAAGAAAATTATGACGCTTCATCCAGCCTAATAATTTTTATTTTATTTGTTTAAGAGGGCATTTAATGTGCTAACTTTTTTTCCTTTAAAATATTTAATATCATGCATACGTGAACGTAATTTGTGAAAGTAGAAAATTAATTTTTGTCCCAAAAAAAATGTTTCCACGCATGGTGGAAACAGATTTCAACAAAAATCAATGAATTTAAGGAAAAAAGTTGACCATCTACAAAAATGGTTTTTATTTTTTTACGCGAAAACGGTGCCTCGTACGAAAGTAAGTCTATAGACCAAATTTGCTCCAAAATAAATGAGGATTCAAAAATAATTTTGGTTTTTAGAAAAAGCAGTGGCGTACCATTTTTTTCTTTATAAATATTCAGTTCAAACCCCGTACGAACGACACTGGTAAAAATTTTAAAAAATAGTTTACGTCAAAAAATGATTAAAAGGTGTGTACAAAATTTCATAAGAATATCTAGAGTGGTAAAAAAAATTATGATGAAAAAGTAATTTTTGTCTTAAAAATGTAACACCTTGTAACTTAAAAATTAAGAGGTTTACAACATTTGTTGATATTAACTTTTTTTCTTAAAATCATCCAAGGATTTCACACCCTTAAGTATTGCCCTTCAATTAATAAACAGCCTCTGTATACTGCACAGAATTAACATTCTGAAGCACGAGATAAAATACACATTTACTGAATTATAATAAAGTACAAATATAATCATAACAAAGTACTTGTAGAATGATTATTTCAAAAGTGCTTAGTAAAATGGCCGAGTACTTGCACTAAAGTATTACACATCTCTGCTGTCTTTCTTTATTTTGTGACTGAAGCTATTAATCTGCTACCCTATAGTGGGTATCTCTTTTACCATGTACCAACAGCTATTATTCTAAACCGTAACACTGAAACGCAACGTCTTATTCAAGATTCTATTATAGATAATTTCGTATCAAATAAAAATTTCCTTTTCAAATTTTTGATATTTTTTAAAATAAAGTTTCTTTGCGAACAAAACAAAAATGCCATTTTTAATTTTCGCTCATCTTGGTAGATTGACTTCGGTCATTTGATATACGGGATGACAATTTGAAAACTCAAATAGCTAAATCTCACGAACTAAAAATGATATCCTGAAGTAGAAATATTTAAATATATTTAATACAGATGAATACATCGTCTTCTTTTTAAATAGGATTTTATTTATTACGTACTATTGAACCACCCTGTTTGAGGTATCTTATCGTCCCTGAAAACACAGTGGCATATCCCCAAAAAATACAAAAATTGAGATTCGCCAAACAAACAAGGGAAATTACAATTAAAGGATCTTTACGATAAGTAAAAGTCAGAGAAATTATTGAAAGTAAGAGCATTAAAGAACGAATGCAAACTCAGAGCTGCTACTGACGAAAAATTAGTATGTGGAATTTTCACCTACAACAAATTATTTATTTCTACAAAACACGCTTATCTAATTTCAATTTAACCTATTATGATATTGCTACTAAGAAAAATAAGTGCTTTTCAAAGCATGAGCGTATTAGTAAAAGGGGATCGTGTGAAATAGCACCATGCATTTATAAATTTCTCCAGTCATACAATAATAATAATAATAATAATGTCCAGATTGTCTCGATCTACAGGGTGTGGAGGGCCAAATAAAATTCTATTAAAATAGCTATGCTATTACTGATGGTGGTGCAAAGCAAAAATATAGAAATCATAAACTTGTGTTACTTGGAGTCTTACCACGGTCAAAATTAAGGATATTATGTATACAGCTGCACATATGCTATATATCACCGATTTCCCTGAGTCTAGGGGAATATGCAACAATGTTCCAGGCCGAATAAACAGCCGTACAACACTGTGCAAGAGAAATAATGAATCAGCAATAATCAGGCAAAACTATTGTCATCTACTCTGATAGCCAAGCAGCTCTAAAGGCAATTCTCTCACCAGAAATCAAATCAAGACTGGTGAAAGGCGATGAAAAGGTCAAATAATTAGCCCTAGAAGGCTCAGACAAGGTCATAACAGGCCCCGAACCCATCTGTGGAGTGCATTGTGCGATATATCCATCACACAATTGACGTAAAAAGTTTCAGGAATGGTGAAAGGAATGGTGAAACAACCATCCAGGTATGAGACATGCCAAAGAATTAATTAAGGAACCAAGGGCACTATACCTAGGAGCATATCAAATAGAAGAGGGAGATTTACCTAACTTAAAGTCACTCCAAATCCTACACTTCCTTGAGAAGATAGGATTGGAAGGGTCGTTATATGAATTGAGACATTTCCTTGTAGGGTTGCCACCTTTTTGAAAAGTGAATAAAGGACTATGATGCTGATAAGGTATCCGGTATACCAAAGGTCCTCATCCTTCTACTAAACCTCTAAAAAAATTCCTCCTCCTCCTCCTATCGAGCTTCTAAAAAAAGTTATCAGCTTGTATATTTTTGTACAAGCCAGGTCACTTTCCCCTTTCAAAGATATCGAAGTGTAAATAGGACATATGCCGTAAAAAAGGACATTTTAAGCTTTAAAAAGTCGCAAGAAGATTTTGCTTTTTCAAAAAATGACAGGTGGCAACCCTATTTCCTTGCTGCATTAGCGACAGAAGGGGACACATTAGATCTTTTAGGTCGCAGTGTATTAACACCCCATTCCCAACATAACATAAGGAACTGTCGACCAAGTTCACGAAATACCTACTGAATTAAAAACGACAAATCGTTAGAATAACAGTAGGTCTTCTTACTGGACACTGTCGCCTAAGAAAGCATTTAAGAGTAATCAATCTAGTAGAAGAAGCAACAATGCAGGTTCTGTGAAGAATAAGAGAAAACATCAAAACCAAGCTAGACGACAGACATATTCCCAATAACGGAGTCCCACGATAGATCTGAAAAGGACGTATTGGATAAGGATAAATTATGTTCAACTCCTTTAAAGTCTAAATCTATACTATATTACATGCTGGAGACTTCTTTCTACCCTTACAACTGCTAACTACCTTCAGATGACGGAGTGAAATGATAAGGATCAAAGTATGTAAACTGAATCATCTTCAAGGATATTATCGATTAATAAATCTGAAGAGACACACGCTAAATTTAAAGACTGTCCAACTGCATTGTCTAAATCTCGAGCCAACCAAGATAAACGTGCAAAATATAAAGACCTACTCGTTCTAACTGAAGGAAGAAGCCCCCATCAAAATAAAAGAACACAAAACATTTTAGGAGTCACTTCCTCTAAATAATAATGATACATTATTTCCTTCGTTTCAAATATTTATTGATTTTCGGTATAGAGTAACTTTTATGTTTTTATGAATTTCACATTGTTTTCATGTTTAAAGGTATTTGTTCGAATCCTAAAATTTTTTTATTATCTACCTATTTCGTAATTATCCACATAGCAAAAGTGGCAATGTGTATCTTATTTAAAATATTTTTTTTTTATAATCTGAGGTGAGTAACCGTGAAATCGTCAGCTAACAGCCATTGACTACGCCTCCTGTATTCACATACAAAGAAAGAATTCCAACAACTGCACTACGTATCACCCTAAAAGGTCGTTCAAAAACTTTAAATCTTCGCCTGAAATAGTACAAAATACGAGATAGAACACTACGTGTTTTGAAGGGCAAATCATCGAAAAGCATTTTTTTTTTTAATTAGCTTTCCAAAATATGACATATGACAAGTAGGGGGTTGTTATTTTTTTATGAAGTGGTGCACAGGTGGTTGATGTAGGCGAGTTCTATTTTGTCATTTAGTTCCTCTTCGTATCCTAGAAATGGTTTCCAGTATTTTTGATATCATCTTAGTTCATGAGATATGGCCATTGTAAGTTTTTAAGTTGTATCTCGTATGTACTAAAGTAGTGCAATCTGCGGTTAGTACTTGGATGTGTGGCCGCTAGGGAAATGACGTATATACTGCCCTTATAACTGCAACGTACTGTCGAAAGTAGTATCATATAATCATAGCTTGCAGGCGTTATTTCAAAAAGATATTTAGATATTTTTTTCGTAGCCTGCTAAATAGCAGGTCTCGAATCAATAGATATTGAACTCGTTAAAGTTGTTAACCTTTTGGATAGGGTATCATAATAGTAGTAGTTATAAATAAGGCACCGTTGAACAAAATATAAACACACTCTATAAAAGTTACTACGTTTGAAAGAGTGAAATAAATGAAAAGATATGACTATCTGGAGAATTTCCAGTTGGAATTTTGTAAAAAAAGAAAGAATTCCGAAACAAGCAGAATTAATCAAATGGCATTTAAAAATTAATTAAAATGTTATCTCTTAATTTGTACAGTCTTTTTCTGACTAACCATTAAAAAATCAGCTAATAATGTATCTAATGCATTTTTTACCACTGATAAAGCACAAATTAAGACAATTTAAAAAATTATTATTCACGATTATCGTACCGTCGCATTGTAAGAATGGCAGACGATAAGAAGGCAGAGGTATTAGTGTTTGCAAATACTCTTCATAACTATTTTGATAAAAATGTTTTGATTGGCTTTGAAAAATAAAATTACTTTATATTGAGTCATGCAAACTGATAAACGATGAACTAATTATGATTGAACACGATTTAAGATGTGTTTATTAAAATTTTAGAATTAAAAAAAAATGCATAAAGCTGATAATTCATTATTATTACTACTAATAGATCACGATAAAACAAAGCATTGTTAAAGAAAAACATATTATATTGAGTCACGAATTTTATTTTTAAATAGTATTATCAATTATTTCTGCGGAAGACGTAGGGCATATCTTTTAGTAGCCTGTTTTTGCATCCCCGATGCAATGAGAGAATCAATCGTGTTTGTAACCGAAAGGCATACAATTCAGTGGTATGCGGATGGTTCCAAAATCACAAATGGAACAGGAGTAGAAGTGTATGAGCCAGATACTTTGAAAGTTTGGGTAACACCGAGGGGCCGAAATCATCATCGAAATCACTTCGAAATTACTTCGACGCTCAAAAATGTAAATGCAACAGCTTTGACTTTGAGTGGTTTTTCCTCGGGTAAGCACTGAGCTCTTACGTAATCACTTCAAAAAAAAATGTGATTGCTAAAAGAGAAACCGAATCAGAGTTCATAGGAACCATTTCATGGAATTAAAGAGTGCTGCGAAGAGAATAATTTCAAACTGGACCGAGAGTATAACCCTGATGTACTGAAGGTATATATCAGGGCTCTCATTCGAAGTCATTTATACCCAACCCTACAACGAATGCATCTGCTCAGGTCCTGGTATGTAGGATAAACCATATCAATGAAAAGGTTGGGTCTGAAACAAATATCGGACTCTCGATTTTGCTGCATGCAAGAGGAATCTGCATAGCACATTCTAGGCGTCTACTCGGCTTTGGAAAGAACTACATTGCATGCTTTCGGATTTACCCAACTCAAACCTATACAGGCTAAACAAGTCTTGCTCAACCAAACAATGGCTTTCGTAAAAATATGTTGTCCCTATAGTAAATATATATAATATAGATATGCGTCAAAATAGATATTCTTTGGGGTCGCAGTGGAAGGAGATGTTACCATCACCGTCACACCCATTTTCAACCTAAACCTAAACAAAATAAAATTTCAGAATATACCGTTGATGATTATAAAGCTGACGTGAACACATTCACCAGAAAAATTTATTTAATAAAAAATAAATCCGAATACTTACTGCACCACATGAGGTTCCTCTTGCGGCATATTCTTATCTGGTATTGTTACTGCCCTATACTGTAAAGAGTTGTAGGTTTTCCAAAATAAATATTCCCTAAAATGTAAACTTTGCTTAGAAACACTTCAAATAAAATATGTTTTCAATAATGCCAAGCAACATCCTTATGCAAAATCGTTTACTGGTACAAAACTTATCATGATTGAATGGCTGACATGAACTAAAAGGTAAAAAGTTTCATTTTGGTATTTTTTTTCTACCTGGCCTCGTTTGACTCAGGGGTGGCGCATATACGGGGGAGTAATGGGGCTAAGTATGCTCTAGAATTTTTAAACCTAACCTTTTATAGGTATTATTATCAAAAATGAAGTATTAAAAATTAAACTTTATTACCACTAACCCCCAGACTTAAACTTTCGATGCGCCACTGGACACTGACTTAATATCCGATAACTCTAAAGCCTAATGGCTTATTAGTATATTAAAAGTAAAGTTACAAACTAGATGATCGAAATTATTTGTGTGCAACAATGGTGTAGGCAATATATTAAATAGAAAAAAAACTTTGAAGGAGTTGATTCAAACTTATTCTGCATAAGGACGTTTGTATATCTTTTAGTTTATCGGTGATAATAATTTTTTTACCTATAATATTTTAGACCTTCATACAGTGCTGCCATGAAGAATATACCAATCATTGAACCAATTAAGCCGCCTATTGAGGTGAATTTCCAATCTTTAAACAGTACAGTCGCTTCTGATGAAAAAAAAAACTGAAATTAAATATATTATTAGGTATTAATAATTAGTACGAGATCAAATTAAATTCGAAATCAAGTCCACAATTTGATAAAAATAAGGCGACCTGTTTCGACTAATAGCCATCATCAAGCCTGCAATAAATATCTAATAACAAGCATAACATTAATACTCTCCCTATTCACCTCCTTACGAGGGAATTTTAAACCCAGAAGCAGAGCTTCCATTTGACTTACAACTAAGAAAAATCCCACCCATCATTATTAGCATAAACGTTCTTAATTAATTGAAACCAAATTAATATTCGTTTTATGAATATTGTTTGATAAAATATTAACTTTTGATTGTTTGAATAAAAAATAAAATAAAAATTGACGAATTTGGACAAACTTACAAACATAGGCATATTCATAATCATTGTCATGTTCATATCGTCCATATCGCCATCGCCCATTTTCATGCTGTGTGGCTCACTGTTGTGTGCCATATGGTGAGCGTGGTGATCGTGGTGATTTTGATGGTCCATATTTTCTAAAAATTAAAAAATTACATTTGAAAAACCTCTAAAACAAACAATAATGGACAGGGTCGAGTTGTCTCCCGGGTTGCCTTTCAAAAAAAAAGAGAAAAATTAAAAAAAAAATATTTACTAATTTACCATGCGATCTAAAGCTATCGAGGGTTGCTTCGCAAATAAATTATACATAAAATTAGAAAAACTTAAAATAATTTACCTAAAATGTCCCATTTAAAATCTACCTGTCATCAGGTATGAGAGACAATTCGACTCCTCTAGGGAGACAACTCGGGACCACAAAAAAAAAGACCTGTTAAATTCGAGAGACAACTCAATCCTACCGACCATGGGTAAAAGATAATATTCCTCTACGTTCCTTTATAGATTATTCATCTGTATATAAAAAAAAAATCTAGAATTAGATTCCATTTCCACAATAATTACTAATAAAACGCTCATTATTTTTGTTCGATATTTAGAAGATGTGAATTAGACCGTAATATCATGAATTAGACCTATTTTACTAAATCATGACAATGCCGTTATTAGTGTCGACGTAAAAAATGTTAAATGTAATGCCGGGCAATGCGATAGCTCAAATGAAAGGATTTTTTTATTCTACAATTAATTATAGATAAGATCGTTTATATGAGTGCCTTTACAATAAGTGGTAGCTCTTTGTTTCAGTAATTTTGGAATACCTTGTATCTCACTCTGCTTTTCATTCTAATATAATACACTCAATGAGTACATGCTTAAAATGTGCCCTGTGTAGACCAAGAGTCAGACACTCTTGTTCATTGTTTTCTTTACCTGTTTTTTTTTTTGAGGATATCGCCAACATAATATCTTTCTTTATCAAAAATTATGTATTGTCATGAAATTGAAATTCATAATCCGACCCTGTGTACGCACGCAACCTTCACATGGCAACCGACTCGTGATCGAAGCAACGCTGACGTATGGAAACAGCCGGCCCGCGTCTCGAATATACAATAATACGACGGAATGCCTGCCGCTGATGTACTAGAAATAGCTGGAACGGCGGGGAGTGCCGTTTAGTCATACAAATGGAATGTTCGAGAGCCTCTCGTATCTTCCAGTAGCGGAGTTGGATTAATATAAATAACCGACGTATCGGCGCCCAGTTAGTGGATTATAGACAGTTGAATATAGAACATTGTAATGAAAAGTTAAAGTGTAAGAAATAAATTAGAATTGTTAGTTAGTGTCTAAGTATTATATAAATTAAATAGTACGTCTGAAATAAATTGTAAATAGTGTTTTTAAATAAATAAACTAAAAATAAATTAGACTTTCGTCACAGTATATAGGCCTTAACATCCAAAATTTGATTTTGATATAATCAATAGTTCTCGGCTTGAAGAAATTATATAATTAAGTCACAACCGCAAGTCAATCGGCGTGGGGATAAGAAAATGTTTTCGTTGTCATGAATGCAATACCGAGGCCCCATAGGGCTCAGTAAAATCACTGCATGAGTTCAGTAAGTGTCCCCAGATCATTTCATTAGCGATTTTATAAAAAATTAACATTTAAGTATATTTAATTATTATGAAAAACCATTGTTCAATCAATATCAGATTACGTGGTTCATCTTATCACACAATTATTTATTAAAAATAAAATTGTGATAACAATAATTATTTTAATGTCTGGTTAGACAAGTGGTGCGAATAAGCGTATTGTTACCATCATATCAATAATCGTTTATTGAAATAAAGGTTAAAGGTTAATAGGATAAAGTAACCAAGATTTATTTTAGTTAGAGTTTTAAATTAGTTTCGTATAAACGGACATAGAAACTAATACAAAAGGGGAAACATTTATTACACCTGCCACCTATTTCAGAAACGGCAGGAGTAATAAATGTTTCTCGTATTGTATTAAATTGTAATTAATGTGTAATAAATTCCCATGTAGTTATTTTGTCGTGTTGTATAAGTGCTGGTTAGCCCTATACGAAACCTGGCCCACAACCTAATATTTCGAAAAAGGCAGGTGTAATAAATGTTTCTCCTATTGCATTAAATTGTAATTAATGTGTAATAAATTCCCACGTAGTTATTTTGTCGGTGTTGTATCAGTGCTGGCCAGCTTTAGACGAAATCTGGCCCACAACCTAATATTTCGGAAACAACAGGTGTAATAAATTGTTTCTCCTATTGTAATTAATGTGTAATAAATTCCCCCGTAGTTATTTTGTCGGTGAAATATAAGTCTGGACCAGCTTTAGACGAAACCTGGCCCACAATCTAATATTTCGGAAACGGCAGGCGTAATAAATGTTTCTCCTATTGTAATAAATTGTAATTAATGTGTAATAAATTCCCCCGTAGTTATTTTGTCGCTATTGTATAAGTGATGTTGCAGCTTCAGAAGATACCTGGCCCGTAGCCTAATATTTCGAAAACAGCCGGTGTAATGTTTCTCCTTTTGTACTAAATTGCATTTATTTTAATGTGTAATAAATTCCCAAGTAGGTATTTTGTCGGTGTTGTGTAAGTGCTGCTTCCACTTCATATTAAACACAACTTATGATGCAAAAAAAATACAAGGGGAAAATATAGAAAGGACTAAAAGTAATTAAGGAGACTAATTTACAAATACACCTATAAATTATCAATCCAAAACTTATTAGAAATATATTATGACAATCTACTGTCTTTTTACGTATAGTTGACGAAACCGAAATGTGAACGCCAAAATATAATGGTGTGATAGACTTTGCGTCATAGTCGTTCGTCGCATTCAAATTTGAGAGCTCTTGAAAATTGGGCTTTAAGTGAAGTAGCTACTGAATTAAATATCAGTAAAAGTTTGCATATTTTACGGTAGGAAACGCTGACAAGAAGAACAAAGGTTGCGAAAACTATTCAGACAAAGTGAAGAAAAGGTCTCTAATGAAAATGAAGAGAATCCTCTACTTTTGGAACCGCTGTAAAAGCACGAGAAGAAAAATTATTCCCAGGATCACTCGGTACAATTCCAATGCGTTTAAAACTGTTCTGCTGCCCGCAAAGATTTTTAACTGCTGAAAATGAGCGCATTACAGACCAGTTTGTAAATTAATTTTTAATTCACGGGGAAGAATTTTGGAACAACGCGCTATTAGATATCCGATGAAAAGACGTTCCAATCTTCTAACAGGGAAAGGCTACGAGTTTACCGTCCTAGAAGCTCAAGATTCGAAACGTTGGTGACTATTATATTAATAGTGTGCGCTTTTACGTGGATAAGCGTTAACGGTCTTGGAATGTGCTATGCTGGCGAATTGATGAGCGAGTAACAGCCGAGCATTACATAAACATTGTATGTATGGGTCTCCATAATCAAAAAGATTTTAGTTCGGGAAACCGTGGTCAACCATTGAAAATGCTTGGGATGAGCTCGTATATTCCTAGGATATGCGACATTTACTTTTGTCAATGCGAAGAAGATTGGAAAGTGTTGTGGCAGTCAACGGCTAGGAAATAAAATATTAATAACACAATTCTTGCTATATCTTTTAAATTTCGATAAGCATTGTGTTCATTTCATTAGAGACCTATCCTAGGTCTGGTCTGAAAGTCTTCGCAATCTTCGTTGTTCTTTCCAGCGTTTCTTAATATAAAATATTCAACTTTTACTGACATTTAATTCAGCATTCACTTAAAGGGCCAGGGCCAATTTTGCTAAAGCCCTTGATTTTCTCTTGTAATAAATGGTTTTTGAAGTTCACGTTTAGGTTGTGCGGACTGTACCTAATGTTCCTTTCTTCGTTTGATACCTGAAGCGTATATTTTTAACTGTGCTTCAATAAAGGCATTAAGTTTTTATTTTGTCCTTTTTTCTAACAGTTTCATATTATTTTAAAATAGGTACCTAATCGTTATAGTAGTATCTACTACCCTGGTGCCCTACTAAAAGATTAAAAACTAAAACTTTCTACATAATAATAAATAATGTCTTTAATTATACAAATATACATATTTGAATCAAGATTAGCTGAAGGTCCTTTTTATCTCTTATAACATTCATATTTTTAGTCCAAATATATTGCAATTCAATGTGGTTTCGAGAAAAATAATTTCAATGGTTTGTACCTTTAAATTTTTATCAAGCTTATGGTTTATGGTTGTTTTTAAAGCCTATAAGCAATAAAAAAATTCAGCGAACAAAATAAACTGTTTTTCCCAAAACCATTGTCGGGTTTAAATTCATCAATTACAACGGGAATAGCTATTTGTGTATTAAGAGCGAAAAGTGATACTTTGCCGTTGAGACAGAAAGTTGCTCGCGCGACGCGTAGCAGAGCGCGGCAATCTGTCGAAAGAGGCAACGAACTTTTTGCTCAAAATGCACACAAGATTTTTTCTACGATCACACTTTTTTAAGAAATAAATTAAAAACTGCTCAGTGAGCAACAAAGCTGTCACTTAATTTCAGTTCGCGGAAAACAATTTAATAGCTATAAATCAATCAATCAATCACAGTAAAAATTGCAAATAATCAGTTCACTAAGAGTAGGTCGTCTAAAAATTAATTAAATTGTTCACTAATCATCAGAAATCTAGTTTTACCTACAAGTAAACATTTTACTTTCCCCAAAATTTTTTATAATACAACTGTTTAATTGCGACAAGTAAATAAAAGTTTACTATATAACAATGAATGTTTTCCTTGTGATCTTCACCTTAATCACAGTATAAACATCTGATAAAATTTATTAGGCATATTGTCGCGTGAGACCGGCTCTACTCTATAGCGCGACGCCCAGTGTACATCGATACATCCGAGATAATACCAGAAAGCTCTTTGTACACGTAGTGACTCATAAAGCAAGGGTTTTTAGCTTTGTCACCAACTAAAGATCACCTACTCAACGACGGCAGCATAATAACAATAATAATAATAATAAAAATACTCTTCCTAATTCACCCCCTTACGAGTGAATTTTAACCCCAAAAGCTGAGCTTGTGCGGGGAAAGGGACGGCTATTATTACTATTTGCCGAAGCGCTCCGGGGCGACTTAAAGATGATTGATGGTGCCATTTGACTTACAGGTGGGGAAAACCCGGAAAACCTCACCTATTACGAGATCATTCTTCACAAGTCTGGAGTCGTTTGGAACATAACATTTCTAATATAGACTCTTTGTAGATAGTTAATTTTCGATATAGTGTAGTATAGTAAGGATAAATTGTAATAAATAAATTAGAATTGTGAGATAAAATAGTGCCTAAGTTTTAAATAAATTAATTAGTACGTTATAAATACACTGTCTTTAATAAATTAACTATTTTTAAATTAAACAATCGTTACAATATTATTATACTCTTCACACTTTAGTCTGTTAAAAGTATTATTCACTCAGTGCGTGACGGCAGCGCAATTTAAAATATGTACTAAAGGGCGATTTTGTGTGTATTGACAGTTTCATTTTTAATAGAATTCGTAATTAAAAAATGTATTTTTGGTTTTAATAAAAGTATATTAATTTGTAAAACAAGAGAAAAGAATAATTTATTATTATATATTTTTATTACCTCGGGCAAAGAAAAATAAATATATTTAATAAAAAAAATTATTAAAATATGTGCACAGAAATGGTAATTAGGCAACAGTATTTAAGAGAAAGTGTATGAAAAATTGTCTAATGAAGTTAAAGGTTTATGTTTTCCCTTTTTACTGCAATTATAGGTACGTTTATTTCTTTGATTTAATTTCTATTTTTCTACTGAACATTTATAAAATGTACACTGTTTTTGTTGCATTTTTACAATTTACAACACAGCAACTCCGGTTGCTCATTGCATTGATTTCAACTATTTTTTTTTTTAAATAAGTCAAATATGTATATTTGATACGCCAAAATTACAAAATATCGCCTTAAAATGGACGAATTATCCGCGAGTAGGTTTACTTCCGTTCGTCCGATGTCAAGTTTTTTGTCCGCACGATAAGTCAAAAACTAAAAATGATAACTTGAAATTTTTAGCAAAAAATCAAGTTCTATAAGGGGACCAAGCCTATTAATTTAAAAAAAAATCTCATTAAAAATGGGGGTTTAAATTAAAAAAAAAATCATAAACGAAAAGCGATAACAATATTTTTTTTAGTAAATATCAAGCCTATAAGAACTGAAAAAAAATTGAATAAATTAGGGGGTGAAAGGGGTTGAAATATGTAAAAAAATCTTAACTCAAAAAATAACAATAATATCAACTTGAAATTTTTGACAAAGCCTATTGATAAATAAAAATTGAATAAAATGGGAGTCAATGGGATTGAAATAAAAAAAATAGAAATCAAAAACGAAAAGCGATATAAACATGAAATGTTATAAAAATTGGGAAATTAAGGGGGGTTGAAATATTGAAAAAATCCTAACTCAGAAACAAAAAACGATATCAAATTGAAATATCCAGGAAAAATCAAGCTTTATAAGATGATGAAGCCTAACGATTTTGAAAAAATCTGATTAAAAATAGGGTTAAGAGGCTCTTTTAAACTGTGAAAAGTATAATCTAGAATTCCAAACATTATACATCTCCATTCTAGTTATATTCCTTTAATAACTGTTCTGATATGAATTTAATGTACTTTTAACTAAATTTATATGGTTCGTTCAAAGTTTGTTCTGCGTCTACGGCAATGTTAAATATAACATAACATAAAATAATATCAAGCCCCGTATTTATTATACAGTAGAACAAACCGAATGATGAGTTTCCACCACTTAGAAACAAAAGTCAGTAATTCTTTTTATTTCAGAATGTTTGGTTGTAAAAACTAGTGACATAGGTGGTTGGGATATAGAGAGTTGTAATTTGATTTGTAATCGCGGAAATTTTTGCATTTTGTTGTTTCTGTGGCATTTAGGTATTTATATTATTTATTATGAGCCCCGCCTCGCTTCAATTGGCATACTTCTCAAATTTTTAGTGACGCACTTTACGAGAATACATTATATATAAATCTGATAAAAGCTTTTTTATTTTTCATCAAACATTTCTTCAACATTAGTTTACAACTTATTTAAAATTTAAAAAAAATTCGCCACCCCTGATTATATACTACATAAAATAAAGCCATTGTGTTCGAGGATTTTAAACATCTGCTGTAATTTAATTTACTCTTCCCTTCTTAGACGCATATTAGTGAAAAAGGCACACATAATGAAGTATAAATTATTAAATTATTGTTATCAAATTAATCTTATATTGCTCTAGACAATAAACAATCGAGTACAGTTTTTATTTGAACAATACAGATTATTATCTATTATCAGTAAACGCATAAGAAAAATAATTTAAAGCCTGTTGTTGATAATTATATCAAATTTAATCCATTTTCATTAGTGGTATCAAATTTAACGTAAATTGTTTTATCATTTAACATATTTATCACTTTTATAGTAATGAATTTATCTTAATTATGTTGAATCAGTTTATCGC